>JAVJIX010000159.1:0-370000 GCA_036785185.1 Paratrypauchen microcephalus | reverse complement strand
GACCTTGAGAGTCCATGGTGCCTATCTGCAGGTGCTCAGATTTCCAAAGATAGTGTAAGTGTTCTTTTGTTCCATTAGGAAACAGTAAGACCCGCTAGATTCAAATGCCCATAGAAACTGATACCTCATACGTTTGAATGGGCTGGATTCAACATTGTCCATTTGTGCCATTTCAGCCATCTGATTCAAAGACGGGGTAACAGTAGATATAAATCTTTTTATAGATTCAAGACCACAGTTGTCATTGGATATTTACACATTGAGGTAGTACTGTGTAATTAATCAAATATGAATGGAGATATGTAGTTATAATATATGACGCCCATGGATCATTGTTATAAGATAAGATAAGATAAGACTTTATTGATCTCACACAGGAGAAATTTACTTGTCACAGTAGCTCCAGGTAGGGACGGTTTGAACAAGAAGACAAGTGCATGCAGGCAAGAATGGCATAAAGATAGGTAGTAATAATAATTAAAAAAATAAGTAATAAATCGAATAATAATAATAGCAGTAATAATAATAATAAAAACAGTGACAGGGAGAGTATTGAAAAATTGGAAAAACAATATTGCACGATAGGAGTATTGAAAAAACAACAATATTGCACATTGGGAAAACGATATTGCACGGTAGGACTATACAGTAGAATTATACAGTCTGATGGCGGTGGGGATGAACGATCTGCGGTAGCGCTCCTTCTTGCACTGGGGGTGCCTCAGTCGGCTGCTGAAGGAGCTGCTCAGCTCCTCTACAGTCTGGTGCAGAGGGTGAGAGGTGTCATCCATGATGGACGTGAATTTGGCCAGTACCCTCCTCTCAGCCACCTCCTCTACAGAGTCCAGAGGACAGCCCAGGACAGAGCTGGCCCTCTTGACCAGCTTATTCAGTCTTTTTCTGTCCCGTTCTGTGCTGCTCGGGGCCCAGCAGACGACAGCGTAGAGGAGAGCAGAGGCCACCACAGAGTCATAAAAGGTCTTGAGCAGAGGCCTGCACACTCCAAAGGACCTCAGTCTCCTCAGGAGGTGGAGGCGACTTTGGCCCTTCTTGTACAGGGCGTCGGTGTTGTGGGACCAGTCCAGTTTATTGTTGAGGTGAACACCCAGGTACTTGAAACTGTCCACAGTCTCTATGTCCTACCCCTGGATGTTCACCGGTGAGTGAGGTAGTGGTCTCCTCCTGAAGTCGATCACCAGCTCCTTTGTCTTACTGGTTTTAAGGCACAGGTGGTTGCGCCCACACCAGTCCACAAAGTCACTGATGACCGAGCGGTACTCCAGCTCGTTCCCCTCAGACACACAGCCCACAATGGCCGAGTCGTCAGAGAACTTCTGGAGATGGCAGCTGTCCGTGTTATATGTGAAGTCCGAGGTGTATATGGTGAAGAGGAAGGGTGAGAGGACAGTTCCCTGGGGGGCCCCAGTGCTGCAGTCTACCACCTCTGACTCACAGCCGCGCAGCCGCACGTACTGTGGACGGTCAGTGAGATAGTCGATGGTCCAGGCAGCGAGATGTCCATCAACTCCCGCATCCTCCAGATTCCCCCGCAGCAGCGCCGGCGCTGGAGAAGTCAAAGAACATGACTCTCACAGCACTCCCGGCGGTCCCTAGGTGGGTGAGCGCCCGCTGCAGCAAGTAGATGACGGCGTCCTCTACTCCTACGTTTGGCTTGTAGGCAAACTGCAGCGGGATGTGGCCACTGGCCTGGGGAGGTGTGAAGAGGAGGAGGGGGGAGTCGGCAGAGGGGCAGAGGGGGTGGGGGGCGAGTCAAACCTGTTGAAGTAACAGTTTAATTCGTCCGCCCAGCGCTGATCACCATCAGCTGTCCCTCTGCCACTCTGTCCAAAACCAGACATGTTCCTCAGGCCTCTCCACGTTGTTTTGGGCCAGCTGCTCTTCCATCTTCCTCCCGTAGTCCTTCTTGGCCTGTCGTATCCTCCATTGGAGCTCCCTCTGGACCCTTTTCTGCTCCTCTCTGTCCCCTGAGTTGAAAGCCCTTTTCTTCTGGTTCAGGAGGGCTTTAAGCTCAGGGGTGACCCAGGGGTGGTTGTTGGAGAAGCACCGTACCCTCCTGGTTGGTACAGTGTTCTCCACACAGAAGTTAATGTAGTCCGTGATGCAATGGGTCAGGCCGTTGATGTCATCTCCATAAGAGCCGCTGAACATGTCCCAGTCAGTGTTCTGGAAACAGTCCCTCAGACTCTCACAGGCCTCCTGAGTCCAAAGCTTCACAGAACGCTTCTGCGCAGGTTCTCTTCACACCCTCGGTGTGTATTCCGGGAGCAGGTAAACCAGACAGTGGTCTGAGCGTCCGAGCGGGGGGAGGGGGGCGAAGGTGTAAGCGTCTTTGACATTTGCGTAAAAAAGGTCCAGAGTCTTATTGTCTCTCGTGGGGCACGTGATGTATTGCGTGAATGTAGGGAGAGTAGTGGATAGGGATATCTATCTATCTATGAAAAGCAGATCTGGCACTCTGATGTCTAATGGAGACTAAAAGTGAGATTTGTGCACACGTTTGACTTTGAGAAGGACAGCCTTTCTCCTCTGTAGTCTGCTGGAACAATGCTTGGACAGGGAGGAGCTCTTGTGTTTGGAATTTGGTTTGATTTTAAGCCCAGAAGACAACTATGTGGACTTTAGTACAGAAGGTGGGTTTACTAAACTGGTAACGGGTAATTGATTCTCAAATTTTGACTTAAAGCTGCATTGTGTAACTTTTCTGGTGGAGGGTCCATCAAATGCTCTTTTCCATGGAGATGTTTTTGCTTTGTCTGGAATGTTTCACAGTATGATATTACTCCAGTCTCCACTGCATTAGAATCCAGTGGCAGCGTGCTTTACACCACGGCATCTGACACTTTACATTGCACTTAGTGATGTATGTCTTAGCTGCGGCTGCTCGGCTATGAAAACCCATTCCATGAACTTCTCTATGCACTATTCTTGAGCTAATCTGAAGGCCACATGAAGTTTGTAGAAGAAGAAGAAGAAGAAGTGAACTTTATTGATCTCACACTGGAGAAATTCTTCTCTGCATTTTAACCCATCCTATATATATATATATATATACATATATTAGGAGCAGTGGGCAGCACACACATTAGGGCGCCCGGGGACCATCTCCATGATCTTCTTGCTTCGGTTTGGTCAGGACCTAAGCTGGAGTACCTATGGTGCATGTTTTGGGTTGATGGGGGAAACCGGAGTGCCCGGAGGAAACCCACCCAGACACGGGGAGAACATGCAAACTGTAGGTCTGTAGTGACTGTTTCTGCAGAAAGTTGGTGACCTCTGCACACTATGCGTCTCAGCATCCGCTGCCCCCGCCCTGTTAGTTTACGTGGCTTCCCACTTCGTGACTGCCATAGGTCCCTATGACCACAACATTTACACACACCACTTTCATACTAGACCATGTGAGTGCCCAAGGACACAACAACAGTGTTTTTCCCTGCGGCACCTGAATTTCCTAGTGGTCTCTCATCCATGTACTAACCAGGCCCAGCCCTGCTTATTGATTCAAATTGTAATGATTGTAATTATCAATAAAATTTAAAGGGATATGCCACCCCCAGGTCAAACTTGGGCATCTCCCCACAGTCCAGAGACTAAAATAAATGGTGGAAAGCATTTTTCTGGTGACGCAGCCATTGTCCAGGTCTGTCAGCACTGACCGCAGCGGTATCTGCAGCTACTCCGCGTTAGACTGGAGTCTAACGTCGCCAGAGAAAGATTTCGGCCCAAAGGAATTAATTTGCTCGATGTGTTTCCCAATTACTTTCTGTGTAGTGCGCATTCATATCGAGTGCAAATAAATGTGCAAATCAACACGGAGAGCTTGACTTGGTTATTTTGGGTGGGAACTATTTTTCAGTGCGGAAAAAGACAGACAAAGCACACACCACGCTGCGTAACAGGGGAACTCCTTTCCTGGTGCGTAACTGGGATTCCCCTGTCAGCGTGAATGAGCCAAAATGACCAAGTCAAGCTCTCCGTGCTGATTTGCACATTTATTTGCACTCGATATGAATGCGCACTACACAGAAAGTAATTGGGAAACGCATCGAGCAAATTAATTCCTTTTGGCCGAAATCTTTCTCTGGCGACGTTAGACTCCAGTCTAACGCGGAGTAGCTGCAGATACCGCTGCGGTCAGTGCTGACAGACCTGGACAATGGCTGCGTCACCAGAAAAACGCTTTCCACCACTTATTTTAGTCTCTGGACTGTGGGGAGATGCCCAAGTTTGACCTGGGGGTGGCATATCCCTTTAAAAGCTGCAATTCTCAATAAACAACAGTCTTGTCTTTTATCGTAAAAAAGTTTTAAACCTCAAAAACTCCACAATTATTCTAGTATTAGTTTGGCAGTCCATATTTTAGCATGATTTAGCTGCAGGCAATAGGGTTGCCAACTCCCTGAAAAAAAAATAAGGGACACCTCATAGGCAGGACCGGCCGGCCCGATTGCCTTCACCCTTCGTGGTGTAGTGAATCTTTTTAGCCATTTTTTGTATGTGTGAAGCAATTTTTTCAAACCTGAATTTAATTAGATGCATATTTGAGTGATATGAACACATGGAAAATAAATAATTTCTCAGCAATTTATTTTTAATACAGAATAACAAAATTAACAGAATAAAAAAAAATATCTGTCTTGCTTAACTTAAAACTACATAAATCAATATAAACAGGGATGAAAGTAATGGAAAAAGATGAAAGTCACCGAAAAGCTAGGGATGTCCGGGGGCATGCCTCCCTGGAAAATTTTTGAACTCTAGATGCTCTGAGATGCAATCTGGGGTCATTCTAGCCAATAAAAACTAAGATGTCAACCACCCATTTTGGGGGAAAAAAAATTCCCTTCCCCTCTTGATGATGCCACTTTGCACCACCTTCTCACAAAATGTGACTTGCACTGGATGGAATCAGCTCGGGATGTGTAGTCTGGACAGTAGCTGCTGACAGCCAGACTCAAGCTCACTTCTAAATGATCATCAGTCATGGTGGAACAGTACTTAATGATCTTCATGTGGGAAAAGGCTGACTCACATAAATAAGTTTTCATAAATCTATCTCCATTTTATCTGATAAATGTTAATTTTAATCTTAAAATAAGCCAAGCAAACTGCACTGCACCGTTTTTGGACCCTCACCCACAGTTTGAGGACCCCTTCTTTGATTTTCTTTTTTTTAACCTGTTTTTTCCTTCCTACCTGGAGTCACATTCTCTTACTGGTTTTGCAGTGGTATTTACCAGCCTCTGCACATTTACCAAATGCATGTGACAAACAGATGCATTTGTGCACTTTTATTAGGCAAAATTCAACCACCACAACCGCTCTGTGCTGTAGGCCGGCTCTGTGCGGACACTGTAACATAAATTTAGATTCGTTTTTGCTTTGCATTTCGTCTTGCTCTTCTAATCAAAGGCATTGAGGAGGAGCCTGTGTACGCTATACGCGGGGAAGAGTGAGAGTGTGAAAAGGAGGACGTGAGTAGCGAACAAGCTGCGCGCGCTAGTGGCGCGTGTGGTGTGCGCGCAGGCTGCAGTGCGAAGCGCCGCGCGGTCCGCTGTAATGAAATATGATTGCAGTCATCTCGAGACCAAGACCGGTGTCGTAGTATTCGACACCAGTCAACTGGTAGATCAACATATTGGGCCCCTGTTTTAGACACTATTTTTGATTCACATGGTAATACGGGACAAAGTGCATCCCTTTTCAGCTCAATACGGGACGCGTAATTTTGTTTCTGAATACGGAACGATTCTGTTTTTCAAGGGACGGTTGGCAACCCTGGCAGGCGATCTCTTATGTATGTTTGAAATGTGAACTCAAAATAGACAACTTCAATCTGATTTTTATTTGATATTTTTCCTCCAAAATCGTGGTGTTCTCGGCCGGTTGAAGGCGTTAGCGGCATTGTTAGCTGGTGTAAACCCCTGCCATCAAACCCATCAGTTTGATTTTACAATTAAAAACTGCAAATTACATCTTCCATTTTCTCCCACAGAATCATTTTTACCACCGCATCACTGTAGTAATGAATCTTTTAGCGAGTGTTGTTAATAGAAGAATAAATCAACACCATGTCAGAGGTGAGCTGAGTAAAGACAGGCACAAAGGAACCCCACAGTTCACCACATAGGCCAACTTAAGAAGAAGAAGTGAAGAAGTGAACTTTATTGATCTCACACTGGAGAAATTCTTCTCTGCATTTTAACCCATCCTATATATATATATATATACATATATTAGGAGCAGTGGGCAGCACACATTAGGGCGCCCGGGGACCATCTCCATGATCTTCTTGCTTCGGCTTGGTCAGGACCTAAGCTGGAGTACCTATGGTGCATGTTTTTTGGGTTGGTGGGGGAAACCGGAGTGCCCGGAGGAAACCCACCCAGACACGGGGAGAACATGCAAACTCCACACAGAAAGGCTCGGGCGACCCGGGGATCGAACCCAGACCATGCATGCAAACTCCACACAGAACACACACGGAAAGGTCTGGGCGACCCGGGGATCGAACCCGGAACCTTCTTGCTGTGAAGCAAGAGCGCTACCCACTCTGCTACCGTGCCGCCAATTAAGCTACAGCACATTCACATGGCTAAGTAGCATACTAGCCCAGCGTCTGCTACCCGAACTGTTAGCATAGCACTGTGGCACAAGGGCATAATGGCCAGAACAGAGGAAAAAAAGAGCAAAGTGCTAAGCTAACACATGGAGGAAGAGCAAAGAGGCCGGGTAAGTCTGCTTCTGTTCCTCAAACTGTATTTAGACAGTAAAGCACTCCAGAAAGAGGCTAGAACTGCTTTCAAAAGGTGCATTGCGTAACTTTTTGCTTAGGGGTCTGTCTGCGGACACTGGTAGCCCCCATGGCAGAAGTACATCAAGGCCTGTTGTGACGTGAGCCGTCCTCCTGTGGACCCACCACCCGCGGGAGGATTCGTGGGGGCTGGTGCATTGTGTTCTGGGCAGCAGATCTGCTTGGACTGCTGCCCCCCCACCTAGAAATGGAAAAAGCGGAAGAAGATGGATGGAATTCAATTATTCTCCTTTGAGTTTACATGGAAATAATCATTCCGAATTGAGGTTTACATGGAAAACACGTTAATTTGGCTTTATTTAATTCCGCTGGAGGTCGGAAAGGGTTCTGATTGGACAGGGACATAAACGTATTTACATCTACCAGAAAGAAGAAAGAGGAAAACACACAATCAGCTGCTACCGGCATTTTTGTCATCTCGGTTTGGTTAGTGTTTTTATGTTTTCTGGCATTCACTCTTTTCATCATTTGAAGTTCTTCCAGTGTATGTACTTATTAAAATAATTGTTTCGGTTCGAGCATGCGCTGAACGACCGGAATGATTTTTAAGTGGAATAAACGTTTACATGATCGAGGAATAAATTAATTTGGCTTTAAAATAAATAAATGACCCTTAATTTGGAGTTTAATTCCGAATAATCATTTTCATTAGGAATTAAGGTTACATGGTCTTTTTAAAGTGGAATTAATTTTTACAGTGGTACCTCACCTTACGAAATTAATTTGTTCCAGAAGTGGTTTCGTAACGTGAAAAATTCGTAAGTTGAGTAGCTATTTCAATGGGAAAAGCCTGATTCGTTCCAAGGCCCCGATCCAAGTTTTTTTTTTTATAGTGTAACTTTTTTTTATAGTGTAACATTGTGTTCTCCGTGTTTCTCACATTTGTTTCTCGTTTAAACACTCAAACTTTCATAGATTTTCAACAAAATGTATTAACAGTGAAGTGTGGGGGGAGCGGGAGGGGGGAGAAGACTCTGACACGTGTGATAGCGCAGCATGACCCGGCACGGAGCTGACAGCAGGTCTAGACCAAGGTCTAAACCTGGACTGGACCAGGACTAAACCTGGACTAAACCAAGACTAAACCTGGACTAAACCAGGACTAGACCAGGTGGATTAACCCTCCGGTCGTGTTCGCCTCCAGCCCCCTACTTTAGTGTTCCCGGTCAAAATTGACCGGTCTGTTTTAACTGCTCTTAAATTAGCACAAAAACAGTTTTTTTCAACACCAATTTTTTTTATTAAACATTCTTTAGTTGAGAACAATGTTTCAAAGTAGTGTCTAACAACAATTTATAGAAGTAAACATTAAATAACATCAGTGAAAATACAATTGGGCACTGAAAATGAACTACAAAATGAACATATAATACAAAAAATAAATGGAAAACCAAACACCAAACTCAACAGGGTGTGTGTGTGTGTGTGTGTGTGTGTGTGTGTGTGTGTGTGTGTGTGTGTGTGTGTGTGTGTGTGTGTGTGTGTGTATGTGTGTGTGTGTGTGTGTGTGTGTGTGTATTCATGCACATGAGTGGCATGTGACACTCAGGTCAGAGTGGGCCTTGCAAACATAAGCATGACATTAGCAGCATGTCAGGCTCGTTTTGATGTCTCTAGAGGCACAGAGGCCACAATGCTTCCTTTTCTGCCCATGTCCTTGTTGGGGGAGAGCAGCCAGGGCTGGGGCTGGAGCTTGCATGCTCCTAACCAGACTGGCGGAGGCTGGTGTGCGGGGAATGTGCTGGCGTCGCTGTATAAGAGGAGTCACCAAAGCTTTCCCCAGCTCTGCGAGGAAAAGTTTCCTCTTAAAACTTTTCCCCTGATTCCAGGTTGGGTCGATTGCTGTCCACACCACATACGTGTTGAAAGCTAACACATCCAGGATGTTGTGGAATAGTGCCACAGGCCAGCGAGCCGTCATCCGCTTACAGGTGTATGTACCAGTAAGCTGCAATAAAGGAACAATAAATAATAAGATTAGGAACAATATTCAATCTGTCGTACACAAAATGCTATGATTCACCTAGATAAAAATAAAATAAAATGCATGATGAGACTTTACATTACCTTATCAAGACAGTCAACGCCTCCCTTGTTCTTGTTGTAGTCCTGGATCATCAGGGGCTTCCTTTGTACTGTGCTCATCAGGATGACATTTCTGTTCTTCTTGGGAATGTATGACACAAGAGTGTGAGTGTCAGTGAATGCAAATTGTGATGAGAGTGCCTGTCTTCCTCTGGTCGATACCAGCGCAGGGGGAAGTTTGGGCTTGTTCTTCCTCTCTGTCCCTACCATGGTGAGCTTTCTTTTCAGTAGCTCCTGACCAGAAGCATGTGATATGAGGAAATTGTCACGTGTGATATTATGCCCTTGGAGACCGGTTGTCATGTCCAGCACAACACGCATACCCTGGTTTGTGTATGTGTGTGTGTGTGTGTGTGTGTGTGTGTGTGTGTGTGTGCAGTGTGTGTGTGTGTATATGTGTGTGTGTGTGTGTGTGTGTATGTGTGTGTGTGTGTGTGTGTGTGTGTGTGTGTGTGTGTGTGTGTGTGTGTGTGTGTGTTTGTGTGTGTGTGTGTGTATATGTGTGTGCGCATGTGTGTGTGTGTGTGTGTGTGTGTGTGTGTGTGTGTGAGTGCTGGGGCAGTGTGTATGTGGATGTTTTCTGTATGTTGAATGAATGTACTCTGGATACCCATTCATTTCCTATGGCGGTCACTTTTGACCGGGAACACCACAGGTGTAACAAGGTTGATTAAAACACTCAAAATTGAATGAAATAGGTGATCATCACTTTTGTATGTTCAAGTATACAGTGTGGAGGATATCATAAGGTCTTGAGGTAATCAGATGAAAAACATAATATTTATGAGTATTATAAGTTGTAAAACGGTCATGCAAGAGCCGCGGTGGCTCCTCCTGGTTTAGTCCTGGTTTAGTCCAGGTTTAGTCCTGGTTTAGTCCAGACCACCGTGGCTCCTCCTGGTTTAGTCCAGGTTTAGTCCTGGTTTAGTCCAGACCACCGTGGCTCCTCTAGACCTCTTCTAGACCTGGTCAGGTCTCTTGGTGGGGCTGATGTGCCAATAGATTTCCCTGCCTAGGAAAGTCTTCTCCCCCTCCCCCCACACTTCACTATTAATAATTTTGTTGAAAATCTATGAAAGTTTGAGTGTTTAAACGAGAGACAAATGTGAGAAAAGTTTAAATCCAGTCTGAGAAAAGCGTATAATGTGTGTGGCTGAGCGCGCATTATTTGAATTTTTGAGATTTCGCGTTTCGTAACTTGAATTTTTCGTTTGTTGGGTCATTCGTAAGGTGAGGTACCACTGTATTTGGAATTAAAGCTCTTATGTAAATGTGGCAAATGTAAATTCAACAACTCCAGGTACGATTTTGAGGAGGTAACAACATTATAACATGGCTTAAAGCTCACAAGAATCTATTTTACAAAATACCGGACATCTAAAGTTGCACTATGTAACTTTTTAATTGGAAGTATTATTTATTTATTTCCAAATTCCAAGTAGTGACACAACCAGGACAAGGTACAAGTCAGATTTGAGGAAAGGCAAGCCCGCTCGCAATAAGAATGCATGTTTTTAAATGGCAACACCTCTAATTTATTAAAGATAGATATGTTTAATGCCATACTGTGGAACATTCCAGGTGAAGCAATAATATCACCATAGTGACAAGCATCCAACCCAAAAAGTTATAAATGCTGCATATTTGGTAAGTTGTGTTGAATAAAAAGGAAAGTAAAACTGAAAGTAACATTAGGAAAACATAAGGCCAATTATTGTTATTTTATCTTTTCATTTATTTATTTTAGGTATGAGAGTATGGCAGTGGCGGCTGGCGAAAAAAAATCTTGGTGGGGCTGATGTGCCAATAGATTTCCCTGCCTATTATTGTGTTTGTTATGTGAGAGAGACTAACCTGAGTTCTTATTACACATTTATACTAGTGTGGTTACACCTTTTAGTACAGTATTATGGCTATTAAAATGCACAGTACACATGAAATGATTCTTATTAGTATAATGTGAGTAAACTCTTAAATGAACTACTTTTGTACTATATGTCTTAAAGGGTTTAACCTCAAACAAACATGACAGTCAATGACCACAACAAAGTTATAAGTAAATATGAACTATATTACATCTAATGAAAAAAGTGCTTTCAAGCATTTAGATGAACATCTCAAGGGTAAACCTCAACACACAAAATGTTTAACAGTCACAATATTCTAATGGGCCCAAATAAACAATTTATCCTAAAGCCAGCAAAACACAATATAATTCTCCAACCCCAAGTTCTACCGTTGCAGGCCTGGTTCGTAGCTTGGGTACGGAACTGGCTCCTTCACCGCAATGGCAAACAAACAGGAAAAAGGTACTGTACCCCCTGGCTCCTCCGCCACTCACGAGTTGAGAGCGGCAGTGAAATCCAGTTAGCGTCGTTCCGCTCTCCCTCGGGCAACGTTACTCATTGCGGTCTCTCAAACGGTCCTCTCCGGTGTAGCTGGCAGGTCGCTAGCTTACTCGCAAAGTCCATTAACAAGCCACTTCAGACCGAAAACTTAACTTATCTGGCAATAAAGCATCAAATTCACCTTTGTGAATCAGTTTAATTTAAAAAAATAAATGTGAAAAACGCTGAAAACGTGACTTCTTCCAAAATGCATCTCCCAAATAAGACATCTCCTGCATTAGTTCCTGACTGACCTTTCAACTTGCTCGTGATTATCTTATCACAGATGGCACAGAAAATAAATAAATTAAAAACAATAATTCGTCCTTTAAGACGTCCTTTCACAATAATTCATCCGCGTATTCCCTGCGGATAATACGTGGATACGCCTATCACGTGACTAATCAGTCTGGGACAGGGCGAACTTCCTGTAGCAGGGGCGATGCACACGGGCGCCCAAAAAACATTTTATTCGGCAAAGCTGATAGGCTGATAGGATTGGCTATTTTGCTACACTTCGAGGGCGCTTTGGACGCGAGCCCCATACGACTATGTCGGCTGAAATTGAAGATGCACTGTACCTTTTGTGGAGGAAGGTATGCCTCCTGCTTGTCTCCATGGAGATGTTATTTTTAGTGATTAATGTTCCATCCATCCATCCATTTTCTTCCGCTTATCCGTAGCCGGGTCACGGGGGCAACAGTCTAAGCAGGGACGCCCAGACCTCCTTCACCCCAGACACTTCCTCCAGCTCCTCCGGGTGGACCCCAAGGCATTCACAGGCCAGCCGGGAGACATAGTCTCTCCGGCGTGTCCTGGGTCTTCCCCGTGGCCTCCTCCCGGTGGGACATGCCCAGAACACCTCCCAAGGGAGGCATCCAGGAGGCATCCGGAACAGATGCCCGAGCCACCTCTCGCTGGCTCCTCTCGACGTGGAGAAATTAATGTTCCACAAAATTACATTAAACATATCTATCTCCATGAATCAAAGTTTCCTGTAATTCCTGTAATTTAATAAATGCTTGCTTGCTTGATTTGTTTATTTGTTTCATCATATTGTCGAACATTGCAGATAAACCAATAAAACATTTCCATGGAGACATATGGACAATGACTACTCAGAACTAATACAGAAAAGTTCCACATATACTTTTAAAGACAGGGCTCTCAAGTTTTGAAGATTGCTAGGAGTGAGATCTCTGAGGAGCGGGGGGTGCGAGTGGGGGGTGGTGGTGGAAGGGCAGGGCAGAATTAGAAGGTACTTTGTTAATATGGAAATGCTTTTATAACTAAAAGTCCATATTATCATTCAATAATGCACAGGATAATATGTTATCACACACAGTCTTGGTTTAGTCTTGGTTTAGTCCTGGTTTAGACCTGTTTTAGTCCTGGCTTAGTCTTGGTTTAGACCTGATTTAGTTTTGGTTTAGTCCTGGTTTAGACCCGGTTTAGATCTGGTTTAGTCTTGGCTTAGTCCTGGTTTAGACCTGGTTTAGTCCTAGTTTAGACCTGGTTTAGTGCTGGTTTAGACCCGGTTTAGATCTGGTTTAGTCTTGGCTTAGTCCTGGTTTAGACCTGGTTTAGTCCTGGCTTAGTCCCGGTTTAGTCCTGGTTTAGACCCGGTTTAGATCTGGTTTAGTCTTGGCTTAGTCCTGGTTTAGGCCTGGTTTAGTCCTAGTTTAGACCTGGTTTAGTCCTGGTTTAGTGCTGGTTTAGACCCGGTTTAGATCTGGTTTAGTTCTGGTTTAGTCCTGGTTTAGTTCTGGTTTAGTCCTGGTCTAGTCCTGGTTTAGTCCTGGTTTAGTTCTGGTTTAGTCCTGGTTTAGATCTGGTTTAGTCTTGGTTTAGTCCTGGTTTAGTTCTGGTTTAGTCCTGGTTTAGTCCTGGTTTAGTTCTGGTTTAGTCCTGGTCTAGTCCTGGTTTAGTCCTGGTTTAGTCCAGGTTTAGTTCTGGTTTAGTCCTGGATTGGTTCTGGTTTAGTCCCGGTTGAATCCTGGTTTAGACCCGGTTTAGACCTGGTTTAGTCTTGGTTTAGTCCTGGTTTAGTTCTGGTTTAGTCCTGGTTTAGTTCTGGTTTAGTCCTGGCTAGGTCCTGGTTTAGTCCTGGTCTAGTCCTGGTTTAGTTCTGGTTTAGTCCTGGTTTAGACCTGGTTTAGTCTTGGTTTAGTCTTGGTTTAGTTCTGGTTTATTCCTGGTTTAGTTCTGGTTTAGTCCTGGTCTAGTCCTGGTTTAGTTCTGGTTTAGTCCTGGTTTAGACCTGGTTTAGTCTTGGTTTAATCCTGGTTTAGTTCTGGTTTAGTCCTGGTTTAGTTCTGGTTTAGTCCTGGTCTAGTCCTGGTTTAGTTCTGGTTTAGTCCTGGTTTAGTCCTGGTGTAGACCTGGTTTAGTCTTGGTTTAGTCCTGGTTTAGTTCTGGTTTAGTCCTGGTTTAGTCCTGTTGTTGAATTGCGTGTTGAGAGCCCTGTTTGTCTAAAGAGCAAACTTAAACTACAAAGCAACTAATGAGAGTTATATAAATGAAGTTATTACCTGATGGTTCTCAGTTTGTTTTATCATCACCGCACTTTGTCAGTGCGCGCTGAGAGGGGCGGGGGGGAGGGAGCGGGACATTTTTAACGGATTCATGTAAGAGTCTGGTCAATGCACCGGGCCCGCGTCTCACCGCGTCTCACCATGGGCAGTTCGGCTCTGGGCCGTGCGTATTCCGCGCGTAAGCCGTCGGGGGGGACACGTTACGCACAGACGGAGACACCGGGACCGGAGTCGGTGCGTCTCAGAAGAGACGTGGCACCGGGACTGAGGCTCAGGACGTGCCCGGGGGACGGCACGTCTGCTCCGGCCTCGCTCGGACCGTGCGCCCGGAGCAGGGGGAGTTTTTTTCGCTGTGCGGAGCCTGCATAAACTAAGCCACACAGACCGATTTTCTGGGCACAAAAAAAAAAAAAAAAAGAAATCAGCGTGAGAAATACCATGTGTGACGTGTGAGCGTGTGAACACGTCGAATTGCGTGTGTCACACTCTCAATGCGTGAGACTTGAGAGCCCTGTTTAAAGAAGACATTATGTGTTTTTGTTTGCTATATAGTCTCTAGCTAGGTAGCTATATAGACACCAGTGGATCATTATGTTGTGTTTTGGACACTTTATATTGCAATATTGATCCAAAACCATAGAGCCCAATAGAAGCAGATGGCTCCACAAACGTCATCACATTTTGATGTTGTTCCAAACAGATTAATGTAGATTACTGTATTTTGCAAGATATGTTTATTTTGTATAAGTGTATCAAGTACATCAAGTGCTGTTAGTAAGTGTCTTGAATTAAATAATTATTTGGTAAACAAACTCCCATTATATATTCTCCTGTTCTTTAGCCTCTGAGTGAGAGCGTCCTTAATGTCTTTTGTTTTGAAACAATAGATGAGTGGGTTAACCATCGCAGGGACAAGACTGTACAACATTACTATGACAACTTGGATATCTGGGCTTATATTAAGCCCCAGAGTGTGAGCTATGTACACAAAGCATCTTGGCACATAATACAAACAAGTGATAAAAATCTGAGGAGCACATGTGGACAAGATCTTATATCGACTCTCAGCCTGAGACATTCTAATTACAGCCACAATCACAGAAAAGTAGGAGAAAATGATAAATGACAGGGGCATTAGAAGACTAAATAAAGCAATTCCTAGAGCCACCATTTTCACATATTTGACCTCATTTCCACAGCCTAGCTGAGTTATTGTCATGTGGTCACAATAGCAATGGTTAATAATGTTCCCATGGATACCACAGTATGGTAGGCTTAATGCATGAGATACCACACCCACCATTCGGATGAATGTCAAACACCAGCACAGAAAACATGCTATGGAAATTGATCTGTTATTGACTACATTTAGATACCGCAATGGAAACCATACAGCAATAAACCGGTCCAATGCCATTAAAAGCAGTATTAAAGAGCTGATGGCGCCCATAGAATGGACAAAATACATTTGAGTGAAGCATGTACCAAAGAGCGTCAAAGAGTCATCCCACCAATATCGAGCAATGACTTTAGGAAGAGTCACAATCGCAAATACAATATCTGTCATGGCCAGGTTGACAAATATTATGTAGGTGGGTTTGTGAAGAGATTTGATCAAATATATAACAACAACTGTGAAGGAGTTTCCAACAACAATAACTAAGAAGACAAACAGCAGCAGAACAGACACTGGTCCAAAATACACAGAGGACAGTCCAGGAAAACCCACAATAACAAAGTTTTTCAAAATGGTGCCATTGGAGATGAGCGTCATTGCAACTTAAACACAGCAGGGAGCAAATACAACAACACCAGCAACAACTACCCCCGACCTGACCTGGAAGAAACTCTCAGCTCATCTTTATAGCAGGAGGAGATTCTGCTCATGTATGCAAATAAGACTCAACGGTCAGTCCCCCCCAGACGCCTCATGTATGAATAGTGGAAGATATGGAAGAATGGAGAGACATACAGCATTTTTCAATACCAATACCTTTTTTTAAATGCATATTTCTCGATATCATTAAATTATACAATGTATTGCCAAAAGTATTCGCTCACCTGCCTTGACTCACATATGAACTTAAGTGACATCTCATTTTTAATCTATAGGGTTTAAAAAAAAAAAAAAATCTATAGGGTTTAATATGCCCCTCCTTGAGCCGCCACCTTAACGTGGTGGAGGGGTTTGAGTGCCCGAATGATCCCGGGAGCTATGTTGTCGGGGGCTTTATGCCCCTGGTAGGGTCACCCAAGGCAAACAGGTCCTGGGGGACGGGTCAGACTAAGAGCGGTTCAGAAGCCCATTATGATGAATACAAGAGCAAGGCCAGTTACGTCTCCCAGATCGGCGTCACCGGGGCCCCACCCTGGAGCCAGGCCTGGGGTGGGTGCTCGCGAACGAGCGCCTGGTGGCTGGGCCTTTCCCCATGGGGCCCGAAGGAGCGACGTGGGGCCGTCCTCCCGTGGACCCACCACCCGCAGGAGGATCCGTAAGGGGCCGGAGCAGAAAGATCTGGGCGGCAGCCGAAGGCAGGGGCCTCGGCGACCAGATCTCCGGACATGGAGACTAGCTCTGGGGACATGGAATGTCACCTCGCTGGGGGGGAAGGAGCCTGAGCTCGTGCGGGTGGTTGAGTGCTATCGACTAGATATAGTCGGCCTCACCTCCATGCACAGCCTGGGCTCTGGAACCCAACTCCTTGAAGGGGGCTGGACTTTCCATTTCTCTGGCGTTGCCCGCGGGGAACGGCGGCGGGCCGGTGTGGGCCTGCTCATTGCCCCACGGCTCAGCCGCTGTGTGTTGGAGTTCACCCGGTGAACGAGAGGGTCGTGTCCCTGCGCCTTCGGGTCGGGGACAGGTCTCTCACTGTTGTGTCGGCCTACGGGCCGTGATTGGGAGGAACGGCCTCCCTGATCTGAACCCGAGTGGTGTTCTGTTATTGGACTTCTGTGCTAGCCACAGTTTGTCCATAACGAACACCATGTTCAAGCACAAGGATGTCCATCAGTGCACGTGGCACCAGGACACCCTAGGACGGAGGTCGATGATCGACTTTGTTGTCGTGTCATCTGACCTCCGGCCTAGGGTGACCATTCGTCCGGATTTCGTCCGGACAGTCCGGTTTTAGAGCTGTCTGTCCGGCCGTCTGTCACGTGTCCTCCTTTTTTACGTTTTGTCCTCGTTGCATAAATCGTCATAAATCCCCACCCATTATTTACACTTGCTACTCTGCGATGTTCGCCGTTTCCCAATTCAGAGAGTGCACGGTTCGGAGTGTGGTCTCAGTCTGCAGTCGAGGCGGTGCATACTCGCTCAGCCCTGAGTGCAGTCCGTGGACCGCATGGCCATCTGCGCGATGGAACAAGTCCCGCCTCAGCTCAATGAGCCGGGTGGTCTGCTCCTTGTTCCCTAAAGACAAAATATTATTCTATCAATCAATCAATCAATCAATCAATCAAACATTTATAAGGCGCTTTTCATACAAAATTGTAGCACAAAGCGCCTTACAGTGGTCAAGGATTAGAAGATTGACCTTTTTTGATCTCGCACAGGAGAAGTTGTTTCTATATTTGACCCGGGGACCATCCCCATGATTTTGTTTTGTTATTTATGCTTTTGTCAGGCCCCAAGCTGGAGGATTTTACCTATGGCGCATGTTTAGGTTGGTGGGGGAAACCGGAGTACCCGGAGGAAACCCACCCAAACACGGGGAGAACATGCAGTCTCCACACAGAAAGGCCCGGGCAACCCGAACCCTCTTGCTGTGAAGCATGAGTGCTAGCCACTCAGCCACCGTGCCGCGGGAGAAAAAAAAAAAAAAATAAAAAAAATAAGGTCTATTGCGACTAGTAATACCGTACTTGGAATTCCTGTGCGCGACATCCGAAATGCAGAATGTGCGAGCAGTGCACATTCTCAGCGCACATTCTTTGTTTTCCCCGAGGGAAAAAAAACAAAAAAAAAAAAAACAAGGTGTCCTCACTTTAGGGCCTTTGTCCTCCTTTTTGGACACAAGTGTCCTCCTTTCCTGTTTCATGCCGGTGGTCACCCTACTCCGGCCGCGTGTCTTGGACACTCGGGTGAAGAGAGGGGCAGAGCTGTCAACCGATCACCACCTGGTGGTGAGTTGGGTCCGCTGGCGGGGGAGGAAGCCGGAAAAACCTGGCAGGCCCAAGCGCGTAGTGAAGGTCTGTTGGGAACGTCTGGCAGAGCCCTCTGTCAGGGGCACCTTCAACTCACACCTCCGGGAGAGCTTGTCCCGGATTCCGGGGGAGGCTGGGGACATAGAGTCCGAATGGGCTCTGTTCTCTGCCTCTATTGTCGATGCGACCGCCTGTAGCTGTGGTCGTAAGGTCTGTGGTGCCTGTCGCGGCGGCAATCCCCGAACCCGGTGGTGGACAACGGAAGTAAGGGATGCCGTCAGGCTGAAGAAGGAGTCCTATCAGGCCTTGTTGGCTCGTGGGACTCCGGAGGCAGCCGACGGGTACCGGCGGGCCAAGCGTGCTGGAGGAGTTCGGAGAGGCCATGGAGGATGACTATCGGACGGCCTCAAAGAAATTCTGGCAAACCGTCCGGCGCCTCAGGAGGGGGAAGCAGTGCTTCACAAACACTGTTTACAGTGCGGGTGGGGAGCTGTTGACCTCGACTGGGGATGTTGTCGGACGGTGGAAGGAATACTTTGAGGATCTCCTCAATCCCGCCGTCACGTCTTCCGAGGAGGAAGCAGAGGCTGGGGACTCGGGGTCGGACTCACTCATCACCCTGGCTGAAGTCACCGAGGTGGTTGGAAAGCTCCTCGGTGGCAAGGCCCCGGGGGTGGATGAGATCCGCCCTGAGTATCTCAAGTCCCTGGATGTTGTAGGGCTGTCTTGGCTGACACGTCTCTGCAACATCGCGTGGCGGTCGGGGACAGTACCTCTGGATTGGCAGACCGGGGTGGTGGTCCCTCTGTTTAAGAAGGGGGACCGGAGGGTGTGTTCCAATTATCGGGGAATCACACTCCTCAGCCTTCCCGGTAAGGTCTATTCCAGGGTGCTGGAGAGGAGAATTCGACCGATAGTCGAACCTCGGATTCAGGAGGAGCAGTGTGGTTTTTGTCCCGGCCGGGGAACAATGGACCAGCTCTATACTCTCCATCGGGTGCTCGAGGGTGCATGGGAGTTTGCCCAACCAGTCCACATGTGCTTTGTGGATCTGGAGCAAGCATTCGACCGTGTCCCTCGTGGGGTCCTGTGGAGAGTGCTCTATAGGGAGTATGTTCTATCAGGTTGCGGCCAAGTCTCTGTGCAGGCCAGTCAAGTTCATCCACACCTAACTCTCTCATCCATGTCTTTATGGACCTTGCTTTGTGGAATGGTGCACAGTCATATCGGAAGAGGAAGGGGCCATCTCCAAAACCGGACATTAAATTTTTCATTATTTAGTCATTTCCGTTAGCCTAAAATGTCAACTCTGTCACACATTTAACTTGACGTATATTATTATATTATTTATGCTGAGTTTAAGTATAAAATATATAACGTAAAATGTGAAATGGCAATTTAACCAATTTATAAGTTCACAGATATTATTTAGATGGATTTGTCAGTGACCGGTCAACTCTGTCAGATTTCACGACTGATGGCGTTCACAAAAGTGCATTTTTTTCCCCTTGTTAAACATATATGATACACTGCAGCTATGACCACTCTTTGGCTCCCTTCAGTACTGTTTAAATAAAGGTATCATAATGGACTGATGGAGCTGACATTCTCCAGGTGTGATGGCAGAAATTTCAACATAGTTAGCAGTGTTGTATAGTAATGAAGTAATAATACTTCATTACTGTATTTAAGTACATTTTGGGAGACTTTGTACTTTACTTGAGTTAAAAAAAAATGATAACTTTTACTTTTACTTCACTACATTTCCGAATTTAATTGCATACTTTTACTCCAATACATTTTCAATGTGCCGTTTAGTTATTCGTTACAAAAAAAACCCTCTACTGACTGCAAGGAAGTCAGGACGTGCCTGGGCTTGTTCGCTACTTGCGCATGACAATCAGCCTACACCTGTTGGTTTCATGCAGCTAGTTTAATCAATCAACATCCCCACACAACCCAGATGTTTTAAAACAAGAACATTTACTACACGTCATTAGTGCTACCGTACCATAATTATTAAATTACAAATAACATATTTTGTGCCTGCATTTACTTGCTCATAGGACGGCGTTTCATGGATATCACCAAACCCAATATCTTCGACAGTGCTCCATATGACACAAAACTACCATGGGTGAGTCGAACATGGTGTTTTACAGTAGAATTAACGGTTAGGACATTAAAAAATATTAAATTCAGACTGCCTTTGCTTGATACTTTTACTTGTACTTTTAATTACATTACTTGAGTACATTTATTTTTACATTACTTGTCATACTTAAGTACAAGAAGTTCCAGATACTTTAAGACTTTTACTCTAGTAACATTTCAGTCAGTGACTTCGACTTTTACCAAAGTCATTTTTTGGGAGGGGTACCTATACTTTTACTTGAGTTTGATTTTCCAGTACTTTATACAACACTGATAGTTAGTCTTAAATATTCAAAAAAGTGTAAAAGTTGCCAGATTGTATGTGGTGCTGCTGTGTTCAGTAGAGTAAAGGCCACCACACACTACAAGATTAGGATTAGGGGGGTAACAAATATTTTTAATGAGGTTGTTGAAAAGGTGAGATGGAGTTGACAGAAAGATGGGACACTAATTTGACAAGCTAGATTTTTATAGAAAAATTTTTATTTAATTTTACTTTATGCATTATTTTGATTATTTAAAGGTGCATTGTGTAACTTTTTTGGTGGCGGGTCCATCAAATACTTATCCTCACGAAGATTTTTGCTATTGCTTTGTCTGTAATGTTTCACAGTATGGTATAAAACATTTCTCTTTCATGGAGACTAAACCAGACCTACAGTAGTTATAGGTCAGATCTGTGGAGATGCAACCCCGCTCACAAAAGTATTCTTGAGTTATAAAACCACCTGTAATGTAAAGTAGAGCTGTGTAATATAAAACTGTGGAACATTCCCAGCAGAGCAATGACATAGAAACAAGCAGGTGACAGATCCCCAACCAAAAACTTAAACAGTGCACCTTTAATTTTATTCAACTCTCTTTCTCTCTCTCTTTCTCAGTACTTCTGTCTTGTCTTTGTTATTGTTTAGTGATGTGACATTCATGAACAAGTCGGCTCTTTTAAACAGTCCCTTAATGTGAACAGCTGGAACCAGATCTCATTTTTTAAAAGAAGCTAAATCTTTTTCTTTCTAATTTGTGCATGCATTTTTGTATCAATGAACATTAAACCAACACAAGAATCAGCACAGAACCAGAGTAGGCAATATGAGTGAGCGCGTTATGCACAAAAAACAACTAAAATATTATATTAATAGTTTTATTATATTATGCATCATTTCAATAGGTAAACAAATAAATGACTGTATTTTGCAGGAGATGTTTATTTTATACAACTCTGTACATTGTTGTCAAGTGTCATCAAAGTTAGTAAGCATCTGTTTTATTTTTAAATAAAAATATATTTGTATTTATTATAGCTTTGTATATTGTAATTAATTATTTATTTGGTAAACAAAATCCCATCATATACTCTCCGGTTCTTTAGTCTCTGAGTGAGAGCATCCTTAATGTCTTTTGTTTTGAAACAATAGATGAGTGGGTTAACCATCGCAGGGACAAGACTGTACAACATTACTATGATAATTTTGGTATCTGGGCTTATTTTGACCCCCAGGTTGTGAGCTATGTACACAAAGCATCTTGGCACATAATACAAACAAGTGATAAAAATCTGAGGAGCACATGTGGACAAGACCTTATATCGACTCTCAGCCTGAGACATTCTAATTACAGCCACAATCACAGAAAAGTAGGAGAAAATGATAAATGACAGGGGCATTAGAAGACCAAATAAAGCCATTCCTAGAGACACAAGCTTCACATATTTGACCTCATTTCCACAGCCTAGCTGAGTTATTGTCAGGTGGTCACAATAGCAATGGTAAATAATGTTCCCATGGATACCACAGTATGGTAGGCTTAATGCATGAGATACCACACCCACCATTCGGATGAATGTAAAACACCAGCACAGAAAACATGCTATGGAAATTGATCTGTTATTGACTACAGTTGGATACCGCAATGGAAACCATACAGCAATAAATCTGTCCAATGCCATTAAAAGCAGTATTAAAGAGGTGATGGCGCCCATAGAATGGACAAAATACATTTGAGTAAAGCATGTACCAAAGAGCGTCAAAGAGTCATCCCACCAATATCGACCAATGACTTTAGGAAGAGTCACACTCGCAAATACAATATCTGTCATGGCCAGGTTGACAAATATTATGTAGGTGGGTTTGTGAAGAGATTTGATCAAATATATAACAACAACTGTGAAGGAGTTTCCAACAACAATAACTAAGAAGACAAACAGCAGCAGAACAGACACTGGTCCAAAATACACAGAGGACAGTCCAGGAAAACCCACAATAACAAAGTTTTTCAAAATGGTGCCATTGGAGATGAGCGTCATTGTAACTTAAACACAGCAGGGAGCAAATACTACAACACCAGCAACAACTACCCCTGACCTGACCTGGAAGAAGCTCTCAGCTCATCTTTATAGCAGGAGGAGATTCTGCTCATGTATGCAAATAAGACTCAAGGGACAGTCCCCCCCAGACGCCTCATGTATGAATAGTGGAAGATATGGAAGAATGGAGAGACATACAGCATTTTTCAATACCAATACCTTTTTTTAAATGCATATTTGTCGATATCATTAAATTATACACTGTATTGCCAAAAGTATTCGCTCACCTGCCTTGACTCACATATGAACTTAAGTGACATCTCATTCTTAATCTATAGGGTTTAATATGACGTCAGTCCACCCTTTGCAGCTATAACAGCGTCAAATTTCCTGGGAAGGCTGTCCACAAGGTTTAGGAGTGTGTTTATGGGAGTTTCTCTTCCAGAACTCTTCTAGAAATGCATTTGTGAGGTCACATAGTGATGTTGGACGAGAAGGCCTGGCTCTCATTCTCCGCTCTAATTCATTCCAAAGGTGTTCTATCGGGTTGAGGTCAAGTCTCTGTGCAGGCCAGTCAAGTTCATCCACACCTAACTCTCTCATCCATGTCTTTATGGACCTTGCTTTGTGGAATAGTGCACAGTCATATTGGAAGAGGAAGGGGCCATCTCCAAAATCTCTCTGCTGAAGTATTTGGTACAGTGCAGTCAGACAAGTACCGTTCTCCTGGCAACCACCAAATCAAGACTCGTCCATCAAGATTGCCAGATGGAGAAGCGTGATTTGTCACTCCAGAGAATGCGTCTCCACTGCTCTAGAGTCCAGTGGCGGCGTGCTTTACACCACTGCATCTGACGATTTGCATTGCTCTTGGTTATGTGGCTTGGATGCAGCCGCTCAGCCATGGAAACCCATTCCATGAAGCTTTCTATGCACTGTTCTTGAGCTAATCTGAAGGCCACATGAACTCTGGAGGTCTGTACTGATTGACTCTGCAGAAAGTTGGCGACCTCTGCACACTATGCCCCTCAGCATCCACTGACCCCGCCCCATCAGTTTATGTGGCCTACCACTTTGTGGCTGAATTACTGTCGTTCCCAATCATTTCCACTTTGTTATAATACCACTGACAGTTGAGTCGTAACAGTAGTGACAGTTTAGGAAACTTCTTGTGACTTGTAGCACAGGAGGCATCCTATCACAGCATCACAGTGGAATTCACTGAGGTCCTGAGAGTGACTCATTTTTTCACAAATGTTTCTAGAAACAGTTTGCAGGCCTACGTGCTTGTTTCGTATACCTGTGGCCATGGAAGTGATTGGAACACCTGATTTGGATTATTTGGATGGGGGAGTGAATAATTTTGGCAATATAGTGTAGTCAACTCCGTCACACACACAGAATTTGATTTATTACAATCGAACTAAAATTTTCACCTGTAATCTGTTGTAATAAAGACTATTTACCATTGTGTCCAATTACAGTGTATCTGAAAACTTCATTTGCAATTTTACGCTTTTATAAACATTTAAGATTCATAATATCTTTTTTGTCCTCTTTTAATCTTATAAAACACATTTATGCAAAAAATGCACACACATTAGGCTGTAGATGTCAATGTGTCTTACTACTTAAACCATATAAACTGAATTGCAATAGTCAAGTTAATTTTCTAAATCATAAAAATACCAAATGGTTGGATCTGTCGCAGTTGACAAAAACCTGACGGAGTTGACAAAAATGTGTGAACATTGCTGAAAACTGAGCGAACATGTTTTAATCCAGATGAAAACAGATGCTACAGGTTTAACACTGACCATACTTCACAACACTGACAATTATTTAACTTTCAACCACCAAACTAACTCTCAGAGAGGAACGCCCACTCTCCCTCCTCCCTCAACCCCGTTTCTGTCTGCATCCATTCTTTATCCTCCTCTACCTCTCCAGCGATCATCCAGTGTTTCTCTCCTATTCTTCACCCATTCCTCTGCTCTCAATAAGTTTATATTGATATTAGTCATTTTACATATTTTACTTAGCATTAGACCCTTTGAAGAACTAGTGACAAAACATGATTAGGCTATAGCAGGAAACTGACAAAGTGACAACTGTCAATAATATTTTAAGAGATGAAAAATGTAATAATCTATCCAATTATACATTTTTGTTAAGAAAACTGGACATTATTTTTTTAATTATTTAGTCATCTCCGTTAGCCTAAAATGTCAACTCTGTCACACAATTAACTTGACGTATATTATTTATGCTGAGTTTAAGTATAAAATATATAACGTAAACTATGAAATGGCAATTTAACCAATTTATAAGTTCACAGATATTATTTAGATGCTTCAGATGGATTTGTCAATGACCGGTCAACTCTGTCATATTTCACGACTGATGGCGTTCACAAAAGTGCATTTTTTTCCCTTGTTAAACATATATGATACACTGCAGCTATGACCACTGCACTCTTTGGCTCCCTTCAGTACTGTTTAAACAAAGGTATCATAATGGACTGATAGAGCTGACATTCTCCAGGTGTGATGGCAGAAATTTCAACATAGTTAGTCTTAAATATTTTAAAAAGTGTAAAAGTTGCCAGATTGTATGTGGTGCTGCTGTGTTCAGTAGAGTAAAGGCCGCCACACACTACAAGATTAAGATTAGGGGGGTAACAAATATTTTTAATGAGGCTGTTGAAAAGGTGAGATGGAGTTGACAGAAAGATGGGACACTAATTTGACAAGCTAGATTTTTATAGAAAAATGTTTATTTAATTTTACTTTATGCATTATTTTGATTATTTAAAGGTGCATTGTGTAACTTTTTTGGTGGTGGGTCCATCAAATACTTATCCTCATAGAGATTTTTGCTATTGCTTTGTCTGTAATGTTTCACAGTATGGTATAAAACATTTCTATTTCATGGAGACTAAACCAGACCTACAGTAGCTATAGGTCAGATCTGTGGAGATGCAACCCCGCTCACAAAATGCCTGTTTTTCTAAGTATTCTTGAGTTATAAAACCACCTGTAATGTAAAGTAGAGCTGTGTAATATAAAACTGTGGAACATTCCCAGCAGAGCAATGACATAGAAACAAGCAGGTGACAGATCCCCAACCAAAAACTTAAACAGTGCACCTTTAATTTTATTCAACTCTCTTTCTCGCTCTCTTTCTCAGTACTTCTGTCTTGTCTTTGTTATTGTTTAGTGATGTGACATTCATGAACAAGTCGGCTCTTTTAAACAGTCCCTTAATGTGAACAGCTGGAACCAGATCTCATTTTTTAAAAGAAGCTAAATCTTTTTCTTTCTAATTTGTGCATGCATTTTTGTATCAAAGAACATTAAACCAACACAAAAATCAGCACAGAACCAGAGTAGGCAATATGAGTGAGCGCGTTATGCACAAAACACAACAACAATAGTATGTTATTAGTTTTATAATATTATTGGTTTTATTTAGATTATGCAGCATTTCAATAGGTAAACAAATAGATGATTGTGTTTTGCAGGATATTATTTATTTAAGTGTATCAAGTACATCAAAGTTTTATTTTTAAATAAAAATATATTTGTATTTGTTATAGCTTTGTATATTATAATTAAATATTTATTTGGTAAACAAATTCCCATTATATATTCTCCGGTTCTTTAGTCTCTGAATGAGAGCGTCCTTAATGTCTTTTGTTTTGAAACAATAGATGAGTGGGTTAACCATCGCAGGGACAAGACTGTACAACATTACTATGATAATTTGAATATCTGGGCTTATTTTGACCCCCAGGTTGTGAGCTATGTACACAAAGCATCTTGGCACATAATACAGACAAGTGATACAAATCTGAGGAACACATGTGGACAAGATCTTATATCGACTCTCAGCCTGAGACATTCTAATTACAGCCACAATCACAGAAAAGTAGGAGAAAATGATAAAGGACAGGGGCATTAGAAGACCAAATAAAGCTATTCCTAGAGCCACCATTTTCACATATTTAACCTCATTTCCACAACCTAGTTGCGTTATTGTCATGTGGTCACAATAGCAATGGTAAATAATGTTCCCATGGATACCACAGTATGGTAGGCTTAATGCATGAGATACCACACCCACCATTCGGATGAATGTAAAACACCAGCACAGAAAACATGCTATGGAAATTGATCTGTTATTGACTACAGTTGGATACTGCAATGGAAACCATACAGCAATAAACCGGTCCAATGCCATTAAAAGCAGTATTAAAGAGGTGATGGCGCCCATAGAATGGACAAAATACATTTGAGTGAAGCATGTACCAAAGAGCGTCAAAGAGTCATCCCACCAATATCGAGCAATGACTTTAGGAAGAGTCACAATCGCAAATATAATATCTGTCATGGCCAGGTTGACAAATATTATGTAAGTGGGTTTGTGAAGAGATTTGATCAAATATATAACAACAACTGTGAAGGAGTTTCCAACAACAATAACTAAGAAGACAAACAGCAGCAGAACAGACACTGGTCCAAAATACACAGAGGACAGTCCAGGAAAACCCACAATAACAAAGTTTTTCAAAATGGTGCCATTGGAGATGAGCGTCATTGTAACTTAAACACAGCAGGGAGCAAATACTACAACACCAACAACAACTACCCCCGACCTGACCTGGAAGAAGCTCTCAGCTCATCTTTATAGCAGGAGGAGACACTGGTAATGTATGCAAATAAGGCCCTGTCCCCTCGACAACGTTCCAGTTTGTTTTTGTTTTTTTACCCGGGGTGAAAAAAAGTCTCGTCCACACACGTGTTGGATCAGAAAACATTCGCGTCAAGATGAGCACGGAGCGCTAAGTGAAAACGATGTAGTACATATGTCACACCGATAAGTGGCGCTGTAAACCAGAAAGAGCCAGAGCTGCCGGAAACGCAAGACTACAAAGAGCACATGCGCATAAAGTCCTTCTCTTTCATAAACAAACAAACACGAGTACTTTAGGGACCGTCAACAAACGCAAATTTATTTTGTCCCCCTGCCCCACCAATGTAGCAGGAACTCACTCCGGTAATGTGAAAATGTTGACAGTCCCTAACATAGACAGACGCCACAGAACTAAGATTTGCGCTGCGTGAGCAGCAGAGTTTTTGCCTATAAATCGATAGTTAGTATTACTTGCTATCGTTTTATTACATAGACATTAACAAGTAGAACTCTCGTTAACCTTGGTCGTTACGCTGGATTACAAAACACAGTATCAGCAGAACGTCGACTGGGAGTCCTGCCCAAGCAAATACTCGGACATTATGTTGGCTTTTCGGCGTGAATATACTACCGGGGACACGGCCGAAGGGAAAGATTTTTCTCACGATCCCCATACCATCACCAAAGTGCAGCTAACAACAAAACTGTAGGCAGTAAGGAACAAATACAAACATGCCTTTGAGTCTGGGCGTCGCAGTGGCGTGTGGTCCTGTTATATTTTGAGCTGTGCGAACAAATCTGGGGTGGATCGCCTGCTACTACAGCCATTACAGCCGGAGTGGAAACCTGGGATTTGTTAGAGGACGACCCCACGTCTACGAGATCGCTGTGTTCTTCACCTTCCCCAGATTCCCCTCAGGCAAGCGAAAACAGAAATGCTTTTATATATTTTTGTGTGTGTAAAAGATACATTTTCATTCAATAAAAAAGACAAGAAATCGTTTATTTACAACACACAACACACTCAAATTGGTATGGGCTCCTCATTGTCCACTATCTGCCTTTTCATTGACGGGACTTTTCCAGTTTTAAAATACGTGTTTAGCTTTGAATTGGCAAACACTCGTGTGTCGTGCGTAATGTGCGCAGGGTTACCTTCTGGTCACTGATTACGGCAGCGCGACGTCATCATTTTCCCAACAGTCGCGTTTTTTGCCGCCCACATGACAACGCGACCACCGGCGTTCTCCGACTTCTCCACTCTGGAACCTGTTTTTGAAAAACACCGTTTACACCCCCCAAAAACGCCGGCGCCATGTGGACGACAGGCCCAAACGAAGACAAATTTCCCCGTTTCCACCAAAAAACGTTGTTGTGGGGACAGGGCCTAAGACTCAAGGGTCAGTCCCCCCCAGACGCCTCATGTATGGTTAAACATATGGAAGAATGGAGAGACATACAGCATTGTTCAATACCAAAAGCACAGCCCAAATGGAAGCAATTGAACTTATTTAAATTATTCAGCCAAAGTATTCTGTGCTCAAATTGCACTTACTCCAAAGCTTGTGACTCAAATGCAGCAGAGGAAAAAAAAGGCGAGTCTTAAAGGCACAGGTGTTACCAGCAGAGAACACAGGGAGCATATTGTGTTCAATGTGAAAGATTAAGATTAAGATAAGACTTTACTGATCTCACACAGGAGAAATTTACTTGCCACAGTAGCTCCAGGACATTTGGACAAGAAAGAAAGTGCATGCAGGCAGGAATGGGATAAAGTAAGTAATAATAAAAATAGTAATAAGTAATAATAATAATAATGGAAATAGTAATAATAATAATAGTAACAACAAGCATCAACATGGAAAAGAGGATATTGCACGTCTGGCCTATATGTTAGAATTATACAGTCTGATGGCGGTGGGGATGAAGGATCTGCGGTAGCGCTCCTTCTTGCACTGGGGGTGTCTTAGTCGGCTGCCGAAGGAGCTGCTCAGCTCCTCTACAGTCCGGTGCAGAGGGTGAGAGGTGTCGTCCATGATGGACATGAATTTGGCCAGTACCCTCCTCTCAGCCACCTCCTCTACAGAGTCCAGAGGACAGCCCAGGACAGAGCTGGCCCTCCTGACCAGCTTATTAAGTCTTTTTCTGTCCCGTTCTGTGCTGCTCGGGGCCCAGCAGACGACAGCGTAGAGGAGAGCAGAGGCCACCACAGAGTCATAAAAAGTCTTGAGCAGAGGCCTGCACATTCCAAAGGACCTCAGTCTCCTCAGGAGGTGGAGGCGACTTTGGCCCTTCTTGTACAGGGCGTCGGTGTTGTTGGACAAGTCCAGTTTATTGTTGAGGTGAACACCCAGGTACTTGAAACTGTCCACAGTCTCTATGTCCTGCCCCTGGATGTTCACCGGTGAGTGAGGTAGTGGTCTCCTCCTGAAGTCAATCACCAGCTCCTTTGTCTTACTGGTGTTAAGGCACAGGTGGTTGCGCCCACACCAGTCCACAAAGTCACTGATGACCGAGCGGTACTCCAGCTCGTTCCCCTCAGACACACAGCCCACAATGGCCGAGTCACCAGAGAACTTCTGGAGATGGCAGTTGTCCATGTTGTATATGAAGTCCGAGGTGTAGATGGTGAAAAAAAAAAAAAAGTAAACAATGCCAAAAAACTAAAGTAGCCTACAAGGCACAATAATTCCGCTATGATAATGTACTCTCTATGGTTGAGAAAGCACATGTTTAATAAAGTGGCCTAGAATTTGCTATAATAAATTACCTGTTAAACCTAACCTGGCTAGCAAGATGAAATCTCACCATATAGGCTTCAGAAAAATGCACAGTACTATCACTGCTAATATGAAGGTGATAAATGATATTATTGTGGAACTTGATAAGAAACTGTACTGTTCTTTACTTTTTAGATAAGATAAGATATGCCACAGTGGGGAAATTCCAGTGTTGCAATGCACAGATCAAGAACAGCAGGAAAATGTAGCATGCAATAAAACAAGATAATAAATAATGGCTTAAAATAATTTAAAAATAGACCTAAAAATAGACTCTCGAGTATAGCTGAATATTGTAGTGTAGATAAAGTTGAATGACAGTGTTCATTGTACAGTCTGACAGCAGCAGGGAGGAAAGACCTGTGAAACCTCTCCTTCACACAGCGAGGGTGAATCAGTCTGTCACTGAATCTGCTCTCCAGAGCAGACAGAGCGTCCTGCAGGGGGTGAGACTCATGGTCTAGCATAGAGGTGACCTTAGCCAGGACCCTCCTGTCCCCCACCTCCTTCACTGAGTCCAGAGGACAGCCCAGGACAGAGCTGGACTTCTTGATGACCTTGTCCAGCTTCTTCCTCTCCCTCTCTGTGATGCTGCTGCTCCAGCAGACCACACCGTACAGGATGGCTGATGCCACCACAGAGTCATAGAAGGTCTTCAGGAGTGGCCCTCTCACTCCAAAAGACCTGAGTCTCCTCAGGAGATAGAGCCTGCTCTGGCCCTTCCTGTACAGTGCATCTGTGTTGTGAGTCCAGTCCAGTTTGTTGTTCAGATGAACACCCAGGTACTTGTATGAGTCCACTCTCTCAATGTCCCTTCCCTGGATGTTCACTGAGGGGGCAGTAGAGTGGCGTCTGCAGAAGTCCACCACCATCTCCTTGGTCTTCCCTGCATTGATGATGAGGTGGTTCCGCTGACACCATCTTGAATCCATCAAGCTGTGTAGTTGCTAAACACCGGGTGAAACAAAGACTTCACGAGATGGGCCACATACTAAATGGCTTTGAATTCAATAAAATGTGGAGTAAAAAAACTGTTGAGGACGAAATTAAGCTTGCCTTCTCAGAGAAGCTCACTGGGGATGTGAGGTAAGCAATTTTTAGGCCTGTGAAAACAGAGTTTTGCATGCTCTAGCTATGTTGAGTGTGAATTTGAATGTCATCTGTTTTTCAGCATAGAGTTTCTGATGGCATGTGGCAACAAATTAACCAAAACTCTATGCTGGGCAGGAGTTGAGTGCTGAACTTATACATAAAGTCTACAAATCGAAGGCCTTGTACATTAGGCCTTCAAAATCACTTGAGGTTTGAAGATTTGAGATTGAACTGTTCTTCAAAAAAATTAAAGAGTTATGAAATAATTGTGTTCAATACTGATGTATGGGTAGTGTTTCATTGTACAATTTAAATTTAATTTCCAAAAATAATGTTTTTGATATCTTTTAAAGAATGATCATATACAGTCTAGTTGTGAGGACAGCAGTTCTGAGGAAAATTCAGCAAGGCTGCTACATTCCAGTCAATTGCAGTATAAACCTTCAACTTCACCCATAACTTCAGTCCACACCACTGAAAGCTTCACCTCAGGCTCCACCCATCAGAGCAGCAGCACTGAAGGAAGTGATTGCTTTATTTTGCCATCTACTTCAGCAAGCCAGCCATCATCAAACTATAGCAACTACCTGTCCGTGGTGGCTGATCTCTCTGATCTCTCCTCTGAAGACGAGGAACTCAATCATGCCATACTTGCAAGCCTGCAGAGTGAAAGGTTAGCACAGAGCAAAATCAGACCCTCCAGGAATTCGCAATTTGCAACTTCAACGCAACTTCAGTCAATCCCTGTGAATTCAGGGCGGTGTTGCAATTTTGAACAATCACTGCAACTTTCCCATCATTTTTACCAATTTTGACCAATTATCGGCGACGTATTAAACTGACGTCGACCAACTTCCTTTTGCCTTACTTCTGTGTGACGAGACAAAACTGCAATGGCAAAGAAGCATGTCTGTGGCCAGCCATTTGCCCACAAAAATAACAGTAAAAGACCGGGCGAAACAGTTCCCCACTCTTCTACACAAAAGTGGAGATAAACTGTTTTGTACACCGTGCAAAATAGTAGTTGAACATAAAAGAAAGTCTTCAATTGATAAACATTTCGCCACCGCTAAGCACATCAGATGTAAAGAATTGCAGACAGCAGAACGTCAGACAACAAAGCAACTTACAGTGACTGAGGCGGCGGCAAGCAGGTCTATTGCGACCGCCAAAAGGATAAAGGTGAGTTCTTTTATATGTGCATGCATGGATAGTGTTAACTTTGGTGTATGATATTGTGTTGTGGCACTCGTTTGCAGCCATGTCCCTTTCCCTTGCTTGGTTAGGCTACATGCACAGTATATTGACAAGACAAAAAACAGAAAGAAAGGGAACATAGGCTAATGTTGTGCTGTCATGATGAGCATGACTAAACTAATAGAAATGATAGTCATTATATAAATAGATGTCTCTGTATGTGACCGTGTTGTAATTTAAACTGCTACGGAAGGTCCACAGACACTTTATTTGCTTTGCAGTCGGGAACATCCCGGTGCATCTCTGTATAAAGTTTTTGTTGCGTTGCCCCCAGCAACCACACATGCGCATTACGTTGCGCTGCGCCTTCACCCCACTCACATAAGCCGTTTCTCAATTCAGAGAGTGCACGGTTCGGAGCGTGGTTTGAAGGGCATGTGCGTCACATCCGGAGTGACAATCGCTGTCCCATTTTGTTTTTGTCTCATGCACAGTTAACACGCGGTCGGAAGACCGCAGTCGTTTCTATGGAAATTGGGGCGTGGACCAAGTGTGTGAAAATGCACGCTTCGCGCAGTCATCTCCAAGATGGCGCTGGCGAGGCCAGCTGTGTGCCGGAGTAGCTCCGTCCCTACTTTTCCTTTTTTCCTCTTTTTACTTGTAAATAGTTGTTTTTCTTGCTTTTTAATTAGAGTAGGTGAAACAGGGCGCAGTCACGCACCTGGGAAGCCTACTCTCACTACAGCTATATTGTTAGCTGTAGTGTTTTTTTTTACACTTTATGAATCTGCGCCAGGAGTTACGCCGGGAATCACTTTCAGCCACGCACCGGATTACATACGCGCAGGACCGGCTCCTGGAGTTATGGGACCCTTCTCTACTCCATGTGGGAAAACCGGAGGTCCCGGCGGAAATACGGAGAAAGAGGACAGGCTGCAGGGGCGGACGCAAGAACCGGAGACCGTATTTACCGAACAGACTACCTACGGTGATTACAGGGAATCTGCGTTCTGTGTCCAACAAGGTGGAGGAGCTTGTTGCGCTGACCCGACATCAGAGACATTTCCGGAACTGCAGTCTGATGTGCTTCACCGAAACGTGGCTGAATGGGAATATCCCGGACAATGTAATCTCACTGGACGGATTTACTATGAGGCGCGCGGACCGGACTGTTACGGGGAGCGGGAAAACACGAGGAGGCGGACTTATCTTATTCATTAACGAACGCTGGTGCCATCCCGGGAATGTACACGTGAAACGGTAGATGTGCTCCCGGGACATTGAACTACTCGCTGTCGGTTTGAGGCCGTACTATTTGCCCAGAGAAATTACACACATTATTGTGTTCTGTGTGTACATTCCTCCACCGGCGGATGGTGCGGCAGCATGTGAACAGCTCCACAGCGTTGTGAATGACATGATGATACGCCGTCCGTGCGCCTTATTTCTGATCACTGGGGACTTTAACCATACATCACTCTTCACTACTCTCCCCACATTCACTCAATACGTCACATTCCCCACGAGAGACAATAAGACTCTGTTTTACACAAATGTCAAAGACGCTTACACCTCCGCCCCCCTCCTCCCGCTCGGACGCTCGGATCACTGTCTGGTCTACCTGCTCCCGCAATACACACCCAGGGTGCGAAGAGGACCTGTGCAGAAGCGGTCTGTGAAGCCTTGGACTCAAGAGGCCTGTGAGAGTCTGAGAGACTGTTTCCAGAAGACAGACTGGGACATGTTCACTGACTCCCATGGAAACGACATCAACGGCCTGACCCATTGCATCACAGACTACATCAACTTCTGCGTGGAGAACACCGTGCCAACTAGGAGAGTACGATGTTTCTCCAACAACCACCCCTGGGTCACCCCTGAGCTTAAAGCCCTCCTCAACTCAGGGGACAGAGAGGAGCAGAAGAGGGTCCAGAGGGAGCTCCAATGGAGGATCCGACGGCCAAAAAGGACTACGGGAGGAGGATGGAGGAGCAGCTAGCCCAAAACAACGCACGGGGCGTGTGGAGAGGACTGAGGAACATGTCTGGTTTTGGACAGAGTGACAGAGTGACAGCTGACGGTGATCAGCGCTGGGCGGACGAATTAAACTGTTACTTCAACAGGTTTGATGTGCCCCCCCACCCCCTCTGCCCCTCTGCCGACTCCCTCCTCCTCTTAACACCTCCCCGGGCCAGTGGCCACATCCCCCTCCCCCTTCACACGGACCCAACCCAGCACCAGCCCCCCTCCACCCCCCACCACCACCCCCTGCAGTCCACCCCAGTCCCCCCCTCACTCCCCCCTCTCCATCACACCGGACGAGGTGAGGAGGGAGCTAAGGCGTCTCAGGCAGAGGAAATCCGCAGGACCTGATGGTAACTGCCCCAGGCTGCTGAGAAACTGCACAGACCAGCTCTGTGAGGTTCTCTGCTACATGTTCAATCTGAGCCTCAGCCGGGAGAAGGTTCCCAAAACAACAAACGCCAGGGAACCAGCCCACTACGGACCAGTCGCCTTGATCTCCCACCTCATGAAGACCATGGAGAGGGTGATCCTCAGTCACCTCCGCTCTGTGGTGAGCCCCACCTTGGACCTGCTGCAGTTTGCCTACAAGCCAAACGTGGGAGTAGAGGATGCCATCATCTACTTGCTGCAGCGGGCGCTCACCCACCTAGAGACCGCCGGGAGTGCTGTGAGAGTCATGTTCTTTGACTTCTCCAGCGCCTTCAACACCATCAGGCCGGCGCTTCTGCGGGGGAAGCTGGAGGACGCGGGAGTGGATGGACATCTCGCTGCCTGGACCATCGACTACCTCACTGACCGTCCACAGTACGTGCGGCTGCGCGGCTGTGAGTCAGAGGTGGTAGTCTGCAGCACTGGGGCCCCCCAGGGAACTGCCCTCTCACCCTTCCTCTTCACCATCTACACCTCGGACTTCACATACAACACAGACAGCTGCCATCGGCCATTGTGGGCTGTGTGTCTGAGGGGAACGAGCTGGAGTATCGCTCGGTCATCAGTGACTTTGTGGACTGGTTTGGGCGCAACCACCTGTGCCTTAACACCAGTAAGACAAAGGAGCTGGTGATCGACTTCAGGAGGAGACCAATACCTCACTCACCGGTGAACGTCCAGGGGCAGGACATAGAAACTGTGGACAGTTTCAAGTACCTGGGTGTTCACCTCAACAATAAACTGGACTGGTCCCACAACACCGACGCCCTGTACAAGAAGGGTCAAAGTCGTCTCCACCTCCTGGGGAGATTGAGGTCCTTTGGAGTGTGCAGACCTCTGCTCAAGACTTTTTATGACTCTGTGGTGGCCTCTGCTCTCCTCTACGCTGTCGTCTGCTGGGCCCCGAGCATCACAGAACAGGACAGGAAGAGACTCAATAAGCTGGTCAGGAGGGCCAGCTCTGTCCTGGGCTGTCCTCTGGACTCTGTAGAGGAGGTGGCTGAGAGGAGGGTACTGGCCAAATTCACGTCAATCATGGACGACACCTCTCACCCTCTGCACCGGACTGTAGAGGAGCTGAGCAGCTCCTTCCGCAGCTGACTGAGGCACCCCCAGTGCAAGAAGGAGCGCTACCGCAGATCCTTCATCCCCACCGCCATCAGACTGTACAACTCTACTATATAGGCCAGAAGTGCAATATCCTCTTTTCCATGCTCTCCCTGTTGATGCTTGTATTATTATTATTATTATTATTATTATTATTATTATTATTATTATTATTATTATTATTATTATTATTATTATTATTATTATTATTATTATTACTATTTTTATTATTATTATTACTTATTACTATTTTTATTATTACTTACTTTATTCCATCATTGCCTGCATGCACTTTTCTTTCTTGTCCATACTGTCCTGGAGCTACTGTGGCAAGTAAATTTCTCCTGTATGAGATCAATAAAGTCTTATCTTATCTTATCTTATTTTATCTTATCTTATCCTATCTTATCTTATCTTATCTTATCTTATCTTATGTTATCTTATATACCAGCATGCACCGCAAGCTACTGCTTGGCGGCTGGAGTTATGGGACTCCGGCGGCTGCTTCCCGGAGTTGCGAGGCCTGTAGCATTTCGCAGACGGCCATGGGGTCCACGGACTGCACTCAGGGCTGAGCAAGTATGCACCGCCTTGACTGCAGTCTGAGCCCCCTTCAAACCAGGCTCCGAACTGTGCACTCTCTGAATTGAGAAATGGCTAGAGCAGGGGTCGGCAACCCGCGGCTCCGGAGCCGCGTGCGGCTCTTTGATCCCTCTGATGCGGCTCAGTACAGTGGTCCCTCGTTTATCATTATCAATATGTATAAATATGCGTGTATTTCACAGTTTCTCTGACCGAGGCGCCGCTGCGCTGTTGCGGGTTTTGTTGGGGAGAAAACTTGCAAACATACAGTACTTCAGAGCAGTGACGGACTGGGATCATCGGCCCTGGAACGGGGGGGAGGGGTTCTACAGCTCTGCACCAAACACAGAACTGTAGTGAGAACGCATCCGTGCGCTCTCAGGACTGGTTCCGCTGCCTGGACTCCAAGTTCCACCAGTTCGTTATGCAGAAACACTCCTGCTAGTTCCCGATGCGCATTGACCACCTGGAGAAGTGTGCGCGCGGACACGTGGTCAAATCCGTAATAGACCACGGCCTCGGCCCTTCTGGCATGTGCTCAAATGCCAGACCGCTCAGTCCTCACTGCTTCAGAGTCACACTGCTCGTGATTGAACATTTAAAGAAATTTGGCAAACTGAACACATTCTGTACAGGAGACACGGAGGAGAATGACTGACAAAGACAAAGGTCTACAGTCCTTTAGCCAATCAGGATGCAGAACACAATACGTGGTGATACACTATAAAAAAAAATCAGCGAAACAGCGAGGGACGACTGTATTTAATTGAAATGTATTTTATTTTAGTTCGTTCATATTCAAAATGCAATTCTATGTCACAAAGGTAAAAAAAGCCGTTATATGCAGTGTTATTTCATGTTTTCTTTACTGTGTGAAACGGCTGCAAATGGCTCTTTGAGTGGTAAAGGTTGCCGACCCCTGGGCTACAGACTCACGCACAACATGTAACCTTGGCATAAGGGGAGAAACCCCAAATAATCCCGATAGATAGATGCAGGTAGCATAGCCCTACGTACTTGGGATTGATTGATGTCGTTTATTATACAGGAATTTTTTTTAAGTTTTAACAGTCAGTAACATTTTAAATAGGCCTGACTCATCTTAAGCTGGTTTTCAGCAGGTTCCTGTTTATAAATAAAACAAGAGTAAAAGAAGTACAAAACAATCAATAGAAATACCACAGTAAAACACAGTGATATACAGGTGAAAGAGAGAAAAAAGAGAGAAGAAAAAGAAATCAATAATGTACAGTGATAGGTGGAGCCTGGCATTACAGGATTTAATGATTGCAGGTATAACTAATAAGAGAGATGTATAAAACATTTTGAAATGTTTGATGGATGAAGTTCTTCTAATGTGGTGTGGGATTTTATTCCATGTTTTGGTGTACTGTAAGTGTGAAAGAATGATCTCTGGCCATAGGTGTTTCTAAAGGCTGGTACTAAAAGACGTTCCTGAGTTACTGATCTTGTTTTCCACCCTTGGTGCATGTTTGGTGTTGGAAGGAATAATGTAAGACTTGATATGGGACAACCAGTTTGGATCTGAAAGTAAAATGTCATGGCATGGGTGTTAATGTAGTTTTGATTGGGTAAGTGCAGTACAATGGTGGATGACATCACAGAATGTGGCTACAAATTACTCTTGCAGAAGACATTCTTTTAAAATAAATATTATCATGTGTGGATTTGGAAAGGGTAATAGTTGATTATTAAAAGATAATTAAAAGAAAATGTTAATTATGTCTTGTATTTTTTTCTTTCTGTCCTTAGATTTGTGAAAATTGGGTTCCGCTAGTACGGCTGTGAACATCCCCGTCAAAGACTGACCACCCTGTGTGGTGACGAGGCTTAGGTGTTTTACTTTGTCGTCCTTCTATGTTGTATCGTGATGTGGTGTTCTGACACGAGGAATGTATTTTTTGTTTATTTGAAGTCTGGTTTAAGTTCAGTTCTGTTTACATGAGCTAAAGAGAGACTGTCTGTACTACATGGTGAGGTCATGTGAGGTTATATTTTGTTTTCAGGAGAGACTGCCTTACTACACAGTACACAATACTTGTACTAATGTTTCTTTTTTCTAATAAGGAGGCTGAAACATATTTATTATGTTGTTTTAACTTAAAATCTGCTGTGAGTTTCTATGGATTTAGAATTATTTTTTTTGTTGCATTTTTTAAATCCTAGTAGTAATTAATTTTCGATGTTGGTAAGGTTGTTTTAGGACCATATCTGAGATCTCTGTGTCTTTGTATTATTCTTTGTCATTAATAACTCAGTATTCAAAATATTACTCAATTTTAAATACAAAAAGGGAAAATCGCAATTATTTATCGCAACTTTCACTTCCTCCTGCAACAAAATCGCAACAAAAACCTTAAAAGCGCTGCAACTTTCATCACAACTTTTTGGAAAAGCTCATGCAAATTCAGGCATTTTAGCCCGCAACAATCACAAAAAATGCCCGCGATATCCTGGGGGTCTGAAAATGTTCCATGTTGTTTCAATTATTTGTACAGTATCTCACCAAAGGTGAGATACTGAGTACAGCCCTCACATTTTTGCAAATACTGTTATATCTTTTCACTATAAAAATGGAACTTTTAAGCAAGTTAAGGTAGTTATGTGTCTAAACAGCTGGCAACTATAGTACATCTCACAGCGAACATGTCCTAATTGTGGCCAAACTGTCAATATTTTTTTGGTGAGCACGATTATTATGCACTACTGTGACCCCTATGGCCTTGAAATTCACCAGCGCTGCACAGGTTTCTACTGGAATCTCCCACTCCTTCATGATGACCTCACGGAGCTGGTGGATAAGACACCTCCACCCTTCACTTAAAGGACAGGTTCCTTTTTTTGCACTTAAGCCTTGTCTTAAAAAGTAAAAAAAAAATTGTAAACTATCAGAAAACCAGGCTTTAAGTGTAAAAAACTAACCTGTCTTTTAAGGATGCGCCACCGGGTGCTCTAATGGGATTATATACTGGCCAAATACCTAAACCCATTTGAGCACCTAGTGGCGCCCCCTTAAGCGGAAGCTGGAGGAGAGCAAGGATTCGAACATCCATCTGTTCTGTGACGTCATCATGGAGGCATGGGAGAGGAATCCAGTGGAAACCTGTGTCACAGGTGAATTTCAAGCCCATAGGAATGCAGGCAGTGCATAATAATGGTGCTCACTTATTGACAGTGTGGGCACAAAAGGGACATGCTAGCTGTGAGGTGTGCTCACTTTAATTGCCAGCTGTTTAGACATTTATGGCTGTAGGGTATGTTGAGTTATTTTCAGAGCACAACAACTCTATACAGCTATAGAAGCTGTACACCGACTACCTTAATATGTGTCAAAGTCTTTTGTGTTATCCCATGATGGTTATAACAGAATATAAATGTGAGGGCTGTACTCCCTTTTGTGAGATACTCACTTTTGTGATAAATTAACAGTGAACTAACTAACAGTAAACTGCAAACTTACAGTACACTGCACCTACAGTTTATCAAAAGCCTGACAAACAAGTAATTTGAATTAACCTTGTACCAGATCCACTGGATGTACAGCACCAGCAGTAAAAGACATTCTTGAAAATCTTGCCATGAAAATCAACTTCCAGAACAAGTCTAAGTTCAACATTAGCCGATCCAATGTGCTTGATGGAGCCATGAGAGGGTTCAAGAGAGGTTCATATGATCCACATAACAACATTATTGTCAGATTTTCTGATGATTTGGGCTTCCATGAGGAAGCTGTGGATTTGGGAGATCCAAAAAGAGAGTTTCTGAGACTTCTAATGGATGCTTTGTCACAGTCTCCAATGTTTGAGGGAGAGGAAGGCAAGATGAATTTGGCCCTTGACGGTATTGGTAGGTTATTGTCTTGATTGTATTGATTTAAAAAAAAGAAAAAAATTGAATGTTTGTCTGTAATTGTTTTTATACATTTGTATCTGAATATATCAATTTTATATGATCATTTTTGCATGGCCCTACATGAAACTGTCAAGTCTTTGTATGCACACTAAAATTGCATGTAATTTTCTTTTCGCTAGCCATGAGGGAGGACCAGTATTTCATTGCAGGGAGGGCTATTGCAGTGAGCCTCGTCCACGGCGGTCCACCGGCATGCTTTCTGTCCCCAACTCTCTTTACTTGCCTTGTGAAAGGTCCTGACTTCGTTAAGCCAGCTATGGAAGATATTGCTGATAGGGACCTGCGTGAAAAAATTAAGATGGTAATTTTATTGTCATACACATGGAATCCTCAGTGTAAGACGTGAAATTCAGCAGTGCAGGTGGGGTGGGGGTCAGGAATCAGGAGTGTGTGTGTGTGTGCACTGATAATATGTTGGAAATAATTTTAATATGTTGCAGCATTGTTTATATCTTAGTGTTCACTGGAGAGAGAAAATCATGAAATTGTAAATTTGTATGTTTTTGTTATAACATTATTTTGTTGTGTGCTTATTTTTGGAAGATTGCAGAGAGTAAAAACATTGAGGACATCCAAGCAGCTACCATCCCATTAGAGGAATATTTGGCCAGTGCTGGCTGTTTGAGACCGCTGCGGCGGTTGGAAGACAAAACTCTTCTTGTTGAAGACATCTTGATGTTTCATGTCATACACAGAACTCGTGGTCCTTTTGAAAGGTAAGTTTCTATCTTTTATTTATTTGTTTGTTTGTCTGCTTGCAAAGTAAGCAAGTCCTTTTTTTTAAACAGATTCTGCGATGGGCTCAAAACCCTTGGAGTGCTGGACAAATTTCATAGCCTGGGAATTCCCAGGCCGCTTCCGTTCGTTTCGAACTGGAAGGCGGCCTGGAAACTCGTCCAAGCGAGAGTCCCAGATTTAGGGCCCCAATCAGAGAGCGGGGGAGGTGTGGCAAGACGGTGACGCGTACCACATGACAAACGGAAGCTTGTAGTTTGAACTGACAACTGACATGATTGGCTATGGACTTACGTATACGCTCAATGATAGACATTCATAACGCCCAATAAACGGCCGTTGGCAATCGCTAACCACACCTCTGCTACGGGATTTTTCGAAGCGAGTTTCCAGACCCATATCTCACTTGTGATATGGTCAGGTGTTAACCAGACTACAAATTTCAAGCTTACCCAGACAGTTTTCATCCCCTTCTATGTTGGGTGCCCTCTACCCTGAACTCAGACCTGCTCGACGACCTCTTCATCATTCTGCGGTCTGCAGCGGGTACCAATAAATGGATGGCAGAAGATACTGTCATTCCTTTTTGGTGTGACTATCTAAGTGATGTAGAAGGTTAATACATATATTTTATGAATTTTTTTGCAAGTTGATTGGGACAAGTGAGAATAGAGTTTGTATAGTTGTATAACCTGAAACTGTGGGTACCCATTACCAGTGGTACTCGATTACTACTTGTTTCATTGCTTTTTATATAACAGTTTCATTTTACAAAAGTTCAAGATTAAAGACAAACATTTCTGTTTATGTCCTGTATTATTTTACCACTCAGTTTTGATATCTGCCAAATAATATTTGGAACTAATACATCTTATCTGCCTCTCATCCAGTTAGAAATGAATTAATAAATACCAAACTCTTGAACAGTTAATAATGTATTGATCAGGTCATAAAGCATCAAAGCTGAGTAGAGATGCATGACTTTTGATGTAATTGCTGTCTGCTCTTTTTTTGTCTTTTTAAATGATAGCACAGGGAACTGAAAAATTTGCATACATCCTGATCTTTGCCACAGGAGCTAGTAGGATCCCCCCGCTTGGCTTTTCTCCACGACCATCAAGAACATGGCACAGACCCAGTGTATAAACTACCCATCGCAAACACATGCATCAGTTGCCACCTGGTGGCACGGTGGCTGAGTGGCTAGCGCTCATGCTTCACAGCAAGAAGGTTCCGGGTTTGATCCCCGGGTCACCCAGGCCTTTCTGTGTGGAGTTTGCATGTTCTTCCCGTGTCTGGGTGGGCACTCCGATTTCCTCCATCAAGCCAAAACATGCACCATAGGTAAAATCCTCCAGCTTAGGTCCTGACCAAACCGAAGCAAGAAGATCATGGAGATGGTCCCCGGGCGCAGTAATGTGCTGCCCACTGCTCCTAATAACAGGATGGGTTAAATGCAGAGAAGAATTTCTCCAGTGTGAGATCAATAAAGTCACTTCTTAAAGTTACCCCTGCACACATCATACACTGATTTTCAACAAAACATGGACTTTGGTTTGGACAATACCTATGGCTTTGGTCTTGCTTAATTTGTGTAATTAGTACAGGTCAAGTTCTGATTCAAAATAAGAGACCATAAATCTGCACTCCAGCAAATCTTTAAATGTCAGTGTTTAACATGTTTTTTGACATTTGTGTTTAAATAAGTTGCTAACCTTATCTGTGCTATGCATTGCTTAGTTTTTGGCCAGCCATGCTTATGAAGTATTATGATAACCATCTAATGGTTGTGAAGCATTATATAATCTTGTACTGTGTAACAAGTGGACAAAAACTAAGAGTTCCAGTTTTTAGAAAGTTTAAATTAAGAGAAAGTTTTAAGCAAAAGTAGAAGGTAAGGTAAGAAGGTCTTTTTTTTGTTTTTGTTTGTTGTTCTTTGCTTAAAAACAGGTTGTCCACACACCAGGTTGTTACATTGTGAAGAGTGTTTGTCCTTTTATCCTTTTCTGGTGTGCTGGTGAGATGTACTGATAATGTGCTGAAATGGTAATTTCATGTCACATAAAATAACATAATATTACAACAATTAATTGTTTTTATTGAACGTTGAATAAAGTGTTGCTGTTGAGGATATTGAGTACTGAATTTACTTGATATCTCCTATTTTTAGGACTGCCTCTGAAGAAAGTGAACAAGGTTGTGAAACAAATCTATACCATGATTGTTATCATCTTCAAATGTCTGCTGAAGTCTATTCATTGTTGTCTCATTGATGGGAATGTTGTCTGTAAATGCTTTTAAATCTAAAGTGAAAGTGTACGAGACTGCCTCAATAATGTGCACTTGTTTTTCCTAATTTGTGATTGTGCAGTTGTTTTCTTGTTTGTATGTATATGTATGTTGTGACTATGTGTTAAATTGCTGCCTGTTGGCTAGGATTACCTTGAAAAATTAAAATTGTGAGTTCTACCTGGCCTGGCTCCCACTGTCGGACGGGTCCGACTCACCCAATCAAACTTGAATGAGTATCTTCAAACTGAAATAATTAAACTGACTTGAATTAAGTACTTATTGTTTTGTTTTTAGACATGAATACACCATTATTAGCCTCCTTAGTCTTGGTTGTGGTTGGCTGCTTTTGTGGCTACCTAAGCAGCTTTTGAAACGTTTTATTTTTTGAGCTCAACACAAGAATCGGCACAGAAGCAGAGTAGACAACGTGAGTGAGAGCTTTGTGGATATTTATTTATTGGTTTATTTGACAGGGACAGTGTACATTAATTAACATAGCTGTAAATGCACCAGAATTAGCCAAAAGGCTATTTTTCATCTGTTGTCCCTGGACAGATCTTAAAATGGTCTCCCTAAAAACAAAGATAAAAAAAATTACACAGTGAACAATATGCAATTATTAACAAGCAGTAAAATTTTAGCTATAAATATACAAATCCAGTTGATAAATACAGTGTACACAAAACTTTAAAATTATCGACAGTTAAAAAATATTACAACACAGACAACAAGACAGCAGAGACACAAGAGGCAGCACAGTGGGGTCCAGGGAAAGAAAATAATAAACATTAATGAAGACATGTCTGATGTGTTATGAACCAGTTCTTTAGATGTTTTTTATACAGATTGTATGTGATCAGTTCTCTGATGTTCGAGGGAACAGAGTTGCACTCCTGGGCGGCTGTAACAGAAAAGGCACTTTGACTGAGTGCACTTTTCCGCAAGGTCTCCTCGGGCCGCCCATCTGGTCACTCTGTGTGTGGTGGTCCTGATGTTTATGAGTGGAGGAGATGACAGACCATGAATGATTTTGTATATTAGACAAATGTTAAACATATTTGACCTCACAATAACAGTTAATATAATGTAAATATATCATTAAAATATTATATAGATGTATTTATGTTATTCAGCATTTCAAAGGGTAAACAACACACTCCCATGTTGAACAATTTTAAGCAAATCTAGCTTGCTTGCTTGCTTGCTTGCTCATTTCTCTGTGTTTAATTTGCTGTGAAAATTAGTTCTCATATTGCTTCTGTCATGTAAATAAATAGTTAAGGAGTCTTTTGAATGGCTGAAATGAACAGATCTAAAAGATTTGAATGAGCCATCATTATCATTGTACTGCAGGTATCAGACTATAGAGGATGACAACTACAATACAATTTGCAAGGCTTAAGCCTTGGGTCACAGCTCAATTTAGTGATGGTATAGTGGTCACAATAACACTGGAAAATAACATTTGAGTTACAATATGGCAGTGTGAGAGCATGAAGGACTGTAAAAATCATCCAGACATTGCAAGGAACCAAGATAAGAAACCACAGCCGCGCATCAACCTGCTGGGCTTTCTGAACATGGGCTCCTTTAAACGACACAGAACTGCCGCCGCACATGTGGTGCTGATGGCAAATGCACAAAACGCATGCATTCTATGTATTTTGACAGGGATACGTGCCCTACACTCATGTCAAGTGTTAAAAACAGTTGGAATCCATTTTCCAAAATATACGTGCGCAGGATGTGTTGCTCCATGCATGGCATGGCCAGTGTGGCTCTGCCTATTTACTTTTAATACATGCTAAAAATACGTATTCAAAACGTGCAGTTTTTACACTTACGTGTGGCAAAATACACATGCAGTGTGTCTTATGCCTTAATTAAACAAACTGTTGCTGTTACCATTGTTTTTTTGTTGACACTACATGTAAATTGTAAAAAAGTGCAGTATGCATTCAAAGTAGTTTCTAATGAAAAAGTGGCCCCACACAGAGTCCACATCTGGTTGGTCTCTGACCAACCTGGGCTCCTTCTTTTTCAACCTCTGTACTACTATAGCTGAGATATTTTTATTACTATATTTTACTTTTACATCTATATAATTATGCCTTATTTGACATCAGTCTCTTGCTATTTCTGTTACTTATTTAGAATTTATTATACAATTTCTCTTTGTTATTATAATAAGGCTGCTAGCTACTGTGTCCCAATAATTTTCCTTGTGGAACAAGACAACAAAATTTGTTTAAGTCTAAGTCTAGAAGGCGATCAAATTGTAACAGAACAGATACCGATGCTCTTCACTCTGCTGACCCACGACTGCTCACCAGCGTTCAGCACCAATCACATAGTGAAGTTTGCGGACGATACGACTGTGGTGGGTCTCATCTCTAATAACGATGAGACAAACTACAGGAGTGAGGTGAGCCTTTTGACCCAGTGGTGCAGCAATGACAATCTCCTTCTTAATGTTGAAAAGACCAAGGAGATTGTTATTGACTTCCGGAGAGGCCCCACCCAGCACCCCCCACTGTCCATCAACGGTGCTGCTGTAGAGAGGGTGAGCAGCACCAAATTCCTGGGGGTGCAGTGAGGACCTCTCCTGGACAGTGAATACTACATCACTGGCAAAGAGGGCTCAGAAGTGCTTCTATTTCCTCCGCAAACTGAGGAGAGCTGGAGCCCCTCCACCCATTATGACCACCTTCTACCGAGGCACCATTGAGAGCGTTCTGACCAGCTGCATCACTGTGTGGTACGGGAGCTGCACTGAACAGAACAGGAAAGCCCTGCAGCGCATAGTGAATGCAGCTGGGAGGATCGCTGGTGTCTCTCTCCCCTCCCTCCTAGACATTTTTAACACCCGGCTCACCCGCAGAGCGTCCAGCATTGTGGGTGACCCGAGCCACCCCTCACACAGCCTCTTCAGCCTCCTGCCCTCGGGGAGAAGGTACCGGAGTCTCCGGGCCCACTCCACCAGACTGTCAAACAGCTTCATCCACCAGGCTGTCAGGAGGCTGAACTCACACCTGAACTCTCACCTGAACTCTCACCTTACCCGTCTCCCACTCCCCACCCCCCATATTGGCATAACCTGTATTCCATAAAAAGACATATCACTCTAGACACTTAAAAAAAAAAAAAAAAAAAACTGCTGCTAAGGACTACTGTTGCACTGTTGCACATTTACATTTACTACTGGAATTTTTACAACTGTTGTTTACTCCTGTTATTGCACTAGAATTACTACTGTTGCACATTTATTTTATCTTAAAGGAAAAGTAACGTTATTTTACAATCTGAGCCTTCTTTCGGTAATAAAACAAGTAGTTTGACTCACCCATATCACGTTCGTGTCATTTGGAGCTGTTTGAAGAAAGTTATGTTGTAGTGTATCCGTTAGCATTTGTATTCGGGGCATTACTTTGCGGTCTCAAAATAACACAAACTTTAGCACTTTTCAAATCATAGAAGCCCGATGTCTTAATGTAAGATTTCGTTTGAAGCAAAAGTGGCCTGTAATCCGAGATTTATCCATAGTTTTCAGCTTTGCGTTTCATGTTTGGGTCCCGGGAGCTGAGAGCACACTCCGCACATGCGCACTGACATCCTCATCTACTCGAAACTATGGCTAAATCTCGGATTACAGGCCACTTTTCCTTCAAACGAAATCTTACATTAAGACATCGGGCTTCTATGATTTGAAAAGTGCTAAAGTTTGTGTTATTTGGACACCGCAAAGTAATGCCCCGAGCAAATGATACAGCACCATGTTAACGGATACGGGATCATTACTAGAACAGAATGGCTCAACATAAGTTCTGCGATACTGCTCCAATTGACAGAAAAATGCTATGGGTGAGTAAAACTACTTGTTTTATTGCCGAAAGAAGGCTCAGATTGTAAAAAAACGTTAATTTGCCTTTAACTTCAATGCACATTCTATTGCACATTACCATTTCACTGCGGTATCCATTGTACATTTTTGATGCACACTGCACACTTTGGACATCTGTATATAGGCATTTATTTATTATGTTGCACTGCTTTAAGATTTTAGATCTTAGACTTTAGTTTAACTTTAGATCTCTGTCTTAGATCGTTTTTGTTGTGTTTTGTCTTCATATTGTATCTTGTACACTGTCTTTTTGCACTACCTGGCCAGAGAGAAACGAAATTTCGATTCACTGTATGTTGAACACATATGGCAGAATTGACAATAAAGCCGACTTTGATCTTTTGATCTTTTGATTGATCATTATCACACCTGGATTGGCTACATTGTGTTGTTCTAAATAAAACTTATATAGATTCAGACAAAGTTTCTTAACGAATAAATTACACTTTATTAAATGCACATATGTTTTTGTGACATTCTTTCAGACTAATACTGCTGCTGTGGGAAGGACTGCTCTCAACAACTCTTGCTAACAATACATGCATTGTTACTGTTAAATTACGATTGAAGACTATTATACATTTGATTAATAAGCTCAATTAACACTTATACATTTTCTGTGCAATATTTCTTATGCAATTATTGTCGTAAACCAACATTAACTTTTGTCCTATTAAATCTTTTAGCCAGACATTCTTTGATATCTTTTGTTTTAAAGCAGTATATCAGTGGATTCACTGCTGCAGGTAACAGACTATAAAGCATAACTACTAGAATACGAATAGGAACACTAAATGTGAAACCTACATTGTTGGCCAGGTACACAAAACACCTTGGCCCATAATACAGCAATGTGATAAGCAGCTGTGGAGTGCATGTTGAGAGAGTCCTCATACAACCGCCATGGCTAGAAATCTTCATGACGGCCACAATTATAGCGAAATAGGAAACGATAATGAAAGTCAATGGCACTAACAAGAAAAACATGGCCCCACCTAACCCTAAGACCTGTGAATGTCGCACATGGTCACAGCCCAGTGTGGTGATGCCAATGTGATCACAGTAGCACTGGACAATGATATTAGAATCACAGTAAGGCAAAGCATATGAATCTATGACAATATAAACCATCCAAGACATTGAAAAGAACCATGACAGGCCACATAGTATAGACGCAGTATTGTTTGTGAAAGAACTAGGGTAACGGAGAGGACACGTAATAGCTAAAAATCGATCTAAGGCCATAACCATTAGAATAAGCGAGTGAGTTGCTCCTAAAAAATGAACAAAAAACATCTGGACAAAACAGCTATGAAATTCTATCACGCTATCATCAAACCAGTATTTGGAAATAATTTTGGGGAGTGTGGTTATTCCAAATGCTAAATCGGTCAATGCAAGATGACAGAATATTAAGTAAGTGGGTTTATGAAGACAACGTTCACATTTGACAAGAGCTAGAATAAAAATGTTGCCAATAGCTATAGACAAGAAGACAATGAGGAGCACTACTGACACAGGGGCGTAGTACTGAGCAGAGAGTCCAGGGAATCCAGTGATGAAGAAGTGGTTTATCCTGGTGCCATTATTGTACAGCATAGTGGCAACAGAAGTCAGTCCAGAGGTGTGAGCAAGTGAAGGTGGTGAACAAGCTCCTCCACACCCATCCCAGACCTGCAGCTCTTTTATGAGAACTGGCAATGCTCTGGAGATGTTAAGAGCTACGATGAATGATTGGTTACTGCTGCAGTTTGAGTCTGACCTCTCAGAAGCATGTGTGTTTAGTTAGGTAAAATGTCTTAGATTTTTTTTGTATGTGGTGGTGTAAGCGTTGAATCGTGGAAGTAATTTAGTTTAGTTTAGTCTTTATTTGAAAAGGGACAATGTACAGAGACATTAAGCTCATAAAACAAAGATGATCTGCACCAGATTATAGCTACATAGCTAGTTTCCATCTGCAGTCCCTATTACATTAAAAATTACAGTAAAAATCTCAATCAACAATAAGAAACATTCACACTGACACATTCTCACACCACACAGGAACACAGATAAACACACTCTCACATAGTCACACACACATGTTCAATGCAAAATACCATACAAGGCACACATTTTAAAATAATATTTAACTGATATGATTACACATTAAAAAAAAACAAGCTAAAATTATTGACTTTTGCATGTGCAGTTATCATTTACATAGCGCACCATAATCAAATTAAAGCAGCACTAAGTAAGATTTTCACTATTATGTTTTGTGTTTGTTTTTTCACTTTTGTTTTAGCATGTTTTTTGAAACCTGGTTTATTTTCAACATTTGATTCAAACCTGTATCTAAACAGGGGGACAGGTGGTCAAATCATTTAGAGCATTTGTAAAATCTACAAATCAACAAAGGATTTCACACAAGTCAAGAGTAAAGAAATGTCCTACTTTAGCCTATGTCATATGTGCTGTTGGTGTAAATATCTGTAACCCTGTTTGGGATTCTGTGTAAGCTAAAGGACTTTGGCCCAAACTCTTTAACTTCAAATATAGAAACACACAATTCTACAGCTTTTGAGCACCAAATATCTAACTGGAAAAGATTTCACATGAGTCAAACAGGGAGCAGGTTCTAAGCACTTAGTACAGACTGTGTAGACTATAAGATAAGATAAGATATGCCTTTATTAGTCCCACAGTGGGGAAATTCCAGTAAAGATTTTGCTACTCCCCGTAGCAACACATACAGATATACACACTGTGTTTGTGTACATGTCTTCTTTGATTTTCAAGAGCACATTGCATATTACAGTACAAAAGTATGTATTTGTTATTCCATCATCTGTTCCATTTTCGTCTGCATAAATATTTTTGATCAAATACTGCAAAATCTACTTTGCAATTGTTAATGTAATGTAATATGTTACATAATACAATATAGACAGGTTTTAGACAAAAATGGCCAGCTTTTCCAGACCAAAATTCATGTAAAGTGTGAATTCAGAGTCAGACTGCAGTAAAACAGAGATTCTCTTTAGTGATTCTAAAGCTTCTGAGCTGCTCTGTCACAGGAATGAAAAAGCACAGAAAAACACATGACAAGAGTTTGAACATTTTAATGGTAAACTTCTTTTTGGGAACTGATCGATCAGTTTTGAAAAACTGCATTTTGCTGAGATTAAATTTGAAGAAGAAGAAGTGACTTTATTGATCTCACACTGGAGAGATTTTTCTCTGCATTTAACCCATCTTGTTATTAGGCGCAGTGGGCAGCACATTACTGCGCCCGGGGACCATCTCCATGATCTTCTTGCTACCTATGGTGCATGTTTTGGGTTGATGGGGGAAACTGGAGTGCCCGGAGGAAACCCACCCAGACACGGGGAGAACATGCAAACTCCACACGGAAAGGCTTGGGCAAACCCAGACCATGCATGCAAACTCCACACAGAACACACACAGAAAAGCCTGGGTGACCCGGGGATTGAACCCAGAACCTTCTTGCTGTGAAGCATGAGCGCTAGCCACTCAGCCACCGTGCCGGAAAACAAAAATTCTTTTTAGGATTTTGCCTGAGCTGCAAAAAGTCAATTCTCAATAGATAATGTGCCAGAGCAATTGAAAAAACTGTAAAGCTATAGAAAAACAGTTTGACAGGACCAATATGGTGCAGACTGAGTGCCAAAACCATTGTTGAGTAGATGCCTAATACCCTTTTTATCTTTGTCTTGATGTTCGAAATTAACTTACAACATCACAGATTTATTTTGTAAGTTGTAATTTAGTTCTACCGAATGGACTGTTTTCTCTGGGAAGGCTCTATTTGAGGATTATTATTATTAGCCCCATTAAGGAGAACAACAGTGCACTGCCATCTGAAAGCCCCGAACAAGTCAAACAAACAACATAGTAAGGTCTGTCAATAGGCTGTTTTAATGTACAGTTGAGAGAGAATAAGTGGAGGGGAATATAGAAGGTAATGGGGTTTTATTCAGTGCAGACATCAACAATTACATTCATTTAGAAAAACAGCATGCAATATTTTCACATTAAAAATAAACATTCAGAATAATTTTGTAATGTAAAGGAGGCCTTTATCAATTTCCATATAGATGGATTATTTGTTTATCAATACAGCAGCAGCCTGAGTTCAGGCTGTGCGGTTAACATGAAGTTGCAACACAAGCTAGCGATGTTGTCAGCACTAAAACAGTTTATCACTGTGTGATAAAATAAGTTATGATGCTAAATGAACATTAGGCTCTGTCTGCAGGAGACATGCGCAGTAGAGCGCATTAAAATGTGAATGTCAGTTTGCACATTACAACACTATGTTCTTGCATACAATGAAGGAAATTATAAAAACAAAAATAAGTACAAAAATAAAATGAGTCTCCAAGGGTGATAAATGTAATGAAAGAGAGTGATTGACAGTACATAGAGACTGACATTGCGTATGTTTTGGCCTGAGATCAGACTGCTTCATTTTGCCATCTGAACAAGCTGTTCTAAAGCTTGAAACTGCATGTGCCTGAAAATTCCTTGTAATATGGTTAGTATGGATTTACTCAAAACAAATGATATGGATACAATTTCTTTTTCCACAAAGTGAAACTTGAAAAAGAAAACTGCATAAACTATTACACACTATACTGTATATACTGTATATAATTATCTCAAGCTAATCATATTTTTCATGGGAAAACCTTTCTGCTGTATACCAATTCTAGCCCGGTGCAATTTCATGAACAAAGATTGCTTAATGTCCAGTGTTTTAAAACAGTATATGATTGGATTCACCGTTGCAGGCAGCAGACTGTACAACATTATAATAAAGATTCTAAAATCTAAGCTGAAGGACAAACCTTTAAGATATGACACATATAGAAAGCACCTTGGAAGATAAAACAAACATGTGATTAATATTTGTGAAGTACACGTTGAAAATGCCTTTCTACGTCCATTAGCATTTGTCACTTTCATAATCACTACAATAATAGAGGTGTAGGAAAAAAGAATGAAAGCCAGTGGAAGCAAAAGGCAGAACATGGCTAAAGTTACGGCAGTCGTGTTAACTGACAGAAATTTTTCAGTGCATGTCTGACTCATTATAGATATATGGTCACAGTAGCATTGATAAATAACATTTGATTTACAAAAGGGTAAAAATACTACCTGCAGAACAATTGTAATCATTATAGGTATTGGAATAACCCAGGAAATCCCACATAGCATAGACACCACAGTGTTTGAAATGAGGACAGGGTAACGCATTGGAAGACAAATGGATATGAACCTATCGAGGGCCATCACCATCAGGTTAAAAGACTGAACAGATCCCAGGTAGTGAACAAAAAACATCTGGACAAAACAGCCATAGAATGAGATGCGACTGTTGTCAAACCAGTACTTGGAAATAATCTTTGGGAGAGTGAGTGTTCCGAAAGTCAAGTCATTGAGCGCCAAATGACAGAAGATCAGATATGTTGGTTTTTGAATCTTCTTCTCATGCATGACAAAAACTAAAATAAATATGTTTCCAAAGACAATAGCAAGATAGACAAAGAACATCACAGCAGACACAAGACCATAATACTGAGGGCGTAGTCCGGGGAAGCCCAGAAGGGTGAAGTGGTCTCGTCGTGTTAGATTTACAAGCATAATTCGTCTTTGTTTGAATGTACAGGGTCAAGAAAACATGTTCAAAGCAAACTGTAATAATCAATCAACACTTTCTAATCTCCAGGTTCATCTCTATAACTGTGAACCACCTTTTATCAATGTCTGTTTCTTTGTGGCCCCAACTAACCTAAGGCCCAGCCCACTCAAACTCTTGAGATCAAACTTTTTATGTCCTACTTTTACACCCTTCAATAACCATCTTCCTAACTCAACTGTGATGAAGCATGCTTGTCTGACATATTGACCATGTAATTGTGTTGGATTTATGCTTAATGCATGGCGAGTTTGTCACATATTTTGAGTCTATTACTTGCAGACTGCTCCAGACTGCTAAGGTTCCTTGTGGATCCTTCCTGCAGACCCATACCTCACCTGGGCCATGCTTGCAGAGGTCCGAGCTTGGTGTAACAGGACACAAAACGCACATGCTCCGGCATTATATTAACCCATTCATACGATTTCTGCACCTGGCTTAGTCAAATGTGTTTAGCCACCTTGACTGTGTGGTAGTGTTTGGAAAGGCCCTTGGTGAAGAATGACAGCCCCATCTTCGTCAGTCTCAAAGCAAATTTACAGAATTAGTTTTTGCAATATTTGTGAGCTCTAAAAGTCTTGAGAATCCATCATCGGAGACCTGGCTGTTGCATTTGGGCTTGAACCACTGAATGACCTTTCGACCTTTCAGTGACGGAGATCACAAATGAATAACATGCACAACTCTGCACATTTCAGTCTGGCTACTACCAGGTTACTACCTTTTACTAATTGTAGCAAATGGATAAAGCAGCTGCTGAACGACTACTTTGTAAAACATTTTAGTACAGTGGTACCTCACCTTACGAAATTAATTCGTTCCAGAAGTGGTTTCGTAACATGAATTTTTCGTAAGTTGAGTAGCTATTTCAATGGAAAAAGCCTGTTTCGTTCCAAGGCCCAGTTCCAAGTTTTTTTTTTATAGTGTAACTTTTTTTTATAGAGTAACACTGTGTTCTGGGTCCTGATAAGAGACTGTAGACCCAGGACTAAACCTGGACTAAACCAGGACTAGACCGGGTGGATTAAAGCGCCGCATGCGGGTCTATTTCCTGGTTTCTCACGAGTCACAGCTGAGGCGAGCAGCGAGGAGGGGACTGCAGCGAGGAAGGGACAGCACGCCGTCCGAGCGCATGAACGAACGCAGGTAAGAGCCACGGTGGTTTAATCCTGGTTTAGACCTGGTTTAGACCTGGTTCAGACCTGGTTTAATCCTGTTTTAGAGGAGGCATGGTTTGAGCACGGGTCTCGTCCTCTCAGCCCCGCGCCGCACACGTGTCCCCGCGCACACTTCTCCACTCTCCCCCTTCCCCCCACGCTTCACTATTTAATACATTTTGTTGAAAATCTATGAAAGTTTGAGTGTTTAAACAGAGACAAATGTGAGAAAAGTTTAAATCCAGTCTGAGAAAAGCGTATAATGTGTGTGGCTGAGCGCGCATTATTTGAATTTTTGAGATTTTGCGTTTCGTAACTTGAATTTTCTTTCGCATCTAGAGACCAAAATTTACCGTGAAGGCGTTTTGTAACTTGGAATTTTCGTTTGTTGGGTCGTTCGTAAGGTGAGGTACCACTGTAATATTAATCTGACGTTGCATGGTGGCTTCTTGGAAACTAGCAACTTGCTATTCTCTGAGAGCCCAAAATGTGTCACACAACATTTTCACCATGTTTATATCCTAATGTGGACCTCCTCCTCCAAAGTGTTGTCTGTGGCAAAATGGCACAATTCAGTTTAAATGATCAGATCAATCTTTTCTAATAAACCTGTGAATTATTACAGTCAGTGATTATGTTTGTCAGGGCCTTGAATGCTGCTTATCTGATTAGTTTTATGTTTTCATACTGCTTATCAAGGCTAATATGTGGGTTGGTCATATCCCATGTGCAGATCTATTAGTGAAGGTCTACAGAGACCTATTAATTATTTACAGCCCCCGTGGAACAGCAATCACCCAATGGAAGTGAATTGTACAAACTATTAATTTACAAATCCCTTAAGATGTATTAGTTGTGTTATACTGTGCTTAGAGGATATCTTAAAACTCATGCAAATCTCTGTGGTGCCTAATTGGACCTTATTATGAGCGTATTGTTCCCAGTTTTGTTAAATGAGCAGATGTTTTAGGAATTCTACTTTACAAGATTGTCTGAAAGCAAGAACATTTTATTTCAACTCAAACCTGTAAATGCTCATGCTACCAAATACAGACTGTATAAAGAAGTGGACTAGATTATGAATAGGAGTTTATTTATGGACAATATAGCTAACTAGGATCATGTAGAGACTAAAATGGCTCAGGCTCACTGCAGCAGTTACAGACAGATGTGACAAATTTTTAATGTAAAATCAATTGGAGCCAGAGTCGGTGGAGCCGGAAGCAGCTCCATGCCCACTTCCTACTTGGAACACGGCGGCTAGCGGGTTAGTTATGTATGTATACCTTTCATACATGACTAATATTGTATAACAAGTATCCATACAAAAGGTATAATCTATAATATAGGTATAATATTGATCAAGTTAAATGTCAGATGAACAACTTTGGAAAGAAACCGATGACACATTTGGAGGCAAACATGTTTTGAGAGCTCCACATCTCCAGACATCTCTTGGGTGCACCTTACCCCTGACACAGCTCATAGTAATTACTGCTGTGGTGCTCATTTGTCATGTTGTTATTGTTGTCAGTCACGTACATTCACCCTCTCTTAACTAGAGGGAAGTCAATAAATAGCTATTGGGAATTAATTAAAAACACATAAGCAGTAGATAATGGGCCCTGTGTACCAACAACATGTACAAACATACAACATTATGTCACAGTAATGCTTCCTGATTATTTTGACTTGATGACTTGGGGTTTACTGATTTAACAAACAATAACACATTTTTGTCATAGGTGAAACCGAGACTGAAGTTAATTGTTTGAAAATTACCTATCACAAAATGAAAGGTGCAAATATGTAAAAATTTTGCAAATAATATGCCCTTTAATTCACACACACATTGATACCATGGAGTCAGTAATCACTCCAGCCACACTCACAGAAGTCTCTTGTTCGAGGACAAAGTGATCTTCATTTACAATAGAACATCATCAAGAGTTATTTTTATTTTTGAATGGCAGCAAAAGATTCCAGCACTATACTGTAACTGAATGTATCAGAGGTAACAGCATCTTTGATCCTTGAAAGAACAGTTTGAATTGTATCCTGGCTTAAATCCCAAAACTAAGGCTGTGTCCCATTACTCTGTCTTACAACTTGCCCTTCCCCTACCCCTTTATCTACGTCTTTGTCTTGTCCCTGAGAGGGCTCGGGGTACGAATATTTCCCAAAGAAATGGGACACCACTGGATTACCGTTTGCGTCATCATCCCTTGCCTCTACCTGAGCTGCTACGTCTACAGAGGCGACAACAACTGACGCAGACAAACGTAAACAAATGTCAAGGATTATCGGGTACCTCAGCTCAACAAAAAAACTAGCTTGTTTATACATGAAAGTTCGATGAAAACGATAACTTCAGCTAAACAGACATCACTACAATTAAAACCGCAACAACAGTTCACTAAAAGTAACGTAGAACATAAGTGTCATAATTGTAAACCTGCTAAACTGTTAATCGATAATTGCAACTGTTAAAAATACATTTACACCTGCTCGCTCTCTGCGCTCCTTCTCCTCTCTCCAGCTCTCTGTCTCCTCTGCCCGTCTGGTCACTATGGGGAGCAGGGCGTTCAGCCGCTCTGCTCCCCAGCTCTGGAACTCTCTCCCTCCTGACCTCCGCAACACCGACACACTCCCAAACTTCAAAACCAAACTCAAAACTCATCTGTTCAGACTGGCCTATTCACCTCCACCATAACTGCACTGTCCTTTTAAATGTTTTAAATGTTTTACTGTTTTTAAAGTTTTATTGTTTAAATGTTTAACTGTTTGTTTTTAACTGTTTGTATTTTAACTGTTGCTTTTAACTGCTTTTAACTGCCTATAATGTATATTGTACTTGTTGTAAGGTGACCTTGAGTGTCCAGAAAGGCACCTAATAAATAAAATGTATTATTATTATTATTATTATTATTATTATTATTATTATTATTATTATTATTATTATTATTATTATGAGACTCCTTGGCTGGTCAATGTGACGCTGCCATCCTGATCCCAAAACCTGTCTGAGCTTGTAGGCGTACCCCTTCGTTCCAAGTCTGGTCGAGAGCTTACTTCATTTCAAGGGGCATGTAGCCCTCGGTCGTGACCCTAGCCCTTGATCAATATTAGAATCGGGACACCCCTTGCCCTCAAATGAATGCGCAAAACCAAGGGGTAGGGGTAAGACGAAGGGGTAAGACAATGGGATGCAGCCTAATCTTGGACTCCTCCCATTTAAAGTGACTGGTATTCAGCCAGTTACTTCTAAGTTTTCTGGGGTCACAATAGTAAAGCAGGTGCACTTTTCCACATCCCGACATCTTCCCCATCCATATACAGTATCTGCTGAAACAGGCCAAAATGCTTTGGTTTGTTTTGGATCTTCTTCTAGCCAAAAAACAATGGCCTTGTGATTGATTAAGACAAGGCTGTCTTACTGTGAGCCTCAGAAATCATTCAGTTTCAGTTTCCCCCAGATAGTTATGTCACAGGTAGAAATCTGTTTCTCTGATTAATCAACTACTGATCATGAACGGCTGATCATGACAAAATATCGCAATCTGTAAAATGGACCGATCAGATGTAGATCACAGTTTGCACACTAGGTTCTCATATCTAGTTTGCTTTTAGTAGTGTAGTTTATTACTCAGTCCTTTTGGATAAAATGTGCTTTTGGTGTAGTGACCTGTATACTCCTGGAGCAGACCATGACATTTTTTAATACAATCAAATGTTTTATAACAATTTCTAATTATGACAAGAACATTGTTTGTAAGAGATCTAATAAAGTGTCATGATAACCTTTGAAGAAAAATATAGTTTAAAGGGCCTAAATTATGCTATTTTCTGGTTTATGTTATGTTTCCTCATCAAAAACATAACTAGGATGAGTTCTGAGTACAGGAAGTGCTCCACTGTGTTTTTAAACTCCATAAACCTTCAGTAGAGTCATTTGGATTTCAGAACTGAAACTGCCTATCTCTACTAAACAAGAGGGAAAATGTATCTGGAAACGGCCTCTTCATGACAAGGTGAAACAGCATTTTGACCTATAGAGATGTAAACAGATAATAAAGAGTTGCTCAAACATGTGTGAAGGACACAAAACACAATTCCAGGTATGTTCCTGAGGTAACAACAGTCTTACATGTCTTAACGCTCACATGAGTCAATTTTGAGTAGTATGGGGCCTTTAAGCTGTGAGCTTTCAAAGCTTGTGCCATGAGCCACATGTCCTTGGGCAAGACACTTAACCTGCATCTCTTGTGTGCACTGGTGAATGTATCTGTGAATGGGTGAGTGGTTCCTTGATGTAAAGCACCTTAAGTGTGCCTTCATGGTACAAATGTGTGCTGTTTTCCATTTATTTAAAAGTAAACTTCACTGTTCAAATGTACAGATATTACTGAATGACTGTAACTTAAAGGTGCACGGATTCTTTCTCTGAGCAGGATGTCCCTAGTTCTGAATTCAGTTCTGACCATTCAAAATTAAAGCCTATTCTAAATTTGATATCTCTTTAAAAGAGAGAGCGAGAGATACTTTATTGAGCCTGAGGGAAATTCATTTAAAATTTTGCTGCAACAAACTGTTGCACTTGCTACAACATTTACACTGCGCATTTCAGTGGCCTTTGTGTCTCAGTCAAAGACAGTCACAGCGCTCCTTCGCGCCCACGTTCACCATCTCCACTCCGCAAGAGAAGCAGAGTTTTGCAACACCTTCACCCCAGACAATACACTTTTCTCCATCTCCCGAACCGGTTCCCCTCAGTTGGATTTCTGACCCCTACCCCCCTCCGCTGTCCCCCCTGGACCCTGTCGTCTGGACCTTCCCTGGACACTGCATCGCCCTTGCTCTCCCCCAGACCCCCTTTCTTCACCTGGAACAATCCCTTTGGTCCTCTACACTCCCCGTTTCTCTTAGCCCTTGTGCCCATTGGTGTTTATTCCCGTGCCCACATCCCCCGATGTGTCTTCTGAGTGCTTTGCGAATGTTATTGTGGTGTTAAAATATGTACCTTGTAATAATAAAAGATTAAAAAAAAAAAAAAAAAACACACTCATTTTAAAACAATGCATATATCCTGTTGTGCGGCGCGCTTCACGGTGCTCCTCCACAGCTGCATAGCAGGCTCCACGTGAAAGCGCAATGGAAGCAGCCCGCTGTCCGGTGTGTGCGTCAAGCCGCACGTACCACGCACAGCATGCACATCCGCCTCCATAATAAAAGCGCAAGTTTTGTTTTTCCAAAATAAAATGTGTTTTTTATTCTCATTCTCTGGAGTCTGAATCATCTCCACAAGTCACATCCACAAATGTTTTCCCCGATCAATTCATTTTTTTATCATTTCATTTTTATTTCATCATCAATCCAAGGTCCTGGTTATTTCATATTTGTAATGTTACTGATGTCATATAGAATGCTGGGCATAGTAATTGGTTAGTAGTAATAGCCTGGCCGTACCTTTGATAGGTTAATGCTCTGCTGGCCATACATTAGAACAGCTTCTTAACCACAGGGCCGTGGCCCAAATTTAGGCCGTAAGTGCCACCTTGAGGGCCGTCTGTTTTGCACTAGTGGGCTGCGAGGGCCGTGGGACTGTGTAGGATATCAACTGAAGACACCAGAGATAGGCTATGGTCAATCAAAAATGCACTAGAATGCAGGAAATTGCATCTAAGAAATCCAACATTTTCTGGGGGAGGACCCCCAAACCCCACTCTGGACTAAGCCCCATGTGTTCACAACCTCCACCTCTGATACACTGTTAATACTTAATGGGCCCCAAGCCACTCTGCCTGGGAAAACTGGACCTCAACGTCAAACAGGTTAAGAACCCCTGCATTAGAAGAAAAATGTTCCACATGAAACTCCACACTATGCCCCACCAAAATTTTGAAATGCCCCCCCAATCTGTGCAGTCTAGATCCGTAGGCCTGTATCCTGTGGACCTGCTATTTTGCAGTCAAGATGTTTTGACTCCCACCCAGAAGACATTTTCAATTGATAATAGCTTGAGTTAAATTTAAAAACGTATTTTCCCCATAAAAGAATTCTCACATTTTATATTAAATATCCAGGGCTCTCAAGTCTCACACATTGAGAGTGTGACACACGCAATTCGACGTGTTCACACGCTCACACGCCACACATGGCATTTCTCACGCTGATTTCTTTTTTTTTTTTTTTTTTTGTGCCCAGAAAATCGGTCTGTGTGGCTTAGTTTATGCAGGCTCCGCGCGTTTTCAGCGGAAAAAACCCTCCCCTTGCTCCGGGCGCACGGTCCGAGCGAGGCCGGAGCAGAAGCGCTGTCCCCCGGGCACGTGCTGAGCCTCAGTCCCGGTGTCTCCGACGGCTTACGCGCGGAATACGCGCGGCCCAGAGCCAACTGCCCATGGTGAGCCGCGGTGAGCCCGCTCCCGCCCGCCCCGGTCCCTCCTCCCCGCCCCTCTCAGCGCGATGATAAAACAAACAGTGTTGCCAACTTAGCGACTTTGTCGCTATTTTTAGCTACTTTTTGGACCCCCCTAGCGAGAAAATTAGACAAAAGCGACTAGCGACAAATCTAGCGACTTTTTTTGGTGATCAGAGGCTCCAAGATCGCGGGAGAGGGAAAAAAAATAATTGCGCCGTTTTCTCTCTTTCCCCGTTCAGAGAAAGAGACAGAGAGACAGAGAGGGGCAGTGGAAGAGAGACACACACCAGTCTCTCCTCTGCTCCCTCCCATCTCGTCAGATCGCCTCGGAGTCTGGTCATTCCTCTCTCTGTTTCTGTCATTCAGTTTCTCTCGTCACGTGCATATCCCTCTCATTCTTTAGAGCATTTCTTTTTTCTCCTCTTGTATTCAATCGCAATGCCACAACCAAAAGTGTATACACAAAAGTACAGACGGGAGTGGGAAAAAGCTAGTTGTACAGCACAGAAAAGTTTAAAAAAGCTACTTCTTTAGCACCAAAAAAAAACAAAAAATAAAAAGCTATAGTTTGCCCACTATAGCACAAAAAAAAAAATAAATAAATAAAAAGCTTTAGTTAAACTACAGCACAAAATAAAAAGCAAGCTATAGATCTTGGACTACAGCTCCAAAAATATCTAAAAAATAAAAACCAAATAAAAAAATAAAAAACAAACAAGTATATGTAATAACAACACCAATAAAAGGTTAGTGTCACGGGGTAAGGAAGGTTAGGATGTGCCCCGCTCTCACGTTTGGATTGGACCGCTCGCTCGTCTAGCTACTTTTAGCTACTTCTGGGCGGGCCAATAGCTACTTCCGATGCTGGGGAGTTGGCAACACTGAAAACAAACTGAGAACCATCAGGTAATAACTTCATTTATACAACTCTCATTAGTTGCTTTGTAGTTTAAGTTTGCTCTTTAGACAAACAGGGCTCTCAACACGCAATTCGACGTGGCGCCCCCCCCCCCCCCCGCTCCTCAGTGAAAAGTTGTTCACTCGCCAGGACTAAACCAGGACTAAACCAAGACTAAACCAGGTCTAAACCGGGTATAAACCAGGATTCAACTGGGACTAAACTAGGACTAAACCAGGACTAAACCAGGCCTAAACCAAGACTAAACCAGAACTAAACCAGGACTAAACCAGAACTAAACCAGGACTAAACCAGGACTAAACCAGGACTAAACCAAGACTAAACCAGAACTAAACCAGGACTAAACCAGAACTAAACCAGGACTAAACCAAGACTAAACCAGGTATAAACCAGGATTCAACTGGGACTAAACCAGGACTAAACCAGGACTAAACCAAGACTAAACCAGAACTAAACCAGGACTAAACCAGAACTAAACCAGGACTAAACCAGGACTAAACCAGGTCTAAACAAGAACTAAACCAGGACTAGACCAGGACTAAACCAGAACTAAACCAGGACTAAACCAGGACTAAACCAGAACTAAACCAGGACTAAACCAAGACTAGACCAGGACTAAACCAGAACTAAACCAGGACTAAACCAAGACTAAACCAGGACTAAACCAGAACTAAACCAGGACTAAACCAAGACTAAACCAGGTCTAAACCGGGTATAAACCAGGATTCAACTGGGACTAAACTAGGACTAAACCAGGACTAAACCAGGACTAAACCAAGACTAAACCAGAACTAAACCAGGACTAAACCAGAACTAAACCAGGACTAAACCAGGACTAAACCAGGTCTAAACAAGAACTAAACCAGGACTAGACCAGGACTAAACCAGAACTAAACCAGGACTAAACCAGGACTAAACCAGAACTAAACCAGGACTAAACCAAGACTAGACCAGGACTAAACCAGAACTAAACCAGGACTAAACCAAGACTAAACCAGGCCTAAACCAGGTCTAAACCGGGTCTAAACCAGGATTCAACTGGGACTAAACCAGGACTAAACCAGAACTAAACCAGGACTAAACCAGGTCTAAACCAGGACTAATCCAGAACTAAACCAGGACTAGACCAGGACTAAACCAGGACCTAGCCAGGACTAAACCAGAACTAAACCAGGACTAAACCAAGACTAAACCAGGTCTAAACCTGGTCTAAACCAGGATTCAACTGGGACTAAACCAGAACTAAACCAGGACTAAACCAAGACTAAACCAGGTCTAAACCAGGACTAACCCAGAACTAAACCAGGACTAGACCAGGACTAAACCAGGACCTAGCCAGGACTAAACCAGGACTAAACCAGAACTAAACCAGGACTAAACCAAGACTAAACCAGGTCTAAACCGGGTCTAAACCAGGATTCAACTGGGACTAAACCAGGACTAAACCAAGACTAAACCAGGTCTAAACCGGGAATAACCCGGCACTAAACCAGGACTAAACCAGGACTAAACCAGGACTTAACCAAAACTAAACCAGGTCTAAACCAAGACTAAGCCAGGACTAAACCAGGTCTAAACCAGGACTAAGCCAAGACTAAACCAGATCTAAACCGGGTCTAAACCAGCACTAAACTAGGACTAAACCAGGTCTAAACTAGGACTAAACCAGGTCTAAACCAGGACTAAGCCAAGACTAAACCAGATCTAAACCGGGTCTAAACCAGGACTAAACCGGGACTAAACCAGGACTTAACCAAAACTAAACCAGGTCTAAACCAAGACTAAGCCAGGACTAAAACAGGTCTAAACCAGGACTAAACCAAGACTAAACCAAGACTGTGTGTGATAACATATTATCCTGTGCATTATTGAATGATAATATGGACTTTTATTATCAACTTTACCAATTCCAAAGTAGATTTTGCAGTATATAATCAAAATAGAAATATTATATATTAAATATTATGCTGAAGAAAACTGAAAAATGTTGGAATATGAAATACATCAACACCACTTCTGTACTGTAATATGTAATGTATTCATGAAAATCAAACAAGACATGAACACGCCTCATCTGTATGTAGTCTTGATATTCACACAGTGTGTACTCTCTACTGAGACCTTCCTCCCGGTTTCACTCGTGTGAAATCCTTTCCTGTTAAATTTTTTAGCTTTCAAATTGTAGAATTTTGCATTTATTTATTTGTTTGTTGAGGTTCTATATTTGAAGTGACAGGGTTTTGGCCAATGTCCTTTAGCACATGAGAGCAGATCTGTAGCACTGAAAACACACGTTGAATTCACTGATCGTGTGTGTTTGTGAGTGAGAGCTGTGCCAGGCGTTCTGAGAAAGAGCCTGAGAACTGTGTGAACTGATGAGAAACGTTCCAAATGATTTGACTTTTGACTTCACTTGGTTCAAACCTGGATCGAAACAGCTGTGTTTAGATACAGGTTTGAATCTAAACACAGACAATCACTGATTAAACTAAACCAAAATATGCAACTGTAACTCCCTGCACCTCTTCTTATTAATGTCACTAGACTGTAATTTGTCTGTGAACATTTGTTTTATAAATTATATTAAATACTCAAATTACTGCATTGCCCCAGTTAAGATAAGACAGAACTTTATTGATCTCACAGTGAAGAAAGGTTTGTGGTTGCTGCACTGTGATTGCATTTATATTTCATAATCAAGTGAATATGAGAGCGAGTGATTTTAAGACCAGTAGCACCATCTGCAGGCTAAGAAGCTGTAAGGCAAAAAGTCACAAGTGCCATGTACAGAAAAGCCACAGAGAACCTGATGTCTGTTAGAGAAGCCAATGCATTTTTCGTTTTTCTTTTTGAGCAAATTAAATATCTAGTGGCTATTTGTCATGACCCTCTCAATCCAGACTATGAGGGTTTGTTTTCTTTCCACAGTTTGATGCATTGCTTTGTAAATGTATATAAAACCTACTGTATACTGTAAAACATAACACACAAACACCTTGTACTAGTCCTAAAAATTTGCTCAATCAGTCAAGTGTCATTGCCATTGAGGGACCAACAATAAAATACAAATTATATGCAACCTGCAGCTTCTTGGCCTGTTTTATAATGCCACAAAATAACAAAGAAAAAAGGGAAAAAAGAAAAAAATAAGGTTAGAATTTCAACAATAAACACAGTACCCTGCAGATATCAATCAGTCCTTCAAAAATGTATTTATAACACAACATTACAGACGAAAAAAATATCTCGTTGGCCAACTCTGGCAAATGCAAATTGAAATGATGATGAATATGCACTGTCCCTGAAATGAATCAACGAATTAACAAAATAATAAATAAACCCAAACACAGACAAACAATATGATTAAAAATGAATACGACTGAGTTTTGTTCGAGAGCAGATATTCTTGAAGAACTGTATGATTTTGTCTCTGATCTCTTTTGTTTTTAGTCCGTAGATAATGGGGTTAAGAATTGGGGGGAAAATGAGCGTGGATACCCCTATGAACCTCCGAAGGTGTGGCGGGATGGCCTGAAGTCGGTAGGAAATAATGGTGAAGAGCCCCAAACATTCAAGTAGCATAAACACCAACAAATGAGTGGCACAGGTCTGGAGCGCTTTGGCCTTCGTGTCCGAGCGCTTGGATCGAAAACAGGCGATCAAAATCCTTAAATACGTGAACAGAATCATCCCATTGGCCACCACTTGCGACAGTGCTACGCTGAAGAGTCCGTAGATGTTGTTTATAGATGTATTTTCGCAAACCAACGCCAGCAAAGAGGGGTTGTCACAGTAGGGTTGGGGCAATTCAGAGCGGCATCGGGGCAAGCGTAAAAGCAACCCAAAAAGCACACCGATTAAAACAAGGCACACCAACCATGCAAATGTGATCACTTTCATAATATGAGCATTGGTCATCACAACATTGTACCTGAGTGGCCAGCAGATTGCAACGTATCTGTCATAAGCCATGGCAGTGAGCATAAACATGGTACCAGCAGCGTAAATGTGAATGAAAAAGGCTTGGATGACACAAGCGGGGTAAGAAATAATTTGACTCTTCATTAGGATTTGTCTCATGGCTTGAATGAAAAACGCCGAAGACCCCATCAGGTCATTGATAGGAAGATTAATGAGGATCAGGTACATAGGTTGGTGCAGGCATTTGTTGAGAATGATAGTTAGCATAAGAATGAGATTGCAAAAAAGGATGATCACATAGCACAAACTGGCAAACAAGAAAGTCGGGATAACAGTTTCAGGAGGTAGGTTATAGCTTACAAGAACCACGTGGGATGAAATGTTATAATAAGTACCATTCATGTTGATATAATATTGGTTAATTTAATCGATTTAATTAACAGTCATTGCTCTGATTTCTGGAGTTGTCTGATTATTTTAATGTCATGTAAATGAAAAAATGTCAAAGATTAAAAACAATATTGTAAAGGTTATTGTACTTTATCCAAGTTAACTGATACATGTCACCACTGCATTTTTGATTATGGTCTACAAGCAAAATGCTTCCGGAACAAAAGTAGTGAAATTTTTCTTGGTTTAGGTCACTAATAAAGAAAAAGTAATTCAGAAGTGCTGATTGGCTCTAGTTTCCAAGATATAGTATTGGGTCAAAATAGGAAATTTATGCAAAATAAGGCAAAAACTGTAGTTTATCAGAAGGTACAGTGTGTCTATAAGCAACCAGTTCTATCTGAAAGCCTGTCTGCACATTCCAATACATTCATTTTAATATGTCTAGAGTTTTAACATCAATTTTTTTTTTATTTCACATAAGAGAGATGCCTTGAAATTGTGTGCACCTGATGTCTTAAGATATTTCTTGTTTATTTCTTGATGGATAAAGAAGTGCAAGTTAAATATTTTCAAAATATAAATATTATTTTTAAGCAAAAATGCCTAAATCTATTGTATAAACAGATGTGATTTTGATGTAAAACAATATCATTAAATATCTTGAATACATTAGCTAACCAGCACAGTTATCAATTGATTTTCAGTTCATCTTATCAATATAAATGAGATTTAGCCACTTTTATCTCGGATGCAGATCGAGTCCAAAAATTTGTAGACCAGTGTATCAGATGTATCTTTGCCTTATTCATGGGCTAGCTTTTTTCATTTTTACTGGTCATGTAAATTGCCCAGTTTAACAAAAACGCTTTCAAAAGTAAACTGCCATAGAATGAGCACAACAAATATCATATTCGGTACACTGTAAGTACATTAAGAGAGGTTATAACATAAGCGCCATAAATATTGTAACTGATCTCACAGTCAAACCAAGACAAAAATACATGGTCAGATTTAACACATAATCTAATCAAATGCAGTTTAGCTAATTCCTAGGAATATACACAGATATTAGAATAAACATGGAGAACAATAGGCACATGATCAACCAGAGAGGAAATGAGGAGACAGCGTCACTCTCCCATGGAGCGACACGCTGTTTTAAAGAGCGAGAGTTTTATAGCCATCTTTTTTACCCCCACTGCTCATATTAGCCCTCTGGGTATTTTAAACATTACCTCAGTGATGGGTAATGGCGGTTGTCTCGTGAGGACTAGAGATGTATGTCAACTTGAAAACACTCTCATGTTTCCATTACAGCATCAGGAAATTAGTGTCTTGTATATAAAATGGACAGGAGTTAATACACAAATCCTGTATACAGCTCTGGAAAAAAATAAGAGATCAATGCAAAATGATCAGTTTTTCTGATTTTATTACTTATAAATATGGGTTTGGGCAAAAGGAACATTTTTGTTTGTCTATAAACTACTGACAACATTTCCCCCAAATTCCAAATAAAAATATTATCGTTTAGAGCATTTATTTGTAGAAAATGACAAATGGTCAAAATAACAAAAAAAGACACATGTTTTCAGACCTCAAACAATGCAAAGAAACAAGATCAAATTCATTTTAAAACAACATAATACTAATGTTTACACTTAAGAAGAGTTCAGAAATCAATATTTGGTGCAATAACCCATATTTTTAATCACAGCTTTCATGCGTCTTGACATGCTCTCCACAAGTCTTTCACATTGTTCTTGGGCGACTTTATTCCACTCCTGGTGCAAGAACTGAAGTAGCTCAGCTTTGTGTTTGTGTTGGAATTCAACAGATGCTGGAATGGAATGGCTGTAATGCATGTAGAGATGCAGAAAGAAATGCAGTGGTTTAGGCTGTGGGAATGGAAAACACTAAAGAGAAAAAGAAACTGTTAACTTGAACACCACCACTGCATGACATCATAAGGTGAAACAGAACATTTTGAGCTTTGGAAATGTAGACAGAGTAATATAAATGATTACTCAAACATGTGTGAATGAAACAAAACAACTACGGGTATGTTTTTGACAGAGAACAACATTATAACATGGCTTAAAGCTCACAAGAGTCCATTTTGTGTAATATAGGATCTTTAAGTGGACCAAAAGTTGATTATTTTTTCTGTATTTTATAGTTGACATAACCCTTTGATTGATTTTCATACATTTGAAGAAACTAAATTATTTTATATATTTTTTTTTATTTTATTTAACCTTTATTTAACCAGGTAAAAACCCATTGAGATCAAGACCTCGTTTACAAAGGTGACCTGGCCAAGAGGTCAGCAGCACACGTCCAGAGTAAAATAACAGTAAAATATCAAATGTAAAGTGCAATAGTTGTAAACAGTAAATTACATTAAGTGCAAATGATATTAGAAAGGTGCAAACAATTGTAAACACGAGCGATAAAGTGCGTTAGTTAGAATGACAGTACATTTAAAAACACAGACACTGATTTATGGGGGGTTTTTTGCCGATAAATTTCCTCCGAGCTGCTTCTTGTCATTCTGAGACATTTTGTTAACGTCTAACTGTGAGGACAGGACAATGTAAAGACATCACCAGTTTGATCTGATCTTGGAACAGATGTTATTTACGTAGGCAGCTTATCAGGTTTTAAAGTGACATTAGGGACATTAGTGGGTCTCCATAGCAACTAAAGTCTCCAGTAACCAGATGGGACAAATATTAACACTCTAGACTAACAAAGGTTTCTTAGTGTTTTAATGAATTGTCAACTACAAGGTGCTTATTTAACCCTTTTGTCTGAATTGTTATGGCCTATGCATGTGTCATCAGGCCTGCGTTTAAAGTTTAAAGGGAAAGTCTAATTAATTAGTGCAATTAAGTTGGAGATTGGTCTCCAAAGTACAAGTGTTTTATGTTGTGGACTTGCAAATAATGAGAAATATCACTCACACTCTGCATCCTTGTCTGCAACTTTCAAAGATGTAATGTTCATTTCAAAACAGCATCATCACAAATATTAGAGGAAATTTGTAATATTTGAATTTATGTTTCTGTAAAATCCATTAGTTTTTGTGAGTTGCAATTGTTACAACCACGGCCCCCTGAAAAAGGGGGAATAAAACCTGAATGAGCAAACAGCGATCGTTCACGTCTCAAGTCAGTGGTTTTAATGATGATCACATATTAATTATAATCTAACTTTTGTACAAACTTGGTACATCAGAAGCACATAGTTACCTGAAAAAGGGGTCTCAAGTCAGTGGTTTTAATGACCTGAGACTGAACCAGAGCTCCCCTCCTGGTCACCCGACCGGATGTGCTTCAATCAACCAAAATCTTTCCACAATGCCAGAAAATACCATAATATACTGTGGTACAATCATGGAATACAAATAACAATCATGAACTAACAATATAAAATTACTTTACCTTTTAACATAAATCTTACCATGAATTCTATATTTAACAATAGTAAATTTGTATCATAAATGTATGTAATGTATTAAATTGTTCTATTTTACACTCATTACACAATGACATCACTGTGTTTTATTTGCTAACTCTAATGAGGTGTTCAGTGACCTAAGCACAGCAGGACATTTTACCGTTGTGTTTGTGATTATATTTTATCTGGAACTCTTTGTCTGATTCTTACTAAAGGTATAAGTGCACATTTTAATTGGCGCGTCCAGGTCATGTGATAAAAACCTGGACTGATATAAGCAAAATGGCAGCGAAATCAAACATCCACATTTTCAAGAATCTCGGACCAAGACAAAACAGCCAACAGAAACAACAAAAGTATGATTTATTTCTTTTTTTATTCATTGAAAATCATTTTTAATTCTTCACCTTTTCTATTTTAGCAATTCTTCAATATTCTCCTTCAATTTCTTTCTTTAAAATCGAGCATCTAATTGCAAGTGTCTTGTTGCAAAAAAATATTAAAATTTGAAAGCCAGTCTTCTGCCTTCTTGTGCAGATGCAGTCTGTCTTGTTCTTCTCCATGCTGGTCCTGGCCCTGTCTTCTGAAGCAAACCAGAGCCCAATACCTGCGGACTTAGTCCAGGATCTGGAGCAGGAATTAAACCTGGAGCTGACACGCCAAAGACTGCTGCAGAGTCTCTCACAGGTAAAATTAAAAGCAAGGCACACTGTAACTCATGATTTTATTATAATTATTGTTTTAAGTGAAAAGGCCTACAAAAATTCCATTTATATTTTTAGGCATATATCTGGTTGAATTTATTTAACTGTGGTCATGATTCATGAGTTACCACAAAACTTAAAAACTGTTGCTTTATAATAAGCAATAATATACTGCTCTGGGAAATAAATAAATAAGAGACCACTGCAAAAGTCTTCTGATTTTACTACTTGTGTATGTGTTTGGGCAAAAGGAACATTTTTGTTTGAGTCTATAAACTACTGACAACATTTCCCCCAAATTCCAAATAAAAATATGATCGTTTAGAGCATTTATTTGCAGAAAATGACAAATGGTCAAAATAACAAAAAAGATACATGTTTTCAGACCTCAAACAATGCAAAGAAACAAGATCAAATTAATTTTAAAACAACATAATACTAATGTTTACACTTAAAGGGTCAGTGTGTAAGATTTTTACCCGTTAATTACCGAAATTGAAGATAAGCATTCAAAAATACTGTGTTTTCCAAGCCTTTTCACTTCCATCATGAAATCAAAGTATTCTGTTGGACTAAAAGGGGGATCTTCCCCATGTAGAGGCAGCCATTTTGATTACGAGAGCCGCAGAAGGACATAGTGTATTTTGGGCTCCGCGTTTTCTTTATAGCTGTCAGCACTGGCTCGTGTTTTTCACACGAGATAGTACGCATTTGGATAAACAGCGACAAGCATGTCGCCGGATCACACTTACTCCGCACATACATCGCAGGAGCAAGCACCTTCATCTAAGAGGAAAAGAAGAAGGACATAGTACCTACCGCGGCTGGGGCTTTGTTGCAGCGCGGGCCCGCACCCCGGGTTCAGATCGACCTCCGCCCTCCGCGGTCCGGTTCCCGATTCCCCCCACGTTGATTTCAGAATCAGTGGTCTCTTATTTTTTTTCCAGAGCTGTAATATAAATATGTAGAATCTTTCCAATGTGGAGAGTTATTATATTTAAGTGAAATTAGGTACAATAACACAATAAACCAGTCAAACAAACAAAAAAACAAAGCAATTTTAAGCCAGATTTGACATGTTTTGCCTCTTGTATAAATGGTGTTGATAACATTTAATGTTATCAACACCATTCATATTGCATGGCATAGCTTTTTTGGGCTTCCCAGTCTGAAAAGTTTGGTAACGCCTTGTATAACATACCTAACTACTATGTTGCCACTGAGCACAAACGGAAGTGATAAAAAGACTCAGATTTGTCTTTTGTGTTTTTCAGCGCGCAGCGGAGGACCTCCTATTGGCTCAAATAACCCTACCTGAAGACAATTTTCTACCAGAGGAGTCGGCTGGTCATGTGAACCTCCAGCGCTCAGTGGAGACAAGCCTCCCTCCAAGAGAACGCAAGGCCGGCTGCAAGAGCTTCTACTGGAAGGGTTTTACTTCCTGTTAGAGGCTCCTGTTAGCCAGTAGCCAACCACAGCACACACATAACCAATAAAGAAATCACAATTGTTGAATTACTTGTTGAATCCCAACTGATTACTGTATAAATACTAAAATGAATTAAAGTTCAATTCAAATCAGCTTTGGTTTGGTACCTCTGATTTTCAGAGCACTGTTCAGCCCCGTGTCATAATTCCTTCTGTCATCAATGTATTGTAGTGAGCTCAAAACTGGTTAATGAGAAAAATTAAATATAACAACATAACTACTGCAAAGACTGCACTAAACAGCCAATGTTCTTCCAGCTTTCAGAAATCAAATATATCCTTGTTTGGACTTCAGGTAAGGAACGCTAGATAGCTGTTAGTGGGCCCTAACAGCTGTCTACTGTTACATGGGCGGTATGATCCACCCACTGCAGACTCCTGGATACAACACTTTCTCTGGGACTGATGCTGTAACCTTAGACACCACCGGCCAGACGCTCACCCTCTTGTTTACAGATGCCATCCCCAACTTCTACTTTGTCTTTACAGAAAACAAAAACATGTCAGTAACTTCGTACAATGTATGTAGCATCCCTGAGTCGTAGCATAGCCATTCAGTGCCCATTATGGCCCTGAATGGTTCTGCTAACAAAACCACCCACTCCACCCCCACTGCATATTCAATTTTAATAGGCTTATCTAACTGACAGAAACTGCAAACAAGTAGGTGTGGTAGTTTCATTGTAGTTAGCTCCTCCCTTCAGGCAGATATAGGCAGTGTCCACCAGCGTCTGACCAGAACTGAAGAAGCAGCTTGGATGAGCTGCGAAACATATTCGACCAAATAAACTTTTGTCCAGTTGACAAATTGAATTTCTCCTTTTGCCTTGGTACAATGTAGTTGAACAATTGACACCTTAGTTACAGCTGAAATATTTAAGTAGGAATCAGCATACAATTAGTTGTTTCTCTATAGGTAAAGCATGCTATGATAGTGTTAATGGTCAGCTTAGTAAATGTATACACACATACAAGTTTAAAATGAAATCACGCCGATTGTAAAAATAAAAGTCATATACACAGAACAGGTTAAAGGAAAAGTAATGTTTTTTTTGTTTTTTTTACAATTTGAGCCTTATTTCGGTAATAAAACAAGTTGTTTTACTCACCCATTGCACTTTGGTGTCATATGGAGCACTTCCAGAGATGTTTTAGATTTGCGGTTAGCCTAGCGCGACTTCTAGCTATAGCTCGGGGCATATAATATATTCCCTGAGCATGTAATATGCCCCGTGCGGGCTCCAAATAACACAAACTTTAGCGCTTTTCAAATCATAGAAGCTCGATGTCTTAGTCTATGATTTCGTTTGGTCAAAAGTGGCCTGTAATCCGAGATTTATCCATAGTTTCGAGTAGATGAGGAGGCCAGTGCGCATGTGCGGAGTGTGCTCTCAGCTCCCGGGACCCAAACATGAAACGCAAAGCTGTAAACTATGGCTAAATCTCGGATTACAGGCCACTTTTGATTCAAACGAAATCGTAGACTAAGACATCGAGCTTCTATGATTTGAAAAGTGCTAAAGTTTGTGTTATTTGGAGACCGCACGGAGCATATTACATGCTCAGGGAATATATTATATGCCCCGAGCTATGGCTAGAAGTCACGCTAGGCTAACCGCAAATCTAAAACATCTCTGGAAGTGCTCCATATGACACCAAAGTGCAATGGGTGAGTAAAACAACTTGTTTTATTACCGAAATAAGGCTCAAATTGTAAAAAAAAATTACTTTTCCTTTAACACACAAACACAAAGTTTGGCAATTACCTACTAGGTAATTAGCTACTATGGTCCACTTCACAGCTTAAATAAATAAATTAATGAATGAATCACATCTCTGTACATATAGTCAATAATCCTGCCTGCAACGCCAGACGTGCCAAGGCTAGTGTGTGACTAGGCTTTAGTCCTAAAGCAGCTGGACTTTTATGAATGGAAAGAAGATGCTTGATTGTGTAGCTTTAAGAATGAATTTAATATTTTAGTAAGAAAACTGTCTTGTTAGCAGATTTGCAAAGGAGCCGAGGATGTTGCTAGAAAGTAATTGTACTGTAGAATTGAGAAAGAGAATGGTCTTCATGGTATGGAATGGATTTTTTTTTTTAATGTTGCAGTTTCTGCTAGAAATACACTCTTAGTTGTAACCAGTGGTGAAATGTAACAAATGTAAAAGAAGTAAAGTATTGTACTTAATTGGGGTAACTGACAGTGCAGTTATTCATTGGTATAAGGAGAGTTACAAATCTCTTTTTAGCCCTGAGGAGTTTTGCTGTTGACAGGACGTGTCGAGTCCTGCTGGATAAAAATGACTCATGCCTGTGATGATGGACATGTTAATAGACTATTTTGAGAGGTTATGTTCCAGGTGTTGCAGTTACGTGTGCACTGCTGTTAATATTGCATCAGTTTTAGTGCTTGACTTCAACCCTCATACCTTTAAGGTATCAAAATACTTCATTGGAGGTAAGATCTACATGCCTGCAATACTTTATCACTTAAAATTACTTATTTACTTTAGGGACAGATGTTTTGTGGTCCAGGAGGGTGGCTGAAGTTTTCCACATAATCATTGTGTCATCTGTGTCATCATTAGATCACTGCTGTCTGTTTGCTGTCTCTAATGAGGCGTTCGGTGACCTCAGTTTAGCAGGAAATTCTACTGTTGTGTTTGTGCGTGCCGTTCATCGTCTGTAATAAACGTTTCTTCTGATCTTCGCAAATAGCAGAGGTGCTTTTTTCATTGGTCTGTGTGATCATGTGACAAGAACCTGCCCAAATATAATAAGTCAGAGCAAAGACAAAAATAACACTGAAAACAGGCAGCCACTTTTTTCACGAATTTTGGGCAAAGACAACGCATTCCTCAACAAAAGTATGATTTACTCTTTATTAATTTCATGAATATACTTCTTTCTTTTCTGTCCAGTTTCTTGCTGTCTTCATCTTCAGATTATTTCAAGGTATAAATACCTCTCTTCCAAAAATCTATTTTCCATTTGAGAGGTATTTTGTATATTCTTAGTAAATCTGACTTATTCTGTTTTTTATGAAGCTTACACTATCACTGCACTGCTACTGATGGGTAAACTAAAGTTGTGCTCTTTAACCTGGCTAATGAGCTTATATATGAAATTGTGACTCATAATAAACTAGTATTTTTGGTCAGAATACAAGAAAACTATCATTTCATTATTATTGTTTTCTTATTTTCTTTCCTAAGCAGACAAAAATGCTTGGCGTGAACTCTTATAACATACATAGAGCAACAACTGAAACCAGGAAGTGTTCATTTCAATGCACTGCAAGGCATCTCTACGTTACCATCTTGTTGTAAAATTAGTAAAATAGTAAAATTACTATTTGCTGTCTCCTCCTTGTGCAGATGCAGTGTGTGCAGGGGTCTGTTCTGTTGCTCTCCATGCTGGTCTTGGCCCTGTCCTCTGAAGCAGACCAGAGTCCAGTGCCTGAGGACTTTGGGCAAGATCTGGACCAGGACTTAGACGTGGAGCTGACACGCCACAGACTGCTGCAGAGAGCGCGCAATGCTGGACTCCTCACACAGGTAACAGCTTTAGTTGACATTAAGTGTCATTGTGAATGACTGTATGTTTGAGAGAGGAAATTGTATTCTCATTGGGATAATTATTAGTTAATTCTGTTATTTATTTGTTGCAGTTCATGCCTTTAAGTGATACTGTCTGTTTAAAAATGGTTCTCTGGGATTATCCTTGTTTATTGTTATTGTGTCAGAGGCATAAAGTAGTTTCTATATGATTGTATATCTCTGTATATCTCGCTTCAAAATTTATGGTGACAGCACTAACTTTATGCAGCTCATTTTAATTTAAGATAAATAGCCTTTATATTATGCAGTGTACTGTAAATGTAAATAACTTAAATGAGACTGAAAGATTTGAATTTTACAAAGCATTGTGTTGGGTAATAACTAATAGACAGATTGACAGGGTCACTCACGTTCATCCAATCAGGTACATTATTCACTAGGAATCATGAGAAACAACTGACTATCACTTTGCCGAACAACTGAATTTATCCTCTGTCATGATGAATTTTCAAGAGTGAGAACACAACACAGAAAGGCTCACTCATGGTTAAAAATCAGGCACAGACGCTTTAACTCTTGTAAAATATCTTGATAGGACACTTCATTTGCAATTGTTGCTCATTTTCTCTGATGTGCAAAATTTAAGATAAATTTGTGCAATCTCAAATCCTAATTTTGAGATCGCACAGATTTTACACAACCACATACTCCATTTTACACAGCCAAAGCCTATAATGTGATGTGATTTTAACTTTTAACTTTTTAAAGAAATCTATATTGTTGTATTATTTGGGATTTTAAATTAGAGAGATTGTGAAAAATCCAGTATATGAAGTTTGTCTTTGTATTTTCAGCGTGCGGTGGAGGAATTCTTATTGGCTCAAGTGTCCCTCCCTGAAGCCAGTGCCCCAAAACCTCCTTTAGCCAAGGAGTCCAGTGGTCATGTGACCCTTCAGCGCTCAGTGGAGTCAAACAATAACCTCCCTTCAATGGAACGCAAGCCTGGCTGTAAGACCTTCTACTGGAAGGGCAAAACTGCCTGTTAGAAACACATCCAGGACAGCTCCTGTAACAACACCCTATAACCAATAAAGAGATCTGTAAAAATGGCAAACGCTGATCTAATTACTCACTAATAACTTGTGAAACAGTCTGAACAGTACTGCTTTTTACATCCCTAATATTACAATATAAATATATTATTATGAATAAAGCTTGGTCAATGTACTCTTTGGTCCCTCTGAATTGTTTTACATTTAACTTCTGCTGTCCCGAAATGTCCTGTTTTTGACAGTGAGTTGACATTTTACACAATTATTTGTACTCTTGTTTGTTTGCGTATACAGAATTTAACTTACATTGAAATGTATAATTTTGATCAGGCTAAATTATTTTAAAGTCTGGAGTGAAAGTAGATACAGTCATTAATAAACAGACACCAAAATCTCTTCTGAATTAAGAAGAAAGCTTTAATTTATAAGCAAAAACAACATTAATCATAAATTAGTATGTTAAAAAAAGTACAAAATAAAATGTGTGTTGTTTTTTTTTATTTCATATTCCTCTTGAATAACATTAAAAAAGCAGACTTGATTTCGTGGGAGCTGAGTCCGTAGATAATGGGGTCAAGGAAAGGCGGGAATATGACGACTGACACCCCCATGGCCCTCCTCAGAAACGGAGAGGCATTTGGGACTCGATGGGCAGAAAGCGTAATTATTGTATTAAGTTGCAGAAACAAATATGACAACAAGTGAGAGCTACACGTTTGAGTTCCCTTCCTTCTCACTTCAACCTGTTTCGAAATTATACACAACCTCAAAATCTGAATGTACGTGTACATTATAACCAACAGTGACCCACCCTGGAGCAACGCTATATGAAACATCCCGTAATAGTTTATAACCATAATATCTGAAGAAGGACAAGCCAATTTGACCAAAGACGGATTATTACAGTACAAGTCTACGATTTTTGTCTTGCAGATTGTCAGTCTAACATGCATTGTAAACAAAGTGCCCATAATCGCCACATTGATGAACCAAATCATAATAATTAGCTTGACCAAAGTTTGCGTGGTCATGATTGAGTTATACCTCAAAGGGCTACAGATTGCAATGTATCTATCGTAAGCCATTGCACTCAAGGTTAGTATGTTAGCCGTTCCATAGAAGTGGATGAGAAATGCTTGAAACATGCACGTGTTGTATAGAATGATTCTGTTTTTGGTGATTATGCTGAAGATCAGGTGAGGGAAGAACGCACTGGCTCCAACCATATCACTAATGGGTAGGTTACAGAGGAGAATAAACATGGGTCTGTGAAGTTTCTTACTGGCCACAATGGAAAAGAGGACCATAGCGTTAAAGGTTAGGATTAGCGTGTACATCAGAATGCCAAGAATGAACGCAGGGTACTGGTCAGAGGAGGAGTTTAGTCCCAGTGTTTCCAGGGTCAGAAAATTGTCAAAGGTGATGTTTTCAGACATAATTGTAAGTAGAAGGTAATGAGGCTCAAGGTGAGGTGGAGATGTCACTGAAAGAGAGAAATATGTTATAATTAAAATGTGCAACTGAGCTATAGACAGATTGAACCAATATTAAACAGGCGTGTAACGGTAACTGTGGTAGAATGGAAGAGCACTTAAAATTTTAACTCAAGTAAATTGTATGTATATATATGTAAATAAAAAGTAGTGCTGCCAAATGTTTTACTCAAGTATGGAGTGTGCCTTAAATATACAGCTCTGGAAAAAAAAATAAGAGACCACTGCATTTTTTCTGAAATCAGCATCTCTACATGTATTACAGTCTTTCCATTCCAGCGTCTGTTGAATTCCAACACAAACACAAAGCTGAGCTACTTCAGTTCTTGCACCAGGAGTGGAATAAAGTCACCCAAGAACAATGTGAAAGACTTGTGGAGAGCATGCCAAGACGCATGAAAGCTGTGATTAAAAATAAGGGTTATTGCACCAAATATTGATTTTTGAACTCTTCTTAAGTGTAAACATTAGTATTATGTTGTTTTAAAATTAATTTCATCTTGTTTCTTTGCATTGTTTGAGGTCTGAAAACATGTATCTTGACCACTTGTCATTTTCTGCAAATAAATGCTCTAAACTAGAGGTCCTCAACAGGGGGGTCGCGACCCCTAGGGGGGTCGTGGAGATACTGCAGGGGGGTCGCAAAATCTTTTGATTTCACTTTAAAATAATATAATTTTATATTTTAGAGTGTAAAATACAGTATCAACCTGTGTATTATTTCCTTGTATTGGATGTACTATGGTATATCCAATACAAGGAAATAACAGAGTAGCAATGTTTATACATGACACTAAGCTCAATTTAATATAAAACACAATTCTATGCCGTATATATAGTAGGGGGTCCCTGGCCCAGATCGCCATCTGTTTGGGGGTCCCTGGCCTGAAAAACGTTGAAGACCCCTGCTCTAAACGATAATATTTTCATTTGAAATATGTCTGAAATGTTGTCAGTAGTTTATAGACTCAAAGAAAAACATTCCTTTTGCCCAAACACATACCTATAAGTAGTAAAATCAGAAAAACTGATAATTTTGCAGTGGTCTCTTATTTTTATTTTTTTTCCAGAGCTGTATTTCTCAAAGTACTAGTGACTTTTTAAAACAGTTTAAAGTGTAATTCTTAAGCTGTTTCAGACCAGTCAATACAGTGCTATTCTGAGTTTGAGACAAAACAGCTAGAATGCTAAACTACTGTACATACTCAATTACAAGTACAATATGTAAGTAAATCTATTTCAAAAGTACAACTACTTACATCAGAATCTAAAGTCTATTGAGTTACAATTTACTTTATCACTTATCCCCTAAGCCTGAATTCATTGCTTTGTTACTGCAGTCCTTTGCTCCTTTTTAAGTGCTGGAGTAATCAATCAGTTATACACATTTTAAACAAAAGCCACGTATTATATTTATGTTGTTCTCATTTCTAAAATACTGTTAACCTCCTCACAGTAACACAGTGCTCTAGTAAAACTGTTAATTGTTACACCCCGATAAACAAGCACTCAACAAGAACTAGACAAGGATGAAAATACAATAATAACACATGTCTAGATATCAGCAGTGATACAGTCAAAGTATAGAGGTCTTTAAGTGAAAGCTCAGAGGTCTTACCCAGGTCCTGTCTGAACACTGATCTGAGCGATGAGTCTATGTATACTGTCTGTGTGTACACCAGGGATTCAGGCAGGCTACAGGAACAACAGCACACAACTGGTATCATATGTGTCCCACCACGGAAGCTGAGGGTGCATGTCTGCATTACAGATTCTCAGGAAATGCATTTTTTGTGGGTTTTTTTTTTTCAAAATTTGTGATTTTCATTTATTTGCATAATGTGCTAGTTGAGATCATGAAGAAGCCTCTCCATGTTTCAGATAACAGCATTAGTGACGTTAAAAACATACATTTTTAATTTCAAAAATGCTTGTTAGGCAAGGAGGGCTGAAGAGACCAAACTTTGAGAGGCTGTTTCTGGAATTTCTGGGATCTGCTATGGCTGCTTTCAAATAGAGATAACTTTTTAAAGGTCCCATGACATGGTACTTCTTGATGCTTTTATATGGCTCCTTAATAGTTCCCTAATACTGTAAATGAATCCTTCTTCAAAATCAAGACTCAGTGCATGAGAAACAGAGATAAGATGAGAAAGAGTAATTTTTCTCTCTCTGAACAGTCCATTATGGGAGTTGTTGCTTGAATGCAAATGAGGAGAAAAGAGATGGCCTATAGTAGAGGGTGGGGGCATGGCCAAACTCTCCGCTCTCAGCTCTCAGCTGTGCGCTCTGACCCATTTCCGCATTTTTGCGTGGAGGAAGAGATGAGAAGCGTTCCACTGAAAAATAAACACATTTCCACAGAAAATAAAATTAAACCACTGCTGTTCAAAGGTCCAGAGGCTCAGATAAAGGACTTCCGAGCCTAGAAACACTCGGACGTGCCTCCAGGCAAATAAAAAAACGCATTTCGCATTGCCTAGCGCATTCGCGGTCCAAACTCTCTGGGCGTGATTTACAGGGACGCTGAGTAGACACAGACGGGGGTGGAACTGCATTTTTTGATCTGACGTCAATAAGGTGACTTGTTGAGAATCGCCCGTTTCAGCTCTGTTTTTTTCTAACGCAGAAAAGGATCGCAAATGCTCAGTTTAGACATTTCGCAACTTCGTCATGGGGGGGGGGGGGGGCTCTAAACAGGGTAGGGGAGCTCACATTAACGTTCAAAAACCTCAGAAAGTCAAAATTTCATGCCATGGGACCTTTAAAATATTGTCAGATTTTCACATGCAAGACATCATTGGAAAGCTTAGAACCTGTACTTTCAGAATCTGTGAATAACTCACAACGCCTCCGCGACGACTTGGTATTGGTTTTCCTGCGGTTGTACACATATGCAATGTTGATAGTTGATAATAATAGACAATACAGGTGAAGGTTTTTAACAGATCTGAGGATACATGAATTGCTTTCTTACCTTACGACCTCTTGTACACAGCTGGGACATATTTGCATTACTATATTTCTATATTTTATTTTGAATTGTACATATACATTTCTATATTTGTGCCTTATCTGACTTAATTTGAATGTATTATTATTAGCATTTAGATTGTACTCTTTGTTATTATTATATTGTGATGTGTGAGCTACTGTGATTAAATAATCAATATCCAATCACTTAAGAGTAAGTCTTTCAATGCAGAATATAGACAGGTCATGCCTCATGTGAATGGGCAGAAGCTCCAGAATTCTGAGCTGCAGTGGCTGCACTAGCACTGACTCATGATTGGTTGTAGGTGCTGGGGTTTAGGTAGTGAACATTCAGATCAGAGAGGCATTTTAGGTTTAAACCAACTCAATTTCAGCACTGAAACTGGCACCCCAAATGAAGTGAAGTGAGGCCCACACAGTTTTTTTTAACACCAACATCAAACACCAAATTAAAATATCAACAACTTCTCCATCGTGTCCAACATTTGTGTAGTTTAGAATAAATCAACTTTGTTTTTTTTTTTTAATAAAAATAGACATAGACTACGTATAAATAATGTGGATATTAAATCTGAGCAAGTTCTAGCAGATTGCAGATCTGACTTTTGTGTTTTTGACAGGTGAAGAGTGTTCAAAATAACGTCCTTTACTTACCTGGCCAGCCAAATGATATCTCTCTGTATTTCCTATACAGCGCGATACCATTTGGACACCCTCGCTGCACCCTCGCTCCTCCGGTTAACAACAGACTCCGCGATTCTGATTCGTTCAAAGATGGTGACGTCAGTGCACCCGCCTTTGCCCGCAACGTCCCTTCCATTCAGCTGTAAAATTGGTCTTAAATGACCTAAAACACATCGATTCCTTAAAACCACAGCAGCTGACAGCTCTAGAGGCCTTTCTTTTCAAAAAATATGTTTTTGCATTGCTTCCTACCGGCTTGGTTCACGTCGCTGTCCGTTAACTGTTCTCTGATTGGTTCACTTAGCTGTCTGTCTAAGCGCAACAGCAGCGCATTCTGGACCAAGCGTTACCAGACTCGCCGCTGGTACAGCGATGAGTCATGGATTCTTCCAGGCAAGTCCTTTACAGTTATAACAGTATAACTTGAAGTATGTTTATTTGCAAAACTAAGGGCCCCGGTAAGAACCACAGGGTCTCCACAACCACAGAAACAGACAGGTCATAATCCTGAACATTCTCGGGAATGAAACTGTTTTAAAATAGACGAATAAACTGTTTTTAAAGCATAGAAAAACTGACTAGAGATGTGAATTTGATGATGTGGTTTATTTATTTGACAGGTGCAACTAAAATTTTCATTTTCAACATTTCTGTAATCGCACAGGGGTTAGCCAGGGGGGTCTTTTTCTGCTGTCCCTGGACAAAATGTCAAAAAGTCTGTACATTAGAATGAATCATGTCACTCAAAGGTACTGGTTACATTTACAAACAAAAAGATGCCTACGCCTGCAAGACTTACAAGATAAAGTAAAAAGATAAAAATGTGTGTGTTATTTCTTAAAGGTCCTATATTACATAAAACATAATTAATCAATGCATTTATCTAGCGCCTTTCAAGACACCCAAAGCGCTTTACAGTTCATTGTTCATTCACGCCACACTTGGTGGTGGCAAACTATTTTAGCCACAGCTTCCCTGGCAATCTGCACCATCGGTCCCTCCGACCACCACCAACACTCACACGCACCACTTTCTTACTAGGCAATGTAGGTGAAGTGTCTTGCCTAAGGACATAGTGACAGTTTCTGCGACTGGCGCCCCACTGTGGCACCTGGTGTTCCCAGCTGTCTCCAGTCCAGGTCCTAACCAGGCCCGGTCTGAGATCTGACGAGATCAGTCTATGGCCACAAAACTGACACTTGTGAGCTCTTGTGAGGTGGAACCGAGCATTTTGAACAGACTTAAAGGACGTTATTTTGCAATCTGAGCCTTCTTTCGGTAATAAAACAAGTAGTTTGACTCACCCATATCACGTTCGTGTCATTTGGAGCTGTTTGAAGAAAGTTATGTTGTAGTGTATCCGTTAGCATTTGTATTCGGGGCATTACTTTGTGGTGTCCAAATAACACAAACTTTAGCACTTTTCAAATCATAGAAGCCCGATGTCTTAATGAAAGATTTCGTTTGAAGCAAAAGTGGCCTGTAATCCGAGATTTATCCATAGTTTTCAGCTTTGCGTTTCATGTTTGGGTCCTGGGAGCAGTCCGCGCATGCGCACTGGCGTCCTCATCTACTCGAAACTATGGCTAAATCTCGGATTACAGGCCACTTTTGCTTCAAACGAAATCTTTCATTAAGACATCGGGCTTCTATGATTTGAAAAGTGCTAAAGTTTGTGTTATTTGGACACCGCAAAGTAATGCCCCGAGCAAATGATACAGCACCATGTTAACGGATACGGGATCATTACTAGAACAGAACGGCTCAACATAAGTTCTGCGATACTGCTCCAATTGACAGAAAAATGCTATGGGTGAGTAAAACTACTTGTTTTATTGCCGAAAGAAGGCTCAGATTGTAAAAAAAACGTTAATTTGTCTTTAACAGATAATAAAGGATTACTAAATTGTGTGAATGAAACAAAACACAATTCCATATATATTTGTGAAGAAACTAGGTTATAACATAGTAATACAGGCCCTTTAACATACTGTAAAGACTGATTCTTTACTAATTTCTTCTGTCTCTGCTCTCGCTAGGTTCACAAAATGTAGATTTACAACAAACATTCACAAAATTCATTCAGTATTTGCAGGGAAAACTAGATCATACAATGCAAAAAATGTCTTCTACATTTCTAGTAGGTAAAGTATTAATTGTGTTTGGCCAACTTAAACACTATACGTAAATTCAAGACAAGAAACACATGTAAACATTGTGAGCAGCTCTTTACTGTTCACTCAAATCACATATTCACGTCCACTCGGAATTTCCAAACTTTCAATAGAGTACTGCGGATTTCGTTTGTATAAAGTCCGTACACGATGGGATTTAACAGCGGTGGGACAAGGAAAATCAACATTCCCATAATCTTCTGCAAATCGGCTGACACATTTTGAAACCTGTGCGAAAGAATGGTGAACGTCGCCACAATTTCAAACATGACAAAGATCACCAACTGAGCCACGCATGTGTTGACTGCTTTGGTTTTCATTTCTAACCTCCTCGAAACCATACACGTAATTAGTATTTTGACATAAGAAAACCCCTGCACTGAGACACTTATAGCCTGCATTATGGCTGTATTGAACAAACCAACGATATTATTCAATGAGGTGTTTCCGCATGTAAGCTTCAAGAGAGATGGGTTATCACAGAACACATTGAAAATAACAGATTTGCATTTGGGTAGGCGCGATTGTAGCGAAAATAGAAGGCAGTTCAAGATGAAATCCAAGCCCCAAACTAAAGAAATAATACAAAAAATGAGTTTAGGAGTCATCAGAGTACTGTAACGCAAAGGCATGCATATAGCGACATAACGATCAAAAGACATAGCAGCCAAAATGAACAGAATCCCTCCTCCGTACATGTGCAGCAGGAAGGCTTGGAGTACGCAGAGAGGGTAGCTGACCCGATGGCTCTCACTCACAATGTCTGAAAGGACTTTGGGTAGCATGGTGTTGATACCGATCAGGTCATTGAGAGGAAGGCTGAACAGAATAATGTACATTGGCTTGTGCAGGTTGCGTTTCAGAATGATCAGAAGCAACAAAGTCACATTGCAAGAGACGCTAAAGAGGTAGATAGACATGCCGAAAAAGAAGATGGGGTATTTGCCACCAGCTGGGATGACAAAGCTGCTCAGAGTGAGGTCGAATTGGAAAGAAGTGTTAGCCATTATGAGTCAAAGGAGAGGATGAGGTAGTGAGGTGTGGAGCAGGAGAGACAGACCTGCTTTTATCGCTCCCAAACAGGACTCCACCATCGTCAGGTTCTTCCTCTGGGAATGCTTCTGCTTTTGGAAAAAATCGCACAACACACAAAAAAGGATTATTTTCGAAGATTTTGAATAGTTGTTTTGAGTAGCTTCAACTTGGATTCATGAACCTATTACCTGTAAAACTTAAAGGGCCCATATTACGCTATTTTCTTATCTATGTTATAATGTTGTTCAAAAAACACCTGGAGTTGTGTTTTGTTTCATTTGCACAGGTTTAACACACAAACCCTGCATGTTTAGACGGGGTTCTCTCAACCAAAAACAAACTAAAAACACACTGTTCCACCTTGCGATGTCATGTGTTAATACAGGAAGTGCTCCACTGTGCTTTTAAACCCCATACACCTTCACTAGAATCATTTGGATAATTCCAGCCCTGGAATTGTCCATCTCTATGAAACAAAACTTGAAATCTACCGCTACATGACATCACAAGGAGAAAGAGCATTTTGAGCTTTGGGGATGCAGACATGATTCTAAGAGATGATTCAAACATGTTTGAAAGAAACAAAACACAACTCCAGCTATGTTTCTAAGGAGGTAACAACATTATTATACGACTCAAAGGTTACAAGAATCCGTCTTATGTAATATAGGGCTTTAATTAAAAGTATTCTGTTTTTACTTTGTTGTGAAACACTTTGTAAACTGTTTAATCAAGTTTAACTCACATAAGCTCGGCATGATAATCTTTAAGTGCACATAGGTTTTGTCACTTTTTGCCAAGATTGAGATGTTTCTGATGTCAGAACCAATTTTTGTGGTGGTGGTCTGGTTTTGCTGCTTTTACGATAAATAATGTGTTAACAAGAATAATGTCAGGTACCCCAGCCTTAAAAAAAAATCCTGCTTGTAAACCATTTATGTCATTCTTTGGATTCTGATTATGCTCTCTTTTGAGTAGCTTAACCAGGGTTGTTTTGGACAGAATATGGAAGTCAGAATATGAATCCGTATTATTAGGGTTTTTTTTTAATTGTTTGGTGCTGCCATATCTAAATAATTTATAATTTATTACTTTTTCTGATATATGTTTTTATTTCAGTATAAATTTATTGTCTGAGAAGTAAGAAAACTATTATGAACAAAGATAATAAATCCTATTCCAAAAACCATTTCTAAATAACTTAACATAATAACTAAATCTGAAATTAGAATGAATAGTTATGATGTTTTGTAGCTAAATTAGTGCAGTCCGTGTTCTTTGTTCTTAGACTTAGACTTAGACTTAGACAAACTTTATTGATCTACAAGGGAAATTGCTTTGGGTTCTCTACCATATTATCATATCTTCTGTCTTTGAACAAAGCCCTCCGCTCTATTATGTTATTGATCAGTCTTAATTTCTTCTATATTATTGTTGATGGGAGGAGATGTGATTGCATCAGCAGTTGATGGATGGATAATGAGTTCCTCTGAGAAGTCACTGCATAATTATACATGTTATTGTTATTAACTGTTTCATGTTGTGATTAATCCCAGGACAGTTGGGACGTTCCTGTCTCTAATGAGGCCCCTGGTCCATCAGGTGATGACTCCTCTGGGCCTAATGTTTGGCAGCCATTTTGTCTGGAGACAATAGTTTTGTGTTATGATGTTTTTGTTTTGAAACAACAAAGAAAATGGAAACACTTATGATAAAGTTTCAATAAAGAATATTTATTTATTTATAAAACAGGGACAGTGCACAATCTACATTAACCCAGGAGAGATGCGTTGTGCCAGGTTGTAGCACTAGAGCTAACTTCCACCTGTAGTCGCTGGTGCATGTTTTTTAAGTTTGATGAGGGAAACAAGAATGCCTGGAGGAAACCCACCCAGACACAGGGAGAACATGCAAACTCCACACAGAAAGGCCCGGGTGACCTGGGGATCGCACCCAGAACCTTTTTGCTGTGAAGCATGAGTGCTAGCCACTCAGCCACCCTAAACAAATTACTATTGTACTACTTACTAAATGTACTATTTTTATAATCTAATATGCAAACAAGCTGACATAGCAACGTTTTAATTGTTTTTTTCTGGCTTCCCATTATATTGCTCATTGTGGTATATTTGTATCAACTGAATGTATTGTCAGTGGTCAACCAGTGTCCTTTCAATCAGCATGAGAATGAAAACTAAAGATGTTTTGAATTAAATAACATTTGCCATTGTCCATCCTGTTTTTGTTTGTGTGAGAGCATCAGTGTAGCTGTGGGACATGGCCAGTGTCAGTGTGGGACATGGCAGAGTCAGTGTGTGGGTGGGCCATGACCAATGTCAGTGTGGCAGTGGGACATGGCCAGTGTCCCCAGAGCTGCTCAGGACACATAATTGAATTAACCTCAGACCGCAGGAGCAAACCCGCCCTGGGGAGGACACCTGCTGGCCCACAACTTTAATATTATTATAGAATTATTATTATACCTTACACATCCCAGGAGGAGCCTGACCCTAGGCTCTCTCTCTCTCTCTCTCAAAGCAAATACCTTCATTTAAGCACACGCACAGTGTGTGCTGGTCAGTGCTGGTTAGTCATTTGAATTCAGAAAATCAAACATGAAAGTCTACATGCAACAACAAACTGTACCACTGCAGTCCCATGCATGTTTCATAGTGAGCACTTGTCCCTTGATGGGCTTTTAACATTAGAAACACTTTAAACATAACTGTAACTCTGCTATGGACACATCCACGGTTTTTGAAGATGTCAAGATTTGTCACAGTTTGGACAGACAGCATATTCCATAAACTAGCATCTCTCACAGAGAGGCCCCATTCCTCAGACTACATTTGCACACTGATTTCTGGGGGGATCCAGGGCTTTCCTGTTGGAAATGTATATGACAAGTATTACTGGTTATTGATTATGACTCAAACTGGGACACTGACCATTTTAACAAGTAAAGCTTTTTTATGAGCAGGGTACGGTTCACAGTGTCAAAAAACTTTTTTAAATCAAGGAACACAGTACCAACTTTAACTGCAAGTTCTGGCTTGAAGCAAGAGATGTTTGTAGTGAATGCATCGTGATGTGTCACAAATCGTCACCAGAATTCTGATTTTTCACCTTGAGTGTCAGATGCTTGGTGCACCTTGGATACAAAAATCAAGAGTTTAAGTTTAAGTTTATTTATTTTATTTATTTAAATGGGACAGCATGTATTAATGGACAGCTAGTGCTGTAAATACACCAGATTTAGCTCAAGGCTAGTTTCCATCTGTAGTCCCACAGAACAGGGGTGAAAGTCGATAAAACACAAGGTACAAAACATGTAAAGACCAACAATGAAAACATAACAACAGAAGCAGTGACAGAATCAAAGCAGGACACAGTTTTACAAAGATTTTGAGTTAATAGATCTAATACAAAAGTGCTTTTAGTTACATGAGGTAGTTCTAGTAGTAAAGTGCTTTTAGTTAGATAAGGTATTTTTTTAGTTACATGAGATAGTTTTAGTAGTAAAGTGCTTTAGTTACATAAAGTAATTTTAATAATAAAGTGCCTTCATTTACATGAGGTAGTTTGATAGTAAAGTGCTTAGTTACATGAGGTAGTCCAGTGTTAAAGTGCTTAGAACTCTCTAGTGGTCACAACTTTGATTACCAATTAGCCATTCCTTTAGTTGTTTCTTAAAAGAAGCAAACGTGCCGCTGTCCCTGATGCCGTTGGCAGTGTGTTCCAGCTCGTGCAGCCCTTGACAGAGAGCACATTTTGGGCAAAGGTGCACTTCCTGAACTGAACGTCACAGTCCTCTCTAGCTGTGGACCTAGTGCTAGTCTCACAGTTTCTTTTTTTGATAAACTCCTTTAATTGTGGCGGGGCAGCACCATTTAGTACCCGATACACTAGACAACAGTTTTTAAACGTTTGCAGTCTCTCAAAGTTTAAGAAATTATATTTTTCTAGAAGAGAAAATATATGAAAGGTCTGAGGTTTCCGGTCAAGTATCTTGATTGATCGTTTGTAAAGTTGTTCAATTGGCTTGAGTGCAGTAATGCCAGCAAATGACCACACAGTTAAGCAATAGTCAATATGAGAAAAAATCATACAATGGAGGTAGGACTTTGCTGCCTCTGTTGTGATAAAAGGCCGAATCCGTTTAAAGCTTTGGATGTTAAATTTAATAGTATTTGTAACTTTTTTAATGTGTTTTTTGAACACTACTCCGAGATATTTAAACTGAGTCACTGACTCCAATTCCTCTCCATCCAAAAACACTAGAGATCTTTGATGTTTCACGTTTTTTTGCTGAATGTCATACAGACAGTCTTCTTGGTGTTTAGCATAAGGCAGTTTGGTTTAAGCCAGTCATGTATTTTGTTAAGTCCAATTGTCAGTTTGGCAGCAATAGTTCTAACATCCTTACCCTGGGTAAAAATAACAGCATCATCGGCATACATCAACATATTCAGCTCAGGGCAAACATTTGGCAAATCATTGATGTAAAGTGAAAATAACAGAGGCCCAAGTACTGAGCCCTGTGGTACTCCAACGTCACTGCTGAGACACTGGGATTTAACTCCATTTATGGTGACACATTGTGATCTATTAGTTAAATAGGACTATAACCATAATAGAGCTTCTGCAGAGAAATTGAAATGCGAAAGCTTGGTGATTAATACTTGGTGGTTAACTGTGTCAAACACTTTCTTGAGATCTAAAAATACAGCACTGACATATAGATTTTTATCTAGAAGCATTTTGACTTTTTCAATAAAGAAACAGTTTGAGGTCTCTGTAGAATGGTTTGGTCTGAAACCAAACTGCATTTTGTGGAGTGTGGTGAATCCTGTGTCAAGGTGTCTGATTAATTGATTGGCTATACATTTATCTGTGATTTTAGAAATAACAGGTAAATAACAGTGATGTGTGTTGTTGACCCAGATTTAAAGATTGGCGTTATTATTGCCTCTTTCCAAGATGACGGAACTGTTTTCTTATTGATAGACTGATTAACCAGGTGAGTAATGGTTAATACCAGTGCCTCTGCATGTGCCTTTAGAAAGTTTGAATCAATTCCATGCGTGTCCTTAGCTTTTGAGTTTTTAAGAATAGCAATAATTTTGGCTACCTCAGATAGATAGGCTGATCGGCATTTACACAATGAGATGAAGCAGTCGAGGGCGAAAACAGTTTTGTGATTGCAGAAACACTTTGAACAAAATACTTGTTGAAAGCACTGGCTATGGCCCGAGGGTCTTCAATTAGTTCTTTATTGAGTTCTATTTCAAGAGGTTTTGCCTCAGAGCTTGAAGATTTACCTAAAAGTCTATTCAGTTTGCCAAATTTTTTTCCCGTTACCTCGGCAGCAGCTCAGTTGGTAGAGCGCTTGCCTGGTCATCCAGGGGTTGGCGGTTCGAATCCCACTCTTGACGGGTGGACCGTGTGTGATCCCAGCTCCCACAGATGAGCGCTGCCGTTGTGTCCTTGCCAAGACACTTAACCCCACCTCGCCCCCAGTGTCTGCGGACACTGGTAGCCCCCATGGCAGAAGATACATCAAGGCCCGTTGTGACGTGAGCCACCTGTGGGAGGATTCTCCAGCTTAGGTCCTGACCGAGCCGAAGCAAGAAGATCATGGAGATGGTCCCCGGGCGCAGTAATGTGCTGCCCACTGCTCCTGATAACAGGATGGGTTAAATGCAGAGGACAAATTTCTCCCAAGGGAGACAATAAAGGCTAATCTCATCTCAATCTCATCTATTACTTTGTATGATGTTGACAAAAAAGTTAGCTTTGGCTTTCCTTATAGTTTGGGTAGTTTTATTACGGACATGTGCAAATTTTTGACGGTCAGTGGGTAGGCCAGATTTCAAATATTGTTTAAGTAAGGAATCACGAATTTTAAGTAAGTCCCTACATTGTTGATTCAGCCAGGGGAGCCTATTTACCTTCTTGAATTTACAGCTCCCCCTTCTGGTGAAAGGTGATATCACTTCTTTGATTTTTTTGAAAAAAGATACACTACTTGATGCAATATTTTGGGATAGGATTTCATCCCAGGCAACTAATTTAAGGACATCACTGATATTTTGAGTCTGATTTTGGGGGATAAAATTAGCCAAAGAATATGTTTTGTTAGTTTTAAAATACCATTGTTTGGGAAGTTTTCTAGAAAACAGAATGATATTGTGATCTGAAAGTCCAGTCACAAAATTAAAAGTTTTTGCAACCCTGGTTGGCTTGTTTGAAAAAAGAAGATCTATTCTTGTTTGAGAGTTAGTTGTTACTCGAGTTGTTTTTTTCTACTAGTTGCTCCAGATTGAAAAGGTCTGTAGTCCGTTTTAGTTTTTTTCTGATGTTCTTATCGTCCCAGTTTATGTTAAAATCACCAATAATGATAATCTCTTTATTTTGATCACCCGATTTCAACAGGTTTCTGAATTGATCATAAAACTCAACCTTTGCTGTAGGCGGGCTATAAAGGCAAATGAGGATAAAAGACATTTCCTTTGATAGTGAAATTTCTACACCAATACAGTCAAATCCAACATCAGCCCATTCCAGTGGTTTACATTTAAATGTGTTTTTAATGTAAAGTAATACTCCCCCACCCTTGCCATTCTCCCCGTCCCTCCTAAACACATGGTAGCCTGGCATTGCTACTTCTGCTGATGTATTTTTCAGCCAGTTCTCTGATAAGCCAAGGCAGTCAATATTAGAATCACAGAGCATGTGTTCTATTTGTTCACGCTTATTTACCATACTTCGCATATTCAGATGACCACACAGAAGTCCTTTTGATTTGCGTTTAGCGTCCCAGATTAATTTGGATTGATTGAGAGTTTGGAAAATCTTGACTTTACAATGCTTTTTAATAGTTGGGTTTCTGTAATGTACCTTGTTATGTGGTAGAAGTTCGGTCAGCTGAGGCGGAGGCCCTCTAAGCTGAGGTGGAAGCCTGTCCAATTGAGGTGGAAGCCCAGTAGGATGAGGTGGAAGCCCAGTAGTGGGCCCGGTCAGCTGAGGTGGAGGCCTGGTCGACTGAGGTGGAGACCCAGTAGGCTGAGATGGAGGCCTGGTCGACTGAGGTGGAGACCCAGTTAGCTGAGGTGGAGGCCTGGTCAGCTGAGATGGAGGACTGGTCAGCTGAGGTGGAGGCCCAGACAACTGAGCTAGAGGACCGGTCAGCCGGAGTGGAGAAAGTGGAGAAAACTGCTACTTGACATGGAACACTTCATTTGTGTAAAACCCATGCCAGCGCCCATGCCCTTTGCCCTGCTTTGCACCATGTGAATGTTGAACTCTGTCATTTTCTTTTCATATTCAACAGCTAGTAAAACGACTTAGAGTCAAGTTGGGGTTTTTTTCAGGATCAGGGCCTGTCTCTCTTTTGAGGCCCGAAAGAGGCTTGTTGACGCCACATTTATGTCTGTCCTGGATTATGGGGATGTTCTGTATATGCATGCATCAGCCCAGAGTCTGCGAGCTCTGGACACAGTTTATCACGGAGCTCTGAGGTTCATCACTGGTTTTAGATCTCTTACCCATCATTGTGTTTTATATACTCGTGTTGGTTGGTCCTCCTTGTTGTCCCGAAGACTTAAAGGGACAGTGTGTAAGATTTTTACCTGTTAATTACTGAAATTGAAGATACCCATTCAAAAATACATTGTTTTCCAAGCCTTTTCACTTCCATCATGAAATCAAAGTATTCTTTTGGACTTAGATATAGTCACATAAAAGGGGGATCTTCCCCATATAGAGGCAGCCATTTTGAATACGAGAGCCGCAGAAGGACATTTGGGCTCATCCTTTGCCGAGGCTCCTGCTAGCAGCTGCTCAGCCGCGCTGCCTGAGGGAGAGAAGGAGCGAAGGAGAGAAGGGGAGGGGGGGGGGGGAGGGGGGGAGCCTCGTGTAAACAAGCATGCTGCTGTATCACACTCGTAATGGATCTAAGATGTATTTTGGACTAAATTGTTTTACTGGATTTTATTCGCTGGATCCTTACGGACAGATTGAGGCCAAGTTTATGGTGAAATACAGAGTTTGACCTGTGCAGAGCCTTCAAAGGTAAGCTAAGTAACAAACCTCGTTTTGTGCTTTTCTGTATAAAAGCCCCATGTGCTCGGGGAGTGATTGTTTTGCAGGGAAATGAATTGCATAGTCAAAAAGAGGAGACTGTAAGGTTTCATTTGATGTGTAGATTGCCATGAATCATGATCGGGATTGTGTGTTTTCATGCGAAAAAAAAAAAAAAAAAGTGAACGGGGAACCGCGTTTTATGTATACAGCGGCGCGCGGTTCGTGCGCGGGTATGCGAGCTGTCGGCGCTACGGCGCGCCCGGGTGACCCTCGAGGTCTGCCGTAGCCAAAAGAGGAAGTGCATGGTACCTACACCACCTATGCGCCACGAATCCTACACACTGTACCTTTAAGCATTTGTATGTGCTCATTTATAAATGTATACTTGGCCAGCTGCCACCATACTTGGAAACCTACATTTCGCAACAAAGTGGTTCTTATAATCTTCGTTCTTCGGATTTATTTTTATTGTCAGTTCCAAAGGTCAGGTCTGAAATGGGAAAGAAGGCTTTTCAGTTTGCTGCTCCCTCTGCATGGAACCTTTTACAGAAAGACTTGAAACTGAGTGAGCTGGTCTCCTTAGAATCTTTTTAAAAAAATTTAACTGACCGGGATGCTGTAACATCTGTATGTACCTGCTATTCCTGATTGTGTTGTTTTTATTGTGAAATAGTTTGACATTTTTATCTAGAAACTGTGATTTCTGAACTGTAATGATTTTATCAATTGTGTGTGTGTGTTGTGAAAGTGACCTGTAACCGACATGTAACTGAACTGCTGCCTGTCTTGGCCAGGACGCTCTTGTAAAAGAGATTTTTAATCTCAATGAGTCTTTTTTCCTGGTTAAATAAAGGTTAAAACAAAAAAAACAACAAAAAAAAAGTCATCACATCACCGTTTGGGGACTGGCCCAGGATGGCATCTACTCCATAAAAGTGGTACAGAGCATTCACCTCCCTCTAAGAGCTGCCTATAGTACCACAACACTGTTAGTTAACACTGACTCTGTCCGATAGGTGGGTACAATGTGTCTTCATGTTTTATGTTTAAATTGTGATAATATTTGACTGAGAGTTTGAATGTTTCATATGTTCATGGGGACAACTATAGGCATATCATTGTTGAATACTTTTTATAACACCTTGTGAATGTATGAAGTTGGCTTTTATTCGACATGTTTGTTTGCATCACTCTGAGGACTTTTGACAAAACATAAGATACAATATTTTATTTGAACTGTGAATTACTGGCCTTTGGTGTTAAAACTCTTAAACCTGTGATATGTTTTCTTCGCCTTTCCGTTTCATTGAGACCAGTTCCACACACAGTCTTTCTTGTGATATACTGAATCACAAACTCTGAATCTCAATGGGAGATCTTAGTAAAAGCCAGTATCAATTCTAGGGCTTATTTTATGCAAATGATTAACAAGGATTAATAGTAAGGCAAGAGGTTTTGTGCCATCTTCTTTTTTTTAATATGTGCTGTATGTTTCCCACAAGTATGCTATTTAGTCTTGAAGGTGAAGCGTATCTGTAGCTCAGAGAGGCATCTGTTTTATTATTTTACTATTAATAACATTTAATTGTAATTAATAGAGTTCAAGCCAAACATTCAGTATTTACAGATTTGATTAATTCATTTGAAAATTGTCATACTCAAGATTAGACATTGTAAAAGAATCAACCAAGAGGTACTTTTCTTTCCCGAGTCATCATGTTACAAAAACAGAACACAGATACTGTTCATGACGTGAGACTTTAACAGGTTTAACAGGTTCTTTAAACAACAAAATATAGTTAAAGTAATGTTGAAAACTACGTACAAATATTAGATGACACTAGGAGATAAGTAACACAACAGGTTATAGTTGATGGTTATGTAAGCATTGTTTCAGAAGTTAAAGGGTTAGGGTTACACTATGTGACTTTTCTTGTGGGGCCTTAACCATATACTTGACTTTATGGAGGTGTCTGAAATGTTCCATAATATGTATCATTTTAAGCAAATAATAGGTTTAAGCATGTAGTGGACATGACAAAAGCTATATCCTATAAGAGATTTTCTATTTTTGTGGCAATTTCTTGTTTTTTCATCCAGGCTTTATTGCTTGTTTGTACAAGATTTTCTTATTATACAGCTATGGAAAAAAATAAAAGACCACTGGATTTTTTTTTCAAAAATCAGCATCTCTACATGTATTACAGCCATTCCATTCCAGCATCTGTTGAATTCCAACACAAAAACAAAGCTGAGCTACTTCAGTTCTTCCACCAGGAGTGGAATAAAGTCACCCAAGAACAATGTGAAATGACTTGTGATTAAAAATAAGGGTTATTGCACCAAATATTGATTTCTGAACTCTTCTTAAGTGTAAACATTAGTATTATGTTGTTTTAAAATGAATTTGATCTTGTTTCTTTGCATTGTTTGAGGTCTGAAAACATGTATCTCATTTGTTATTTTTGATCATTTGTCATTTTCTGCAAATAAATGCTCTAAACCATAATATTTTTATTTGGAATTTGAGGGAAATGTTGTCAGTAGTTTATAGACTCAAACAAAAATGTTCATTTTGCCCAAACACATACCTATAAGTAGTAAAACTGATAATTTTGCAGTGGTTTCTTTTTTTTTTTTCCAGAGCTGTATTTTTTTATTTTTTAAAGAATTGAAAAAAGATGCTTGTTTCCTTCATTGACATTTCAATGACTCAAAATGTGCAGGAAATAGCTTTGTTTTTCTTTCAGCTCCGCACACAAACATAATGGGCGCCAACTCCACTATATCGAGTGACCTTCTGGAGATCCAGGGCTTCCACATCGCTCCACCCTTCAGGTACCCTCTGTTCTTCTGCCTGCTTCTGGTTTACTGCTCCCTGCTTCTGTCCAACCTGGGTGTCCTTCTGATCATCTTCAGCGACCGCTCTCTCCACCAGCCTATGTACCTCCTCTTCTGTAATCTACCTCTGAACGACCTCATAGGGAACACCGTTCTCCTACCTCGATTCATGATGCACATTGTGACTGGAGAGCTCTATATTAGCTACCGGCAGTGTGTGGTGCAAGCTTTTTATAGCCATACTTTTGGTTCGGCTTCGCATATGATTCTTACTATCATGGCTATCGACCGCTACATTGCTATCTGTCACCCGTTGAGGTACAGTGCCATCATGACCAGCCAGACAGTCACTGGGCTTTCTGCAGCAGCTTGGGGTGTATCAGTAATCATGGTTTCTATTCTCATTGGGCTAACTGTTAGGTTGTCGCGTTGTAGAAATGTGATTCAAAATGCATACTGTGACAACGCGTCCCTGTTCAAACTATCGTGCGATGACATATCCATAAACAATATCTACGGGCTCTTTTTCACCGTGTTGCTCTTTACTTGTTCTATGGGGTGTATGGCCATCACGTACATTCGGATAGCGCTACTGTGTTGGGTTAGAAAGAATAAAGAGTTGAATAAGCGCGCGGTTCAGACGTGTGCTAGTCACCTGGTGCTCTACCTTATCATGATGTGTTCTGGTTTTCTGACCATTATTCTTCATCGGTTTCAAGAATATCCATACTTGAGACAAATAGCATACATCTTGTTCCATGTGGTTCCTGCTAATTTGAATCCTATTATATATGGACTACAGACCAAATTATTACGGGATAAAATTATGTATTATGTTCAAAGAAAAGTGTCACCAAACTAGAAGATTAAAATCTTTCTTATAAAATTCTTATAAGAGTTTATTAATAGGTATATGGGTCATTCCAGAATTGGAGGACATTTTACATCCCCCCCATCAAATAATCCACATACAAAATACTAAAACATACAATTCCTGAGTGAGTTTACTTGTCCTGAGACCAAATCTAAAAAAAAAACTAAGAGAAAGAATGCTTGAAAATAGTTTTAAGTCTGGAGTACCCCCAAAATGCCATTTTCCTCTTGTCCCACCCCTCTAATGGTCAAATTGAATGTCAAATAAAACAGTTAAAATTAAATTCAAATGTATTTTTTTTAATATTATTATTTTTTTTCCTTGCCATCTCTTGTAACTGTGGGAACATTTCTTTTAATAGACATAATATTTCAAATAATTATTATTATTCATGGAACATGTGTCCCACAACCTGCACCAACCCTGTTACCAGAACATTTTTAGCCTGGTAGAAGAAGAAGAAAGCAGAAAACCACATGATCCCCTGGACTTGACATCATCAAACAGTTTTTCAAAAGAATGGGTTTGTCTTCTCTTCTATTTTTCATATTTTTATAAAATAGTTAGCCTTGATTGAATGTCTCACTCTACCTCATGCAACCCTGTTATGCAAACGATCAGAATAAGACAATTTTTTATTTTTTCCTTTACTTATTTGCATAAATAAGTTTTCCTCTTGATTAGCAGTAACAGCTAAACAGCTTCTACTCCTGAGATAAAGCTAACATTAGTGCAGATTTGTAACCCTGTTACCTGCAACCCTGTTACTGTGATTAGAATCACAGGGTTGCACTACATCAATGAATACATAAATACATAAAAATTGTACCAATGATCCGTAAGCTGAGCTAATCAACGATTTGATTTTATTGGGTTTATTACCGATTATTGATTAATATGTAGCAGAAAATCAGAAAAGTGAAGGTTTATTTTTCAAGAATTTTAAAGCCCAAATGTCCTCCATTTCTGGAATGACACTTATTTTATGAAACTTTATGAAACTCCATCTTCTTCTGCCTCTGTTACAAACTCACATTCAGGTTAAGAGGAGTTCCATTAATTTCAATACTAATACAAAAGTCTTGTTGCTAAAATGTTATATAAAGCAGGTTGTGTTGTCGAAAATGTTCAAATGTTTATGTGCACCAACAATTCACCCTTTCACTGAGTGGCCTGAAAATGGCTTTGTAGTGCTGCCTGCTGTCAAGATCGGCAGCCTAAATCATGCAACTGGAATAATAATAGTGGCGCCTGTGGCAATTCCTGAATAAGGTCAATTAGGGCAGTGGGAAGTAACCTAGTTTCAAGTATATAACTCAAGTATATAACTAGTGTTTTAGTCTTTTTAATTCTGCAACAACTGTTATCCAGAGAAAAGAAATGTGCTGTTATGACCTCACTATAAATTATGAATGCCAAAAAAATCATGGTCATTGTAATCGGGTTGTTACATTTTTATTTTATTTTTCTGAAACATTTGGATCACTATATACATTACTTTTACAGCATATAGTAAATGGATATTTCATTCACAAGCATTTTGTCAGACTTGTGTTTCTGAAAGGTACTCAATATAATGTTCATAAAATATTCAGTATGGGAAATGCACAATATTATGAGTAAAAATAATTATTATTATCTTTTAGTCTTTAGATGTTTTTTAGTCGACACTGACAAGAGTAAGTTACACAATTACGACAACAACTGAACTTTCGGAATAGTCGTTGATAATGCAATAAGAATTTAGTGATATGGTGTGTAGTTGTAATTAAAGGCCCTGTACCTGGTTTTTAAGATGTAAAAAACAGAACTAGTCAATTTTAAAAAGTTTGCAGTGGTCCAAAATTATTCCTTCCTTACCTTATGCATTCTGGGCAATGCTTTTCACAGCTCAAACCGATGCAGAGTTTTGTCCTGACAGTAAAGCTAAAAACAACTATTATCAGGCATGAAAACACTTAGTTGAAGACAGTATGCAGCAGAACTATTTTGACCTTGAGAGCTGCTTACACAATATATCTGTACTGCACAAGACAAATTTTGCTTAAATATGGGGAAAATTTTGATGCAGGGCCTTTAATCCACTATTTGTTTTCTTTGGAGAACCTTTGCATTGACATTTTACACAAGTAAGTAAAAAGTAACAAGCAATTTACTTCTGTTTTTAATGCATACTCAACAATTCCTCATATGTTTTGTTATAAAACCAACAAAAGTCAGTTCAATCAGTCAGAGACCTTTCATAGCCCTCAGATAGCTTTACCCATGATCAGAAGGCTCATTAAAAACACCATAATGAAGAACAGCCACATGAAGAAGCGGTCTAAGACTTTGGCCACCTTCTTCCACTCCCCTGTGCGTCTCTGTGTTGCCCTTTGATCGCGGTAACAGTTTGCCATGTATTCCAGATTCCTAAGCAGCTGATTCTCCACACTCTGACTGCTACAGCACCCCTCACGTTTATCTGCATGATCGCTCACTCCTCCTCTCCTACACCTCTGTGGACCTGTATCTCCACAATCCATACTCATGAAAACACCATTCTTCCAGGCGCTGTAGTTACTAGTTGGGTTTATCCCAATAGAACTCAAGGGACTCAACATGTGGTCCGCATCCTCCCTCTCCTCTGGAAATTCCGGGCCCCCTCGCTCCACTTTGATCAGGTCCTCTTCTCGGCCGGATGGAGCTTGGCCGTTGGGAGTGCAGTTGTTGTTGTTTTTGACAGGTTGGTGGTCGGGTTTTTCAGGCATTGGAGACATGCAGTTTTCGCCAACCTCGTAGACGAAGCACATGCGGGCAAGGTACTGCAGGATGAGCGTCTTGGCCCATTTAGGGACAGGTTTGGCATCTGGGCCACAGTGGTGTATGTTCATGATGAAGATGGTCAGAGCGGTGGAGGCTGTGATCATAGTCATGGTTGCAATGTAGTACTTTCCTGGGAAAAAATAACAATACAATAACAATATTACTACACAAACGGTTACTTCATATACAACGTGAATGTATGACTGTGGTACTAAAAAGTCTGATCCCTGCTCTGAAAAGCACCAAAAGGTCAATTGCATAATCTCTACACATCCAAATACCACTGATGCCTTCTAAAATCCTAAAGATCTCCACAAATCAATCAATCAATCAATCAATCAATCAATCAATACAAATAACTTAATTTGTCCCAGAAGAGCATTTCAAGCACTTTGAGCAGGTAAAATTCAATAATAACACTATAGCTCAAACAAAGGTCTCTTAAAGGAAAAGTAAAGTTTTTTTTTTACAATTTGAGCCTTATTTCTGTAATAAAACAAGTTGTTTTACTCACCCATAGCACTTTGGTGTCATATGGAGCATTTCCGGAGATGTTTTAGATTTGCGGTTAGCCTAGCGCAACTTCTAGCCATAGCTCGAGGCATATAATATATTCCTCAAGCATGTAATATGCCCCGTGCAGGCTCCAAATAGCACAAACTTTAGCACGTTTCAAATCATAGAAGCCCGATGTCTTAGTCTACGATTTAGTTTGAAGCAAAAGTGGCCTGTAATCCGAGATTTATCCATAGTTTACAGCTTTGCGTTTCATGTTTGGGTCCCGGGAGCTGAGAGCACAGTCCGCGCATGCGCACTGGTCTCCTCATCTACTCGAAACTATGGCTAAATCTCGGATTACAGGCCACTTTTGCTTCAAACAAAATCGTAGATTAAGACATCGGGCTTCTATGATTTGAAAAGTGCTAAAGTTTGTGTTATTTGGAGACCGCAAAGTAATGCCCCGAGCACTCAAGTTAACGGATACGCTACAACATAACTTCTACGAAACTGCTCAAAATGACACCAAACTGCTATGGGTGAGTAAAACTACTTGTTTTATTGCCGAAAGAAGGCTCAGATTGTAAAAAAAAAACGTTACTTTTCCTTTAACAGAAGGACTGGACATGTAGGCTCAGTAGATCCTTTGTTAGGGCAGTTTAAGGGGAATAACAGCCCTCAGGACAAAAGACTCCTCTGTATCCTGCAATTGGGCCATCACAGCCAGCTTCTTTTATTTGACTTTCTATTATCACAGCCAGCTTCTTTTATTTGATGTTCTGTTGGCACAGCCAGCTTCTTTTGTTTGACTTTCTATTATCATCTTTCTATTTGTGCTGTTGGTCCTATGTTTTAATAGGAAAACTTCTACTGGAACCTACTTCTACTGGAACCTTTTGTTTGAATAATCAGCTCAGGTTAAATTGTCACATTTTTATAAAGCGTTTTTCCACCTTCGAGGCACTCAAAGTGCTTTACAACAAGGAACCACTCACCCATTCACACACACATTCATACACCAGTGTATGCAGACACTGTGGGCAAGGTGGGTTGAGTGTCTTGCCCAAGGACACAACAACAGCATTAATCTGTGGGAGCTGGAATTGCAGCACCACCCTGTGGGTCAGTGGATCTGTTTATGTCGAGAGCAGGATTTGAACCACCAACCTTCGTTCTATCAACTAATCTACTGTGGTTACTTGGTATGAAACATATAATTTGCCAAGCGTCTTTTGTAGGGCTTGACCATCATCACAAATTTTCTGACAACTTTTATTACTATCTCCATGGAGACACAAGTTTAATGCCACACTGTAACATTCTAGGCCAATGACATCTCCATGGAGACAAGCAGGTACAAACCCTAGACCAGAAAAGTTAGTAGTGCATATTTAAATAATATACAGCTCTGGAAAAAAATAAGAGACCACTGCATTTTTTTTTCTGAAATCAGCATCTCTTCACAGAGTATATTCTGTAAAGGTTGGTTCTATTTGATTATATTTTTTACATGCTTCTCTTCATCTTATTTATCTATTTTAATTTTTTGCATGCTCTTGGCATCCAGGGTGGGCAGCAAAGTAAGAATTTCAATGTACAGAGAAATGTATTTCTTTACTGTACATATGACAATAAAAGCTTTGAATCTTTGAAATCTGAAATCAGCATCTCTACATGTATTACAGCCATTCCATTCCAGCGCCTGTTGAATTCCAACACAAACACAAAGCTGAGCTACTTCAGTTCTTGCACCAGGAGTGGAATAAAGTCACCCAAGAACAATGTGAAAGACTTGTGGAGAGCATGCCAAGACGCATGAAAGCTGTGATTAAAAATAAGGGTTATTGCACCAAATATTGATTTCTGAACTCTTCTTAAGTGTAAACATTAGTATTATGTTGTTTTAAAATGAATTTGATCTTTCTTTGCATTGTTTGAGGTCTGAAAACATGTAGCTTTTTAAAAAAATTGACTATTTGTCATTTTCTGCAAATAAATGCTCTAAACGATAATATTTTTATTTGAAATTTGGGGGAAATGTTGTCAGTAGTTTATAGACTCAAACAAAAATGTTCCTTTTGCCCAAACACATACCTATAAGTAGTAAAATCAGAAAAACTGGTAATTTTGCAGTGGTCTCTTATTTTTAAATAAGAGAAAAAGGCGCTTTGTGCTACAATTTTGTATGAAAAGCGCCTTATAAATGTTTGATTGATTGATTGATTGATTGATTTTTTTCCAGAGCTGTATGCTCTGGAACCTCTGCTCACACACTTTTTTTTACCATGAAAATCTTTATATCTCATGTCTTACCAATGAGAGGTACGTTCTCCGATGGTGGCATTATCTCTGCGACCAACAGCTGGAAGACTGTTAGCGCTAACATGACGGTGACCCCCAATGACACCTTCTCTCCAGAGTCAGCCGGGAGGTAGAAACCAAGCGGTGCCAGGAACGAGATCATAACACACGGAATCAGCAAGTTAAACACATAGAATGACGCTCTCCTTTTCAGTTTGAGGGTGTAGGTCACATCTGGGTACGGCTCCGCGCAACACCCATACACTATAACGTTCTTCTTCGCTGGCATTCCCAGAACTTCCCACTCCACGTTTTCCACCAGGTCAGCCAAATCTGCGCTGTCCATGCCATTGAGAATATCCAGTTGATTACCATTGTAGGTCCAGGAGCCGTAGGTGAAGCGGCACTGCTGAGCATCAAAGGGGAAGAAGGAGACGTCGACCTTGCAGGAGCTTTTGGTGATGGCCGGAGAATCCCAGGTGATCTGACCGTCGTGCTGGATGACCACATTGGTGTCCATGGGTCCGGTGAAGTGGTCGTCAGCGCTGTAACACAAGATATTCATGTTAGAAACCGTTTACTGCAAAAGGATGGTAACCAAGATTTAAGGGCACAGTTCACCAGCTGAGGGAAAGCTACTATCTCCTCAGTTCTGTCTGCTTTTAATAATCCTCCATATCGAAGAACAACATGGTTATAGTTGCACAGTTGCAATTAAGAGAGTAAGTTGGGTAAGGTTACAAAAAAAAGCTACAGTATATGGCTGTGTGAAGTATCTATGAGAGACTTGAAGTTTACTCGTTGTAAGTGTTTTCAAAAGCATAGTCTATTGAGACCACTGCATTTTTTTCTTGAAATCAGCATCTCTACATGTATTACAGCCATTCTATTCTATTGTTGGCGGCACGGTAGCAGAGTGGTTAGCGCTCTTGCTTCACAGCAAGAAGGTTCCGGGTTCGATCCCCGGGTCGCCCAGACATTTCCGTGTGTGTTCTGTGTGGCGTTTGCATGCATGGTCTGGGTTCGATCCCCGGGTCGCCCGAGCCTTTCTGTGTGGAGTTTGCATGTTCTCCCCGTGTCTGGGTGGGTTTCCTCCGGGCACTCCGGTTTCCCCCACCAACCCAAAACATGCACCATAGGTACTCCAGCTTAGGTCCTGACCAAGCCGAAGCAAGAAGATCATGGAGATGGTCCCCGGGCGCCCTAATGTGTGCTGCCCACTGCTCCTAATATATGTATATATATATATAGGATGGGTTAAAATGCAGAGAAGAATTTCTCCAGTGTGAGATCAATAAAGTTCACTTCTTCTTCTTCTTCTTCAGCATCTGTTGAATTCCAACACAAACACAAAGCTGAGCTACTTCAGTTCGTGGAATAAAGTCACCCAAGAACAATGTGAAAGACTTGTGGAGAGCATGCCAAGACGCATGAAAGCTGTGATTAAAAATAAGGGTTACTGCATCAAATATTAATTTCTGAACTCTTCTTAAGTGTAAACATTAGTAATATGTTGTTTTAAAATGAATTTGATCTTGTTTCTTTGCATTGTTTGTCTGAAAACATGTATCTATTTTGTTATTTTGATCATTTGATATTCTGATCTGTAGGTGTGCACAAACTGACAAAGAATTAAACAATTAAGTCCAGTTCTTTCTTTTGGGGGGTTAGAAAAAGCAGACTGTGACCTGAACACTCCCGGTAAAACACTGTGGCAGAGTTCAGCTTGCGCCCTCTGTCCAGGCTACCATCACCAGATTAACCCAATACCATTCCGACCTACTTGTTATATAGGACTATATCAGGTCTCCATACATAACTACTAGGTATACGGATGGTATCGAGTCCATCGTACTCATCTTTGTCCCATCTGAGGTGTGCATCTACCCACACTCGCCGGATCCACAAATAGGCTGTGAGAATTTGGTTCCTCTCGTCCTGTAATACGTGACAGGGTTGGTTGGGACAGTGTGGGCATATGCACGGACTGTAGGGGGCAGTGTTTTACCATGTCGATGATCTGGGAGAGAGTCACCTGCAGCGTCACATTCAGCACTTTGTTGGTGTCCTCCACCGGCCGGAGGGCACTGCTGTAGTTTGCAAATAAATCCTTGAGAAGCTTCTGAGCGTATTTTCCATTTGCACAGCAACAGACTACATGGTATACAGAGAAACAGTGAGAAAAGCACAGTACTTCTTTAACAAGGAGGGTAAATGGTTACATTTTTATATTGCGTTTTTCCACTTTCAAGGCACTCAAAGCTCTTTACAACAAGGAATCACTCACCCATTCACACACACATTCATACACCAGTTTACGCAGACACTATGAGCAAGGTGGGTTGAGTGTCTTGCCCAAGGACACAACAACAGCATTCACAGGGCTCTCAAGTTTTGAGCGGGGTCGTGCGTGAGACTGCGTAATTTCCGAGGAGCGGGGGGGTGGGTGGGGGCTTGAATTGCGTGAGAAATGCCGTGTGAGCATGTGAACGCGTCGAATTGTCTCTCTCGATGCGTGAAACTTGAGAGCCCTGCTGTAAATGTTTGTCTAAAGAGCAAACTTAAACTACAAAGCAACTAATGAGAGTTATATAAATGAAGTAATATTACCTGATGGTAATAACTACCTGATGGTCAGTTTGTTTTAGGAGCTACTTTTTCGCGACGTTACTTTTTCGTGCTGTTCTTGATCTGTGCGTTGCAACACTGGAATTTCCCCACTGAGGGACTAATAAAGGCATATCTTATTTTATCTTATCTTATCATCACCGCAGTGTGCGCGTAGACACTCTACAGTCTGCCCAACAACAGAACAATGTATTTTCTGATTGGCTGATTTTTTCCGGGGAGCGGAACGGGGAGGAGGGGGGAGAGGTTTTTTTCCGCTGAAAACGCACAGTGCCTGCATAAACTGAGCCACACAGACCGATTTTCTGGGCACAAAAAAAAAACAAAAAAAATCAGCGTGAGAAATGCCATGTGTGGCGTGTGAGCGTGTGAACACGTCGAATTGCGTGTGTCACACTCTCAATGCGTGAGACTTGAGAGCCCTGAGCATTCATCTGTGGGAGCTGGAATTGCAGCGCCAACCTGTGGGTCAGTGGATTTGTTTATGTTGAGAGCAGCATTTGAACCACCAACTGAGCTACTGTGGTTACTTGGTATGAAACATGTAATTTGCCAAGAATCTTTTGTATGGCTTGACCATCATCACTACTTTTCTGACAAATAAATCATCAACCCTCCGTTCGTGTTCGCCTCCAGCCCCCTACTTTAGTGTTCCCGGTCAAAATTGACCGGTCTGTTTTAACTGCTCTTAAATGAGCACAAAACATATTTTTTCACCACCAATTTTTTTATTAAACATTCTTTAGTTGAGAACAATGTTTCAAAGTAGTGTCTAACAACAATTTATTGAAGTAAACATTAAATAACATCAGTGAAAATACAATTGGGCACTGAAAATGAACTACAAAATGAACATATAATACAAAAAATAAATGGAAAACCAAACACCAAACTCAACTGTGTGTGTGTGTGTGTGTGTGTGTGTGTGTGTGTGTGTGTGTGTGTGTGTGTGTGTATGTGTGTGTGTGTGTGTGTGTGTGTGTGTGTGTGTGTGTGTGTGTGTGTGTGTGTGTGTGTGTGTGTTCATGCACATGAGTGGCATGTGACACTCAGGTCAGAGTGGGCCTTGCAAACATAAGCATGACATTTGCAGCATGTCAGGCTCGTTTTGATGTCTCTAGGGGCACAGAGGCCACAACGCTTCCTTTTCTGCCCATGTCCTTGTTGGGGGAGAGCAGCCAGGGCAGCGGCTGGGGCTGGAGCTTGCATGCTCCTAACCAGACTGGCGAATTTACTCTGGATACCCATTCATTTCCTATGGCGGTCACTTTTGACCGGGAACACCACAGGTGTAACAAGGTTGATTAAAACACTGAAAATTTAATGAAATAGGTGATCATCACTTTTATATGTTCAAGTAGACAGTGTGGAGGATATCATAAGGTCTTGGGGTAATCAGATGAAAAACATAATATTTATGAGTATTATAAGTTGTAAAACGGTCAGATTTGACCCGAACACGACAGGAGGGTTAAGAAGCTTCTGAGCATATTTCCCATTAGCACAGCAACAGACTACATGGTATACAGAGAAACAGTAACGAGGGGGTAAAAAAACCATGACTTTTTGGTCTTAGGTAAGACACAATAACATAACCTTTTTAAATTAGTGCAGATAGACCTCACAACATGCAGAAACACCTTCCTAAATATCTGTAAACTGTAAACCGTCTGTCTTTGTACGGAATAAATCTTTAAAAGAGGATTTTGTGTTCTCTGTTATTATTCGATGAGCTCAGATTTAGAGAGCTCCCTTTAATGTGCTCATCTCACTGGGACTGGTGTCTCTGAACTGGGTGAACTGGAAGGGGTGCTGAGTTAAAAAGTTATCTTAAGGAGTTACCTATTACTTTTCAACACCAGAATGGACCTGGAGAAGAGAGACCAGCCAAATGATGAGATTTTGCGTGTAACAACATAAACGTGGCCACCAATTTCAACTTGATTATGAAAAAGAAGCCTTAGACATGACAGTGACAGATGGTGTTTGGGACAAAGGCCATTCTGCAAAGCTCCACTAGGAGATCATGCAAATCTCCCATTCTCTGTAGTGCTGGTTGTGTGTATGCGTGTGAGGGCAGCAGCGTGTGCGCTAATCCCCGCAACATCTGAGAGTGAGACCGCAAATGAAACATGTGTCCAAACCATGTGATGACATCCAGTTATCTATAGATCTACAGCTCTGAATAAAGAAAATAAGAGACCACTGCAAAATTTAAGTTTTTCTGATTTTACTACTTATAGGTATGTGTTTGGGCAAAAGGAACATTTTTGTTTGAGTCTATAAACTACTGACAACATTTCCCCCAAATTCCAAATAAAAATGATCGTTTAGAGCATTTATTTGCAGAAAATGACAAATGGTCAAAATAACAAAAACGATACATGTTTTCAGACCTCGGAGAATGCAAAGAATTTTAATTTTTCATTTTAAAACAACATAATACTAATGTTTACACTTAAAAAGAGGTCTGAAATCATTATTTGCTGAAATAACCCTTATTTTGAATCGCAGCTTTCTTGCGTCTTGGCATGCTCTCCACAAGTCTTTCACATTGTTCTTGGGTGACTTTATTCCACTCCTGGTGCAAGAACTGAAGTAGCTCAGCTTTGTGTTTGTGTTGGAATTCAACAGACGCTGGAATGGAATGGCTGTAGTACATGTAGAGATGCTGATTTCAGGAAAAAAAATGCAGTGGTCTCTTATTCTTTTCCCAGAACGGTATATGTACACCATCAAACAAACATATAGACACTCACATATATCATTTTAAAACATACACAAGCTCAAACAGTATAGGCCAGAAGTAACTGGTCAAAATCACATTACAGCCAACCTAGTACTGTATGAAGTACTTGGGTTGGCTGTAATGTGTACTGTACTGTATCAAGTAGATTGCACTTGGGAGATCTATGTCATTGTGCAGTCTATCTTGTCTTAGGTTGATAAGAGATTAGCTCAGGATTGACTGCTTTGGAAGAAAAAAAAATGTACAAAAACTGACTTACTTTGAAAAATGGTGAAAAAAATAAGGCACTTGAACCAGCCCGTAACACCACCCGGCTTCATCTTGTTCCAACCATCAAAGCCCTTCTTCAGTGCATTGGAGATGGGACCCTGAGCACAACACAGAGCTGATAATCCGCGGGGGCGTGGCTGTGTGGAGCAGCAGTTCATTTATGTGCTGTTCCAGTTCAGCACCGTGGAAAGCTCCCCAATCCCTATTCACAATAACGGCCTTGTATGGAGCGTGATTTGTTCATTTTTAACCTTAATAATAAAAGATCTGTTAACTGAAGTCTACAATGTTTCTCAATATTTTTACAGAGCAAAAAAATGAACCTCTAGAATTAACAAAGAATAAAAATGCGCCACTTTTGTCATGTCGATAGAGACTCTGTCATAAAGCAACCCAAATTTAATGTTAATGTAAGGATGATGTAGAAGCGTGGTTACGTTTTTGCGAGCCACATCGTTGGATACGGCACCATCCACGTCACCACGGTTTTCTTGATATTTTCTTCCGGTTGCTGATGGTTTATTGTGCGCCTCTGGTCCAGCTGATGCAGGCGCGCGCAGAAAGGGCTGCTCCTGAAAACGGATTTGGACCGATGTGACGGAACGACACGTGTTTTATCGCGTATTAACGAGGAGGATAACGATGACGAGAGGCTGCAGTTGATTTAAGGTAACGTTCTCTGTGTTCGGGGGTTGATGGGCCTCATGCATTTTGACGCCTGTGATGGATACAGACACGTAAGGGGGCTAATCACAGTACAGGCCAAAACTATGAACAGTAGCCTAAACGACAGTAAGATCTGGCTGTTCAATCTTCATTTTGTGGTTGTTTTGTCCTGCACAGTCTTTTCCTGCTCAGAGCAAGAACATTTGCATGCATTTTGCATTGCACAGGTAGCATTTACACAGTAACAGTAGCAATAATCTGTGCAATAACCTATGTGCAATATTTATACCATACTATGTGCAATACGAAATCAACATGCAACACCTACACCACACCATATTATGTGCAATCTGTAAAATACTTACACCTTATTTGATCTTTGATTAAAACCTACCTGCACCTTGTACATTGTACCTTGTATTTTTTATTACATTTTATTACATATTTTATTATATTGTTTATGATATTGTTTGCTTCTGCCCCTGCACTTTTGCAACACTTTTTTTTTAAAATGTACTATTATTGCATGTTATTAGTACTTCTTGACTATCTTAGCGAGTCAACGGTTCTACTGATCCTAAGCATTTCATTGCATTGTTGACCTTGTGTTGATTCTGCATATGACAAATAAACAATCTTGAATTCTGTTCAACACGAATTACATGGGACACAGAGCTTCCCTGAGAGATTTAACTTCTCAGCCTCTGTCCACAGCCTGGGATGCTTTACTGTGTATTGACAAAAAATATATATATGTAGGCCTAATTCGTCCATCCATCCATCCATCCATCTTCTTCCGCTTACTCTATTTCAAGATTCAAGATTGTTTATTTGTCATATGCAGGATCAACACAAGGTCAACAATGCAATGAAATGCTTAGGATCAGAAGAACCACTGACTCGCTAAGATAGTCAAGAAGTACTAATAGCATGCAATAATAGTACATGGTAAAAAAGTGATGCAAAAAGTGCAGGGGAAAAGGTAAACAATATAATTAAGAAAATATGTAATAAACAAATAAAAAGAATATGTAATAAAATATAATAAAACACAAAGGTACAGGTAGGATTGCACAGATTTCACAGATTGCACATAATATAGTGCAGTATAAGTGTTGCACGTGGGTTATGAAGCAGGTTATTGCACAGGTAGCAGTAGCATTTACACAGAAACAGTAGCATTTCTGGGTCACGGGGGCAGCAGTCCAAGCAGATCTGCCACCCAGAACACAATGCACTAGCCGCCATGAATCGTCCCGCAGGTGGTGGGTCCACGGGAGGATAGCCCACGTCACAACCGGCCTTGATGTACTTCTGCCATGGGGGCTACCAGTGTCCGCAGACACTTGGAGCGAGGTGGGGTTAAGTGTCTTGTCCAAGGACACAACGGCAGCACTGGGATCCACTGTGGGAGCTGGGATCACACACGGCCAACCTGTCAAGCGCGGGATATGAACCGCCAACCCCCGGATCAGTAGACAAACACTCTACCAACTCCACTACTGCGGCCCCTAGTCCTAATTCAATTGTATGTAATGCAATTTATGGCATGGTTGTCATGGGTGTCCAATTAGACTGCCACAAGTCTGACATAGTTCTATGGGCTATTTCTACTTGGCTTTATATTCCACTGACTGTAAATAATTTGTTTTGTTGCATACACCAGGCCTGGTCCTTGTGCCGAAGATGTTGCAGGGACCCCTTGCAGTGGGGCCCGACAGGCCGCTGTTGTTGCGGATCTCCTTCAGGTCTTGTGTTGTGGGGACCCTGTGCCTGCCTCTGCTGGGACTCCTCTCTTGTGTCTTCATCTCCTCTGTGTATCACTTTGAGGACGCCACAGGAACACACTGCCACGTACGGCCACTTTGGATTTCATGTGTTTAGAGAAATCAAACTTTATGACATTGGTGGAGTAATCAGGTTGTTTCATAGACCAGTGCCTATTTTTCAGGTTGCTAACTACCTGCCGTCAATAAGTGCCTCCATCAGCCTGAGTCCAGAGTGCCACATCTGGAGGGCCTGTATTGGGCTGCACTGGGCCCCCCGTGTCCTGGTGGAGTACAGTTACTCCAAACTGTACAGGGGCCGCTTTGGGGCCCGCTCTGTGGAGAGGTCCTTGAGTGCCCTCTGCCTTCTTTTCTCAGTGTGTGAGAACATGGGCTTGCTGCTGCTCACCTCCGTCTCCTCCACTGAGGCCTATGGTGAGCACTTTACACCATACTGTAGCTATAAACTCACTGCTACATTAATGTCGATAAAATGAACATGGTTTACTGTGAACAATAGTTCTGTTTTTTACCTTTAAACATAATAATAATTAATAATAATTATCTGGAATCATAGATAAATATCTTCTATTATTTGTAATACTATACAGTAGGTTTGATCATCTTATCTTCTTATTTCATACACAGTTCTGTTATTTTGCTCATTAGAAATCCATGCAGTAGCATACAGTATTTTCTGCAGTTTTGCTACTGATACAAATTCAGCTCATGTGATCATGTCATCCATGGGTTTCAGAATTGTGACAAATTAGGACTATTGCTGTAGTAATAGCATTCAAAGCAGGAGGGCCTGGTGAGAATTGTTGCCTATCACAGAAAAATAAAACCCATCAATACAACAATCAAATAGGCCATAGTCACAGTGTTAGTGATCTTTTTGCACACATACAGAAATGTTCCAGACTCTAACCTGCTTTATCTTGTCTGTGTAGCCGTGCATAAGACTGGGTTCCTCCTCTTCATTGGCAGCTCTCTGGTCTATATGCTCATAACCTGCCGTTTGTGGAATGCTATAAAGAAACAGTCCTTTAGCCCCGAGGTGAGCAAACTGCATACGATTTACTCAACAAAGCCATATCTAAATGCTGCTAATCTTCTCCGTGGGTCCAAGGATGTGAGGTCTCATCGCTGGAAGAAACGCCTGCTATTCGCCTGCTCCTTCTTCTGTGGTTTTGCCGGGTTCTTCTACTGGAAGCACAACATGTACTGCCAATCTGGAGGTGAGGCTTGATCTGGGAGTTGACACAACATGGACTAGGAAAGTGGATTTAGGTGTTTACAGTTTGCAGTTTTGGAAAAGGTATTAGACAGTATACTATAAGCCTCCATGTCAGGCATGTTTAAAAATTGTACATTATAACTTTAACATTTTTTCATAAGCAAGTTAGGGTTGGGCAATATGACAAAGACACAAAAGTGTATTTTTGTTTACATTGATTTTATAATAATAATAATAATAATAATAATAATAATAATAATAATAATAATAATAATAATAATAATAATAATAATAATAATTATTATTATTATTATTATTATTATTATTATTATTATTATTATTATTATTATTATTATTATTATTACTATTATTAGGGGGCCAAGCACCGAAGGTGGTCAATTGCCTAGCAACCCTTTGATCTTTCCCTATAGTGTTTGCTCTGTGTTGCCTAGCGACGTTGCCTAGCAACCCTTTGATCTTTCCTTTGATGTGTCTGGTCTCCTGATTCTTCTTATTATTCTTTATTCCTTTCACCATGGGAGTCTATGGCAACCCCTAGAACCGTCTGGTAAAAAGTTGTGACATTTTGCATGCACATTCCAGCCAGTCTCCTCATTACCCACAGCAATTTATAGGCCCCCAGCCCCAACCGTCTAGTGGCACCAGCAGGTCAAAGTTGCAGGAATTTGTCAATTGCCTAGCAACGCACCTAGCAACCTTTGATCTGTCTTTGATGTGTCTGTTCTGACAGGGTCTAATCGGTCTAATATGTCAGAACAGACCCTGTCAGACTCTGTTAGACTCTGTTAGACCCTGTCAGACTCTGTTAGACCCTGTCAGACCCTGTTAGCCCCTGTCAGACCCTGCATGCGGCTTACATAATGAGGCCTACATGCACCTTCGGTGCTTGGCCCCACATTGCTGCTTGCAGCTATATTTATTATTATTATTATTTATTAATTAATTAATTAATTTATTTATTTATTTTTATTTAGTCTTATAGGCATAGAAAAATTTGGTCTTTGTAAGGTTTGTAAACATACATTTAGTCAGAGCTATTCTACACACACACACACACACACACACACACACACACACACACACACACACACAGAAACACAAAAGTCCAAAGTCTAGCTATCATATTTATCATCATATTTATTCTAAAAAATAATTTAAAATATATTAATCTGAAATAATTCCAGGAAGCCTACACCCATACAGTACATACATAAATCCCTGTACCGCTGGTTGAACACTGAACCATCCCATCTGTCTTTCAGCATACACAATGTTTGCTCTCTTCGAGTATCTCCTGGTCTTCTCCAACATGGCGTTCCACCTCACAGCGGTGTGGGATTTCAGAGGAAAGGACATAGTGGTGGTGTCTTTGGAGGACAAACACTTCTGACTAGATTCTCCCCAAGCCCACCCAAACAGCAGCAACCCTGGGGATGAGCCAGACGCAGCAGCAGCACAGAAAGACTGGGACAGCCTGTTCCACATATTTCCATGAGGCCAATTGTAATATGTACATGCACAAAGACACTGCCAATGCAGATTGTGGTATAAAAGTAAAGTGTTTTTAAATGTTACTGTTCTCTTTTTATGTTTGCATTTGCAGTGTTTTTAACTTTGACATAGACATAGACAAATCATATTGAACAACAGGGAACATGACTTAGATATTAAGATGGTAAATGGTCACATCTTTATATAGCGCTTTTCCACCTTCAAGGCACCCAAAGAGCTTTATATCACAATATAATAGCAAAGAATAAAAAAATATTGTAATACTTAAGTGTTACTTAATAATACTTGTAATACTTGTAATACTTAAGTGTTGTAATACTTACTTAATACAGCTCTGTAAAAAAATAAGAAACCACTGCAAAATCAATGATCAAAGTTAGCTTTATTGTCAATTCTGCCATATGTGTTCAACATACAGTGAATCAAAATTTCATTTCTCTCTGCAAAAAAGTAGTGCAAAAAAGACAGTGTACAAAATACAATATAAAGACAAAATACAACAAAAATTTATAAAATTATCAGTTTTTCTGATTTTACTACTTATAGGTATGTGCTTGTGCAAAAGAAACATTTTTCTTTGAGTCTATAAACTACTGACAATATTTCCCCCAAATTCCAAATAAAAATATTATCGTTTAGAGCATTTATTTGCACAAAATGACAAATGATCAAAATAACAAAAAAAGATACATGTTTTCAGAGCTCAAACAATGCAAAGAAACAAGATTTATTTTAAAACAACATAATACTAATGTTTACACTTAAGAAGAGTTCAGAAATCAATATTTGGTGCAATAACCCTTATTTTTAATCACAGCTTCCATGCATCTTGTCATGCTCTCCACAAGTCTTTCACATTGTTCTTGGGTGACTTTATTCCACTCCTGGTGTAAGAACTGAAGTAGCTCAGCTTTGTGTTTGTGTTGGAATTCAACAGACGTTGGAATGGAATGGCTGTAATACATGTAGAGATGCTGATTTCAGAAAAAAATGCAGTGGTCTCTTATTTTTTTTCCAGAGCTGTATATTGAAAATATTTAAAATATGCAAAACATTTAAGCAGCAAAAATAACAAAAAATATAGTCTACAGATTTGTAGAAAAAAACATCTGCACAATATAGTGATGAAATGAAGAAGTGATGTTCTGTATCATTCCCTGCGGGAGGCTGTAGAAAGCTATAGGAAATTGTGATTTTAAAAAAAATAATAATTATTTATTCTTTATCTAACCAGGAAAGTCCAATTGAGATACAATATCGCTTCTATTGTATTGTATCTCAGTGGACCCTTTGGTTTATTTTCATTTCTTTAAGGATAACAAATGAGCAATTTCTTAATTTATTTATTATGAGCAATTATTATTATCTGAACAATAATCCGAAATCCCCTTCTCCCTCCCATATGGTTCCCCAACCTGCACTCTCCAGTAGTTTGGCGGTATCTTCCACCAGATGGCGCCCTCAGGCAAAGGCTTTTACTTTAACTGTCCTGTAGATGGCGACACTCGCAGAGACACAGCGCACAGGTGCCAGCGCAGAAGAAGGTAGTCTCCAAGTGCGCTCTCTGCTGCGGCGCTTTCGGATCAGGATCTTCCTCTCACTGGAGCCACCGCATTCAGCTTTGGCGTCGTTCTGTTTCGGCTTCCGGCGACCGCGCATCTGCGGCAATGTTAATCCAGAGCTGAGAGGGACTCCCCGGGCTCTACATGACAGGTACGTCCCGCTTGAGCCAGCGGTGCCACGGCAGCGCAGCGTGATGGACACGTACCCAGACTTTCTCCCATTCGGCTGTCAGTCTATTTTGGAGATGTTTTTTTTTCTAGCGTTGAGTCTTTTGGAGAGCTGTGAATGTTCTGTCTATTTATTGCGATTAAATAAACCTGACTCGTAGCCTTTATGGTCCTCAAAAAGCCTCAAAAACACTTTTACGCATGTCGCATTCATTTCCTAGTTAGCCGAGGTGTTTAGTAGCTAGCACGTTGTAGACAGGCATGGAGACGTCCTCAACAGCTGCCACTCGAGATAATGTCAATTTCTCCATGTGAAGGGAAATCCTTGAGGCCTACTGAGTGACAGTGTCTTTATGTAAACTGTACTGGTCAAATGAAAGGGATGAGGGAGCTAGCGATAGTCATCCAGGAAGAGGACGCTGGCTCGGTTTATGTAACTGGCTGCTCAGGGTTTTCTTCCCTATATCACTGTCCCTGATGTCCCCACACTTAAATGAACATCTTAATCAATCTGAGCTAAGATTAACTTGCTGCTCAGTGTTTTCTTCTTTATATCACTTCTCCTGATGTCCCCACACTTAAATGAGCATGTTAATCAATCTGAGCTAAGATACAATTCCTCATTTTGAGTGTTGTTTAAAGTCGTGGGAGACATATCAGGTAAAGCTTTAAGTATCAATGCTTTTCCTCCTGTTCTCTTCCTTTAGAGCCGTTGTTGAAATGGGAAGACACTTGGTTTTATTGTCACACTGATATAATGCTCAGAGATCTTGTTAATTGCTAGATCTTTTGCCAATAAATTCCTTAAAACCTTTCATTCACACCCTCATAATACACTATATAAATCTCCACCTCTGGATACTGTGGTTGCATCCTTGGATTAGACACTTTACCCACTTTGTACATAGTCCTGTGAATAAACAAGTGTATTCTTGATATAAAGCCTTTTAAGCACCATATTTAAAGGTGCATTTTGTAACGTTTCTGGTGGAGGGTTCGTCAAATGCCAAACATTAAACATTTCTATCTTCATGGAGACCAAACCAGACCAAGTTACAGGTCAGATCCTGTGGAACATTCCAGGCAGAGCTTTGATATATCCATAGAAACAAGCAGGTGACGGATCCTCCACCAGAAAAGTTGCGCAGTGCACCTTTTAAGTATAAATACTATAGTAGAGCATAGATCAGCTTGACCTGAGAATGAAGCTTCTTTAATCATGGTAAAAATCATGGTAAATTTCTAGTTGGTCGAACAAACTCCATTGAAAAAGCAACAAACCATCCCATTTGCCTGTCCTCCCCAGCGTACACCAGTCATGGAGTGGAACAGATTAGTGACCTTGTGGATACTCTGCTTGTGTCTGGTCTGTGAGAGCTGGAGCGACAAAGCCCCGCCCCCTGCCCTCACGGCGGACAGTCCAGCGGCCGATGGTGTGCCGGGTGAGTAAGCACTGACACAGTTCATACATGTGCTTTTACTGTGGGCCTTTGTGGGCTGTGCTGCTCTGACTGACAGTGAGAGTGTTACTTTGCATGCCATATCTTTGTAATTGTGCAGGTACTAAATGTAGCCCAGCTCAGAATAGTCAAACAGGAATTCTCTACTAAGCCTGTACTCCAGTGCAGCCAAAGCTATATTTTGAAAGTTGGCGTACATCTGTGTTTCCCAATCAGAGGTCCGGAAACATACTAGGGGGTACTTGGAATGGTCTCATATTTAAGAATAATTTATGAGGATTCTAGCCATCACTGACATTTAAACATGAAAAAAAAAGACAATATACTACTTTTAAACATTTGCCTGGTACTCATGAAAGGGATACTGGGATTGTGAGACGAATCTCATAACATAAAAGGTTATGAAACACGGGTGTAGTACATGGACAAAGGGTAGTTTGACTATAAAAGAGGATGTTACTTTTACCACTTCTCTTTTTTTAAGATAGTGCACAGTCAGTTTTCTCTCTAACAAGCACCCGTTCAAGCCCTGTTCACACATTCATTTCACAAATGTGCAGTCTATGCAAATTATTGTTGTGTTGTAGTGCAAATATATTGACAGACTTTTGACATGGAGAATGTCACTATATGTGATAAGTAAAGCTGCCATCAGTCATACTTATTACCATAACATTGGCAACCGGGCTGCAAGTTTAATTCCAACTTAACACAATTAGCAAATGGCAAAGGCTGAAGTACCATCATTTCCTCCACAAATGACAAAATATCTTTTCTTATTCTGCTTAAAAGTTGCTAGCCTGGTACAAGTTGATATTTTGTTTCACCCAGCTGCCTAAAGAATTCACATAAAGCTTTGTTTGATCATTTTAGTGAGAAGAGATAACAGAGAGATAACACACAGCTCTACTATAGGTTCATGGTAAAAAACAAAAACAGCTGTGGGTGAGTTTGTTGTACATTTTAAGTGCAGAACTTATTGGCCGTTGTTTCTTTGAGTTCTAAACAGTCGGCATTGGCCATGAAAAAAAAACACATCAGTCCATCTTTATTTAAAATGTGAACTTTGAATCCTATTTTTACAGCATAGCTTTTAAATACTTGTGTGTGTGACTTTCCTACAATATGAAAAAAGCCCAAAAGTGAGCAGCGTCATTAGTGGACTCCATAAATTACTATGTTAATAATAATATGACAGACCTTACGCCTGGCTTTGCAGCTCTTCTTTCTCCCACAATGTTTCCCTTTGATTTCTGTTGAATGTTCTGTTAAAACATACATATAATTTATGATTTTAAAATCTTGTTTGAGTGAAGTATAGTTGTAATGCTGCCATTTAATCAGTATGCAGTCCCATTGTGCAGTGTAGCCACAAATGTATGACAAATGGAAACTTATTTATTTTTTGTATTATGTCTATTTATTGTTCAGGTTATTTTTAGAACAGAGGGGGAAGTTCTGAATAAACTATGATACCCACACACTAATGAGAAAACAAAATGCTGCTCACATACTAAATTTCAGAACTAGTCTGCAGATAGAGATCTAAAGATAGCAATGTATGTTTGCACTATTTCTGGCCCGTGTTTGGTTAATGAGTTCTAGTTAAATCTTAGTCAACAAACTTCTTTTGGAATCATACACTTGGTTTAAAAGTCCTATATTTTGCAATATTTACTTTGGCGTAGTTTAAGCCATAATTTAAAATTTTCCCTAAAAAATAGAGGGTCTGTGGTTGCCCCCCCCAGTCTAATTCATAACATCTTCTTCCGCTTTTTTTTTTTTTTCCCATTTTCTGGGTCGGGCAGCGACCCAGAAAGTCAAATTTTTGCCCTCATAGTCTAAAATTAATCTGAACAAAAACTGGTCAAACTAATCATACTTTATGCCTGTGGTATTGTCTTAAACATATTGAAGTAACTATATTTTATCTGTATTTAGTTTGTTTGTTTTTTTAAATCAGAAGTGCCAAAAAGTCATTTTTTGTCTATATATTGTATTCAATAAAACAATTCATATATGGATTGCTTGTGCCACAGAAACCTCAATATAAGCACTGAATATTATTACCTCATCAAAAACATACCTGGAGTTGTATTTAATTTCATTCATGCACTTATTTGAGTAACCCTCACTCAAAATGCTCTCTTCCACCTTGTGATGTCATGAAGTTTTCAAGTTAACAGCTACCTTTTACCTTTTTGTTCAGTAGAGATTGGCAATTCCAGAGCTGGAATGCGCCAAATAATTCTAGTGAAGGTGTATGGAGTTTAAAAACACAGTGGACCACTTCTTGTATTACTGCATGACATCACAAGGTGGAGAACTAAGAACTAAGCCTAAAAATATGCAGGTTTTGCGTGTTAAACAAGTGTGACTGAAACAAAACACAACTCCAGGTATGTTTTTGATAAAGAAAGAACATTATAGCATAGATCAGAAAAATGGGCCCTTTAAAATAGTTTGTGGCCTGCTTAAAGGTCCCATGGCATGAAATTTTCACTTTCTGAGGTTTTTGAACGTTAATGTGAGCTCCCTACCCTGTTTAGGGCCCCCCCCCATGGCTAAAAGTTGCGAAATGTCTAAACTGAGCATTTGCGGTCCTTTTCTGCGTTAGAAAAGAACACAGCTCAAACGGGCGATTCTCAACAAGGCACCTTATTGACGTCAGCTCGAAAAATGCAGCTCCACCCCCCGTCTGTGTCTACCCAGCGTCCCTGTAAATCACGCCCAGAGAGTTTGGACTGCGAATGCGCTAGGCAATGCGAAATGCGTTTTTTTATTTGCCTGGAGGCACGTCCGAGTGTTTCTAGGCTCGGAAGTCCTTTATCTGAGCCTCTGGACCTTTGAACAGCAGTGGTCTAATTTTATTTTCTGTGGAAATGTGTTTATTTTTCAATGGAACGCTTCTCATCTCTTCTCCACGCAAAAACGCGGAAATGGATCAGAGGTGAGAGCTGAGAGCGGAGAGTTTGGCCACGCCCCCACCCTCTACTATAGGCCATCTCTGTCCTCCTCATTTGCATTCAAGCAACAACGCCCATAATGGACTGTTCAGAGAGAGAAAAATTACTCTCTCCTCTTATCTCTGTTTTTCATGCACTGAGTCTTGATTTTGAAGAAGGATTCATTTACAGTATTAGGGAACCATTAAAGGTACAGTGTGTAGGATTCGTGGCGCATAGGTGGATATCGCTATTCCACTTCCTCTTTTGGCTACGGCAGACCTCGAGGGTCACCCGGGCGCGCCGTACCGCAGACAGCTCGCGTTGTTGCGCGCACCCGGCGCTGTGCGAACTACGATATAAATAAAACGCGGCCCCGCGGTCACTTTTTTTTTCTTTTCGCATGAAAACACACATTCCTGATCGTCTACCATGACACTCTACACATCAAATGAAACCTTACAGTCTCCTCTTTTTGACTATGCAATTCATTTCCCTGCACAACAATCAGTCCCCGAGCACATGGGGCTTTTATACGGAAAAGCACAAAACGAGGTTAGCTTACCTTAGAATGCTTTGCACAGGTCAAACTCTGTATTTCACCATAAACTTGCTCTCAATTTGTCCGTAAGGATCCAGCGAATAAAATCCAGTAAAACAATTTAGTCCAAAACATGTGTTAGATCCATTACGACGTCTGATCCGGCAGCATGCTTGTCAAAACCACGAGGCCCCCCTGTTCCCTCCTCCCCTTCCCCTTCTCTCCTCTCCTCCACTCCCTCAGGCGCGCTGCCTGAGGGAGTGGGAGCCGCTGCTAGCCTCCTGCTAGCAGCGGCTGAGCAGCTGCTAGCAGGAGGCTAGGCGAAGGATGAGCCCAAATGTCCTTCTGCGGCTCTCGTATTCAAAATGGCTGCCTCTGCATGGGGAAGATCCCCCTTTTATGTGACTATATCCAAGTCCAAAATAATATTTTGATTTCATGATGGAAGTGAAAAGGCTTGGAAGACAATGTATTTTTGAATGGGTATCTTCAATTTCAGTAATTAATGGGTAAAAATCTTACACACTGTCCCTTTAAGGAGCCATATAAAAGCATCAAGAAGTACCATGTCATGGGACCTTTTAATATTCAGTTTGCAGAGTCATTTAAAAAAAAGGAAAAAAATCGCCACAGAATGCAGGGGTCAAAGCTTTGCAGTGGTTTGAGATGACACTGCAGAAAGGGATTTGCTACTAGATAGAAAACCAAACAGTGTTGTGAAGTAGCCAATGTCAACACAGGCTTGCATACAAAGAATGACTTGCTCAACCCTGTTAAAAGCTTGGCTAAATACTATGTAAATACACTATTTGCTCAATTGAGAGTGGAAAGACATTCTGAAACCTAACTGTCCCTTTGTGTGAGAGACAACACTGCTGCATTTTTTGTATGTGGCTTTGTAGGTTTCCCTGTGCGCTGTGCAAGTATTTGGTTGAAAAATTAACCGGTCCCCCACCCCTTTACTACTCTTAGAGCTTTGAGTGTGGCAGTTTCAGCATGTGAAACAAGAAGAACCAGTACACACACACACGGGGCAGTTTCTTTGTCTCAAATAAAGTAAATTCACTAATCTAAAGGCCTGCCCTAACATGTAACTCTGCTGTTATTTAAAAAAAAACTGAGCTTGAACTAGTGTTGTCATGATACAAAAATTGCAGTACTATTATACTTGATACATAATACCGATTCTGACACTACAATGACAATTAAAGACAGTCTTTCTTTAGACAGTAGAACTTGATTGTCAGCCTTAAATAATGGTACATTGCTTTATATTACCATCTGGCCTTTTGTCTGTGTAATCCCTCCCCTAGTCTATGTGCTCTTATATTGTTCCAGGGAAGGTTCTTGCCTGTACTGTAAATATGTCTTTATCTTTACTCAAATGACTATCCAATTTTAATACTAGTTTTAGTATCTGATTTTTAACTCTAGCTTGAACTAAAACACTGTCCTTTTCTCTATCAAATGCTAAGTGCTCACAGGGCTGAATAAATTATGACTAAATTCAGAAATTTCAGTTGTTTAGATCTGGTTCTGCAACAGTTCTGTGCAAAAATTGAGAGTGCATGCATGAGCATTACACAGCAGAATACTGGAGACTGTTTCATAGGCTTCAGTGAAATTGGTGGTTAGGTCTTTACTTAAAACAAGAAGCAGCGCTGATCTCTCAAATTCTTCTTTGAATCCAGTTTTTGCTAGTTAGTTTGAACTGTGTCCCCTTCTAGTTTCTAGTTTTCTCAAAGAAAAATACTAAAACTTTGATCTGTGGAATGGCCTTGGTTATGGCTTCAGGCCAGTTCACTTTTGGATGACAGAAGGATGAATCGATCCTAGTGTCACTCATACTCAGAGGCACAGATATATAAAGGTGCACTATGTCATTTTTTTCTGGTGGGATCACGTCTTGTCTCCGTGGAGATGTTGTTGCTGAAATGGTCCACAACATGGCATTAAACGTATCTATCGTTACAGATGTGTTTATTCCTGAAAAAACAACAGGGACAGGCTCTAAACACACATTTTGGATTAAATACATTTTAATTCCTTAAATTTTATTGAAATGACTTTAAAATGATTTAATAAATTGGTCTAAGCAATATGTATTGTTTTGGAATAATTCACATTTAAAAATGATCTTTGATATAATTTTTAAGACTGTTAATTTCACCTAAAGCACTGACTTACTGTAACATCTCAATGAAGATTGTTTTATTATAAACAAACCTGCTCCAGCAACACGTAATTAAAAACCCATCACAAGTTCAACAAGCGTACAGAACTCCATTAGATATGCTCACTTGTTCAGAACAGGTTTCCAGGTGTCCAAGAATCGTTAGTGTCGTTTAAAGGAGTGCCCTCAGAATGGCATTATGCTTCTTGTAGCTCTGCACAACTGTAGTACTACAAGTTAGGGCAAAATCACAATTTGAATAGATACAACTGGCAAATGACAAAGGCTTAAATGTAAATAATTTCTTCATTTCTCATCATTCATCATCATTTCTTCCACAAACAGTTTCAAAGCTACGTCATCACTGAATGCGCACGCAGTGTTGTCTCAAAACAAAGCCACTGCTGCCATAAAACCCCCAGCGAAGATATAGAAGAGAAGAACTCGAATAAAGAGAAACAGATGGAATAAATGATAGTTCATATCATTCAACTGACATACACACAAGTGAACACCTGCTGGTTGTTTAGGGTAATTTGCCCAGGTGTTCAATGGTGTTTAATCATGCTGATTAACTAGCAAGCACAGGACACCGCAAAGCTCACAGACATATTACCCGGGTAACCTCTACGACAGACACATGTAAACGAACACAAATAACTTTGTTAAAATGCATGATAAGTTTTCGCATGACCATCATAAATGGCATTTGACATGACTGAGATCACATCTGTGACTCGTGAATTAAGTCGTACTATGTTACTTACCTCGCAACGCAAGTGCAGTTGGCGGTCAGAACATAGTTATCGCGCTTGTTGATGATAGCCCAAGCATTGTACATGGTCGTCTTGTGGCCTTGTCTTTGATTGGGGAGAACATCAGATGCCAACACGCAAAATTCCCCATCGATATCGTGGTATTTTACCTCCTGTACATGGCCACACACGACAAACTGGTAGGCATCCATGGATTTGTATGTGCGCACTTTCTCTCTTGTATACACACTGGGCTTCTCGACTAAATAACAGTGGATATCTGGCCACTGTAAATCTAGCCACTTTCTGCGGTCGTACTGCCACTCCGTGATCGCATAAGGATCTGGTAGTCGAACCCCTTTGCTCAACGTAAGCTTTTGAATGTAGCTCTCCCTATCGTTCAAATACTCCGCTATGGTCCGCCATGGTTGATTCTGAGTCAACAATGCGCGCACATGCCGGTGACGTCACGTCTGTTTACTAACTGTAAAGGGGCCTATATATCCTGTTGGATCCTGCATAGAAACTACTAATCCTGTTCTTTAGAGCTGTACAAACATGTTTTAAAATGTGGACAAGCAATGAGCACAAAACATAACGGACTGTAAACAACTGTAAACAGTGCAGTGACTACACATTTATACTGCAGGTGCATACAATATATTTTAACTTCATACTTCATATTACAGTCAAAAATGAACGCATATGGACGCATTTAGAAGTTCATTCCTATTATTAAATCACAAATTGCAAGTCTAATTGTAATGCTTGTCAGAAAAATTGCAGTTAGATATTTTCCCACCTGTGCACCTGTTTTACATGCACATTTACAGCAGAGTTAGGAATGCCTCAGTGGTGGCCACGAATATCTTTAGATTCTCCAGAGACGCATTAGGGTTTGTCTTTTTAATCATTGTTGACAGTCTCTGAAGTTAGTTTGGGCAGCTTTGCTCTTTTTAAATGCATCATGTGACCCTCCACATGGCTCAAGTTACTTGTAGTGCTATATTGTGGTGCTGTGTTACATAATCTTTTCACACAATGACTTAGTTCGCAGGAAGTGGCAGCCCATTCTTATCAATAATAAAGTAGCCTAGTCCCTCAGGAAACCTTTTGCACTGAACCAAAAGTTGTTGTACATAAGTTGTTATTTGTAAGCCAATTTACATTTATTGTGAGCCCATTCTAGTGCTACTACTCAAGAAGAGGACTTGGGCAGTGTATTGTTTTTCTTTCAGAGGAAGGCCTTAATGCAGAAGGGTCCGGAGAGTTGAAAAAGACAGAAAGGTCAACTGACCCAAAATTACTTGAGAAATTATGCTAGGAGGCTAATATTATGCTTCCTGTAATATCCTGTTATTTACAAAAGAGATGGAAATGTGTCGTCTCAGATGCTTCTAGATGCAATTACCGTGGAGAGATTTCTAGATTGTTGTCCCAGAGGAAATTGTGTCCTTTTCCATTTGACTTTTTCTTACAATCTGCATCAAACCTGACGGCAAGGAGCAGTCGATGACCATGACATCTTGTTTATGATCAGGTGTTATGTTTTTAAAGGTGCGTTGTGTAACTTTTCTGGTAGAGGGTCAATTACCTGTCAGTTATCTTCATATGTTTTTTTCTTCACCTGGAATGTTCCACAGTTTGACATTAAACTTTATCTATTTTGTTTTTAAATCAATTACACATATTTTTTTATTGTTCCAAAATACCTTTGAAAGCATGCATTCTTATTGTGAGTGGGCGCACCTCTCCGCAGATCTGACCTGTAACTTGCCTTATTGTGGAACATTCTGCGCAAAGCAATACGTGGTGAATACTACATCAGAAAAGTTACACAGTGCACTTTGAAGCAACACTGCACTTTATAAATAACTTGCGGATTTGCACGCGGAACATAACTTAATAATTCACAAAATCTCATGTTGAGTGGCAAATATCATCTAGTTAATTATTAAACTTTTACTCAACACAGTTCTCCATAATTTTTTGAATCCCTAATTGTCTTGTGTTTGTTGTCCTCGTTAGATTTCTGTCGCATTGATGAGCTACTTTGCAGCGACGAGAATGCTCTTGTGAGTTTCGAGGCCATTCGGAATATCCACAAGCAGATGGACGATGACGCCAATGGGAATGTGGACGTGGTGGAGACAGACGGAGTGAGTCATGGTCCTGTAGAGGAACAAAGCTGGTGTCAACTGTCACTCACAGAGCAGTCACTGGAATACACCATCTGCTTAAGTATAAGAGTAGTTCCAGTTTTGCTCTTTTTTAGATCTAAAAATTTAAGTTGCACCATTAGACTTTCCAGCTGGGGGTTCGCCAAGGGCTTGTCTCCAACGAGATGTGAATGCTTTGCCTGAAATGTTCCACAATAAGGCATTAAATATGTCCTTTGTGCATTTATTTATCTAAACATGTTTTTATAGCTCTAAAATACCTTGGAAAACACGCAATCATACTGTAAGGCACCTGACTTGAAATTTTGTCTGATGGTGTTTGCCCCAGTGATAAACAAGTTTAATGCCATACTGTGGAATATTCTTGGCAAAGTAAAAACATCTTAATGGAGACAAGAAGGGTAGTGGACTGTCCACCAGAAATGTTACATATTGCCCATATTAAACAAGGGCAAAATAGGAAAATAAAAACACTGCTACTGCACACAATATTAGAAACTAAAAGGGATGGGAAATGTATTGAAAAAGTATAGACATTGTTGGTTTAAATATGCAAACTCTTCTAGATTTGCATATCATCTGTAATAAAAAAGAAACTCCAAAAAATCTGACCTAAAATAATGAATAATTAAAAAACTTAAAGTATGTGAGGTATTCCCATCATAAGGATCTCACAACAAGCTTAAGACCATATTGACACAGAAGAAACATAACAGTCGGAGTGCCTCGGATTTCTTCTTATTAATGTCTCTAAGTGAAGTTTTTCCACTGTGATCCTGATGAGCACCTGACCTGAACTTTTATTGATCCACTGAAACGCTCATTGTGGGAGCCATTTCGTACATTCTGTGTTCTGGAATATTCTGTTTATAACAGCACTTCCTGTCCCGCCTTCAGGCTCAGGAAATGCATTGTGATTGGCCCACTTTGATCTTTGTTCCTTGTTCTTTTATCTTTGATCTCACCTACTATAAAATACAGACGTAGGGACCACACGGACTCATAGAGGACACAGACACCGAAGAAGGCACAAGACTGAAGACACAAGACAAGACGCCACATAACACACACACACACACGAAGAAAGAGACCACGCTACATAGGTAGTGTGGATAGAAGCCGCGGTCTGGTGGCCAGGAGGGTACCTCGAGTCAAGGGCTGACGGGGTAATAGGACGTCCTGGACCACAGAAGCTACACAGTCTTTTGACCGTCACGTAAACGTCACGTAAACGTCACGTAAACGTCACGTAAACGTCACGTAAATGTCACGTAAATGTCACGCAACAAGGAGGTCACGTGAAACGTCACGTAGGGAAGTCAAGAACGACGTTAAGTAGCGCATGAGGACGTCAGGAGGTCGTCATGTAACGCCACGTAATTGTCACGTAAGAGTGTAAGATCGGACGTCTCCCGGGTGACAGACGGGATACGCACCGCTACAAGGCACATACGGACAGCAAGGAAGGACGTCGAATAGCATCGTCAACAACGCAACATAGGGTGAGTCCTGTCGGGAGCCACGGAGTACAAGGAAGCCCGGTCTCCCAGTGATAGGCAGGAGCTCACCACTATACGACACGCAAAGACGCCAAGAAGGACATCACAACACATACAGAGCCTAACACAACATGCATAGGAAAACCACAAGCCTCAGAAATTCATCTTTCCATTTCCCTCTTTAGTCACCTTATTTGTATCCACTCTGTATAACCTTCACTTTACTAAAGATAGAAAAGACAAACCTTTTGATTCAAGACTCTTTATTTACTTTACGTGACGCGTCGGAAAGAAACTTCAAGAAACACTGAGGCCAAGGCTAGTGAGGTGGTTCGCTGCACTCACACTCATCTTCCTCTCTTAAAACAGTTCTGTTGTTAAATTTGTTTTTGTTTGTTGTTCACTTGAATAGTCACTCTTTTCTTTTCTTCCAAGTTCCTCCGAGAAGACCTAAACTACCATGACCCCAAGGCCAAACACAACAGCTTTCACGGGGACGATCAGTTCATCAGCGTGGAGGACCTGTGGAATGCATGGAGGGGCTCCGAAGGTACCACTGCTCTCACCGCTTTCCTTTGAAACTGAGTGGAATAATTGCATATCTGCACTATGCAATTATTCCACTCAGTTCCTCCTCGACTGTACGAGGCCGAGGTGTCAGACCCAGAGCGTGGCTGCTTTTTCCTCCCACTTGTCTTCACTTTGTTCGCACTCACCAAACACTTAACAGATACTAGTTAAACTGAACTATAGTCGTGTTATCAGGCATACATGTCTTCACGTCCTTGACCCTCTCCAGTGCAGCTCTTTCCCTCCATCCTCTGTTATAGTGACACAGCCTGCATTGCAGTCATACAGCAGCACTGTTTCAGCATGAAAATACTGGACGATTGAACAGAATTTAGGTTATCACAGGTGCACTTGGAAATACAGTATGTAAAATTACATATGATATAATATGTTATGGTTGCATTGTTGTTATCTAGTTTATTTACTATATTACACATACTATTATTATTTATTACTAGCTATAATAATTATTTTACTTCAAGTACAAGACAAGGCACACCAAAATAAATCTTGCTTTGGCTGCAGAGGCAAAAGGCCAAGGTACAGTATCTTCTAGCTCCACACAGGTTGCAGATTAGGGGTGGGTAGTGATGGTTATGTGCCAAATAATCTATTTAAAGCATAATTTACAAAGTAGCTTTATACTGTCCAAAAGAGATAACTACTATACAATTATGAATATAGAAAATATATCTCATTTGGTTTGGGGGAGATGTGGCTCTTCAATCTCTTTTGTTAATTATACTGTCTCATTATGTCTTTAACCAAAACACTACATCTTGTCTATGCTCTGAATGCTCAGCTTTTTCTTTTCCTTACTAGTTGGGTGGAGTACATTCACTGGCTTGTAGTAATATAACCCTCATTGAAAAGTAACATTATAATGGATATATTCTTCCAACAACAGCTCATTGTTACTATAGTGTGTAATTGTTGTTTTTAGTGTCCACTAAGCACATCTAATCTTTGTTTTGTGTACACATTTTCCTGGCAGTGTATAACTGGACTGTGGATGAGGTGGTGGAGTGGCTCATCTCCTATGTAGAACTCCCTCAGTATGTGGAGGCCATCCGTAAAATGAACTTTAATGGAAGTGCTATGCCAAGGTAAGGAATGTGATTATGTCACTGAACTTTTAAAGTTACTATGACGGTCTATACATGTACTTTCTAAGCACTTTGACTATACATTTCTCTTATTGGGGGTTATCAGATTCTATAATGATGATTTCATACTGCCAGATTATATGATTATATTGTACATTGTTCTGAAATATAGGTAAATGTTTGACTTGACTAGGGCTATAGTCGGGGGTGTGGCAACAGTATCTGTATCATGTATCTGACCCAGACTGCTCTCAAAAGTCTACAACTTCAATCTATAAACAACTGTTTATACTGAAAAAAGTTTACGGATACAATTTATTTACAATCTGTATTCAAATTATTGACCAACTTGACATCGTAATGTTGTTGTAAACCAGTGCTTCTCAAATAGTGGGGTGGGCCCTCCTGGGGGGGCGCAGTGTGATGCCAGGGGGGGCACGTGTGACCCTGGGAAACATGCTTTTTTGCCGTACTGTTCTAGATCTAAGTGTAATTGCACATCAACAACAGTAGTGGGCAGTGGCGCTCTCATTGTCGCTCTGGGGCAGGGGTCGGCAACCTTAAATACGCGATATACAGAACAGACTCACCATCAGCAGAACATCCTCTGTCACAGAAAAAACATGTATATTCCACTGAGTCGTGTCCTTTAGTCCGACAGAAGCTGACGCATCAGCGGCACAAGGAGAGTGTGGTTTTGTTTTGTTTTTTTTCAGTGCATGCAAATGATTTTAGGGGGGCGTGAAATTTTTTCTTCTTCCTAGGGGGGGCGTCACGGGAAATAATTGAGAAGCACTGTTGTAATCCAAGCAATTAAGCATAACGTAATGACATGTTAATTAAGCATAACGTAGACATATTTGTGTGAGTCAGCAAATGACAATGATGAGAAGAAAAGGGTGTGAGCCTTTTTTGTGCAGTGCTCCTAATCTGCAGTGGGCAGGTTATGTCTAAAGTGGTCCAAGGAAGGTACAGTCTTGAACGGCACCAGGTGATTAAGATTAAGCCTTTATTGATCTCACACACAATGACACACAGTGACACACGGGAGAAATTTGACTTCTGCATTTGACCCATCCTTTTTTCAGGAGCAGTGAGCAGCCATCTTTTTCGGCGCCCGGGGGCAGTACCGTGAAGGGTCTTGCCCAAGGACCCACACTGGTTAGCTCATTGCCGGGGGAGATTTGAACCCACAACCCCCGGGGGGAAAGTGACTTACCAGTTGAGCTAACCAGCCGGTTGCACATGGGAGTGAAGCTTGTCCTAAACGTGGCTTATTAGTGGGGATGGGACGATCCACATGGTCTGGAGCATGGATTGGGATAAAGAAATATTCAAAAATTTCTCTTTATATGCCAAATGTTTTGACATGAGAACCAATGCATGAGGCAGACCATTCAGTCTCCATTCAGACTGAAATGTCCCATCCCTACTTCTTTGGCTGGTAGTCATCGCACAAAATGTTGTTATATGTTGCAGCTGTGAGCCGTCTTTATGTCCTATAAGACTTGTCCACTGAAAACTGGTAGATTAAAATAAACAGAACTGTTTACTCTTTTCAACAGCATTTGATGTTTTCTGTGAAATTGCCAAGTACTATGTAAACTGTTATGTTTGCATTTATATTCCTGTGCTGCTTACTTTGATATGCTGGCCAGTACCGCACCTTGAGTTGGACTCCTGACTTATGTATGGCCTCTTTAGAGCTCCTTTTTTAAATGAATGGGACATGCTTAAAGAGGGTATTATGCAAAATCAACTTTTTAGAGCTCGATTTATATCATGTTATAACATTGCTCCCTCATCAAAAACATGTTTGAAGAGGTTTATATGTCATCCATGAGTAATGAGTAATCTAGTTATCTTTCCAAGGAACTGTTTGAACCTTCCTTACGGTTAGCAGTATGAGCCTGTACAAGGCTCCACCCACAAGCCTATGTATCCAATGGTCATGTACCTCAATTTTCCAGACAAAAGCATGATGCAAAAAAATAGTAACAATATTGTTCTGAGGCAAAAGGAGAAATTCAAATTGTCAACTGGACAAAAGTTTATTTGGTCGAATACGTTGCGTTGCGCTGCTGCTTCAGTTCTCAAGTTGAAAATTGAATTTCTCCTTTTGCCATGGATTCTATCTGGATAACTGAGGGATTCTACACACAATATTGTTTTGAGCAAATCTAGCATTTTGAAAATGATAAAAGGTGACATGGGTATTTAAATATCTTATGTGTTAGCATTTAATAATACCCCATATAAGTAAAATACCACCTCTTTAACTTTGTCCCATAGGCTTGCTGTGAAGAACACCACCTTGACACTGTCCATTCTGAAGATCCTGGACAGGAGCCACGTGCAGAAGCTCCAGCTCAAAGCATTGGACACAGTGCTGTTTGGAGCTCCCCTAAGTACGTCTCCTCTGAGTACTCTTCTCTTTGTCTTTTGTTTCAATACGAAGGATGGGAAGATTTTGTGTTGCAACATAAAATCTGAAATAGACTGCACACGTGAAAAATTATCTCGTGAGATTTTTTATTTTTTTTTCAATGTGTTTACTTTTGGCTTGGACAGAAATAAGGGTAAAGCTCTTATGAGTCAAGTTTTGAGATGTTGACCTACATTGACAGCAAAAATATAAAATGAAATACATTTTAAAACGTGAGACTAAAATGGTGACCAGATCTGCGCAGTTTATTCGTATCATGTCAAAAATCTGAATTCTTACGGAGCCAATGTGTTGTCTAGTCTTGTGGGAAATGTCTCCCTTTTCATCTGCTCACTTTACTAAGATGAATTACTAACTTAAATGAATAAACATAGATACTGTACAAGCTGCTGCACAGATACACTTCTTTATGAAGATATAACGTCTACTCTCTAACAAAGTGGTTTACCCTTCAATCCCAAATCAAAAAGTAATTAGTGTTGCCTTCTTTGAAATGCACACTGGCAGTGGTCTGTGTGTGGCATGTTTCTCTGTGAGTGTGTTTGGTAAAAGGCGCCTCCCTGTGAGGTCATTAGCTCCGAGTGCCTGCATGTGACAGCCTCTCAAAGACCCTCGCTAAGGACAATCCCATTCATTTGTCTGTACTGTCATTAAAAGTTAGCTATGCAAGTTTGGGAGTGGAAGGTCCAATACCTTCTTTTCGGTATGGTGATGGGAGATAATGTTTTGCATAGAGCAGCAACACCAAGTCCCACCAAAGAAAGGTTTTGGCTTTCAGAATACCACCAAATCTAAAGCAAGTATATAACTGGACTTTAGTAATCTAGTACTAAACAATGCTTAAAAGTTTTATGATTGTGTGATGAAGTATCACGATATATCACTGAATCAATTTGTTTTTCTTACCCCTCTAGTAAATAATGATTCTGTAATTTTTTATGCTCCCCTTTTACATAAAACAGGCCCATTGCATACTTTTGCCATGTCCTGAGACGAACAACACTACAGATGACAAATGTCTTTCCTGTTTGGTGCAGTCAATAAACAAAATGATTTATTTATCCTCCTCAGACCTGATATAGTAGATTGTTTATGTCTATGTGTTAGTTATACAGTCTTCTGGGACACTCTGGTCACATGTTACGTTAAACATGTGGCCTCTGCTTCACAAAGAATAGTTTTTCTCCTGTGGCCTGTTACATACAAGTGTAGGTTCTACTATTCTCTACTATTAGGCTCTATTATTTTTTGTTTTTGTTGTTAAAAAGCCAATGTTATATTTATAGTATAATATTTATAGAAGGTAGGAATTTCACCCTCAAATTCATATCCACTTTATTTGTATAACATATTTTATAAACATACAGTGCTGCACAGTAGTTAATGTGAAAATAAAAGATGCTCCAGCTACCAGTCGTTATTAAAGGAATATTAACGTTTTTACAATCTGAACCTTATTTTGTTAGTAAAACGTAATTTACTCACCCATTGTACTTTGGTGTCATTTGGAGCATTTCTGGAGATTTTGTAGTTTAGCAATATCCATTTAACGTGAGTGCTCGGGGCAGGCAATTGCAGTCACCAAATAACACAAACTTTAGCACTTTTCAAATCACAGAAGCTCAATGTTGGTCACTATTTTTACTGGAGTCAAAAGTGGCCTGTAATACGATATCCATCCATGTTTTCGTGTTTGGGTCCATTCTCAAAGCAACTAGCCACAACTTCAATAACTCCGGATTGTGATGAGGAAGCCTGTGAAAACTCAACTTTGTCCAAGCTGTCATTTGGTTTTCACAACCGGGATAAATGCATGTTTGCGCCATTTCGGGTTTTCTCAAGCGGAGAGGTTTATGACTGTAACCGAGAGTGTTATCTGCAAATCAGCTGTGAATACGCACTGTCCTCGTCATCCAATCGAAAACATGGATGGATATCGTATTAGGACACTTTTGACTCCAGTGAAAGTAGTGACTAACATTGAGCTTCTGTTATTTGAAAAGTGCTAAACTTTGTGTTATTTGGTGACTGCAATCGCCTGCCCCGAGCACTCGCGTTATGGATATCGCTAAACTACAAAATCTCCGGAAATGCTCCAAATGACACCAAAGTACAATGGGTGAGTACATGACTTTGTTTTACTAGCGAAATAAGGTTGAGATTGTAAAAACGTTAATATTCCTTTAAAGGGACAGTGTGTAAGATTTTTACCTGTTAATTACTGAAATTGAAGATACCCATTCAAAAATACATTGTTTTCCAAGCCTTTTCACTTCCATCATGAAATCAAAGTATTCTTTTGGACTTAGATATAGTCACATAAAAGGGGGATCTTCCCCATATAGAGGCAGCCATTTTGAATACGAGAGCCGCAGAAGGACATTTGGGCTCATCCTTCGCCTCGGCTCCTGCTAATAGCTGCTCATCCGCGCTGCATATGGGAGTGAAGGAGAGAAGGAGAGAAGGGGGGAAGGGGGGAGCCTCGTGTAAAGAAGCATGCTGCCGGATCACACATCGTAATGGATATAACACGTATTTTGGACTAAATTGTTTTACTGGATTTTATTCGCTGGATCCTTATGGACAGATTGAGACCAAGTTTATGATGAAATACAGAGTTTGACCTGTGCAAAGCCTTCAAAGGTAAGCTAAGTAAGCTAAGTTTTGTGCTTTTCTGTATAAAAGCCCCATGTGCTCGGGGAGTGATTGTTTTGCAGGGAAATGAATTGCATAGTCAAAAAGAGGAGACTGTAAGGTTTCATTTGATGTGTAGATTGTCATGAATCATGATCGGGATTGTGTGTTTTCATGCGAAAAGAAAAAAAAAAAGTGAACGGGGGACCGCGTTTTATGTATACAGCGGTGCGCGGTTCGTGCGCGGGCACGCGCGATGTCGGCGGTACGTCGCGCCCGGGTGACCCTCGAGGTCTGCCATAGCCAAAAGAGGAAGTGGAATAGCTAGTAACCACCTATGCGCCACGAATCCTACACACTGTCCCTTTAAAGCCCCAGTGTGTAGGATTCGTGGCGCATAGGTGGATGGTGCTATTGCACTTTCTGTTTTAGCTACGGCAGACCTCGAGGGTCGAGAGCCGCTCGCCGCTACTGTATACGCGGTCCCGTTTTTTTTTTTCTTTTCTCATGAAAACACACATTCCCGATCATGTACCATGACACTCTACACATCAAATGAAACCTTACAGTCTCCTCTTTTTGACTATGCAATTCATTTCCCGGCACAACAATCACTCCCCGAGCACATGGGGCTTTTATACGGAAAAGCACAAAACGAGGTTAGCTTACCTTGGAATGCTTTGCACAAGTCAAACTCTGTATTTCACCATAAACTTGCTCTCAATTTGTCCGTAAGGATCCAGCGAATAAAATCCAGTAAAACAATTTAGTCCAAAACACGTGTTAGATCCATTACGACGTCTGATCCGGCAGCATGCTTGTGTTGTTTACCCAAAACCACGAGCCTTGCCGAAGGCGAAGGCGGAGCCCAAATGTCCTTCTGCGGCTCTCGTATTCGTATGGCTGCCTCTGCATGGGGAAGATCCCCCTTTTATGTGACTATATCTAAGTCCAAAAGAATACTTTGATTTCATGATGGAAGTGAAAAGGCTTGGAAAACAATGTATTTTTGAATGGGTATCTTCAATTTCAGTAATTAACGGGTAAAAATCTTACACACTGTCCCTTTAAGGAAATAAACAGTAAAAGCAAATAAGAGCCATTTCCTTTTTTATAATTTATTGCACCAGTCATATCCTTGTGTGTATAATACTATTGCATAATAAGTACTTTAATAGGAGACGGTGGAAGTTGCGAAGTTGGCATCGCACTCAGCTGCATGTCCGCTCATGTCAGAACTGTATCATAGACCTCCTTTTACACTGTTGTACGTCAGCCCATGGCACACGCAGCATAAAGTGGCCATGTTTATTCCACATTACATATATTTTCTTACAGTGTAGCCATAAATGTTATGTTTTTTGTGCGTTTATAAATCCGTAATGCACTTCTCTTGTGTACTTGTATATGGATTCTAGGAGCGCTCCAGTCTCTTCCTTCTCCAGGAAGTGTCTATGTTTTAAAGTGCATAAAATCATTTTGATCACTTTGTCGCTCAAAATGCGTTCCGAACTGTAAATAACCAAACCTTATGCTAGCAGCTAGTAGGTTAATTTACACAACTTTTTTTAGAAGTTACTCTCCCTACCTATATTTTAATGTTTTTTTGTTTTTGTTTTGCTCATAATACTTTAATTTAATGATCTCTGATTCTAGTGAACCGACATAACCACCTGAAGGACTTCATGCTGGTAGTGTCCATAGTGATTGGAATGGGGGGCTGCTGGTTTGCCTACATCCAGAACCGCTACTCCAAAGACCACATGAAGAAGATGATGAAGGACCTGGAGGGTCTGCAGAGGGCTGAGAAGAGTTTGCATGACCTGCAGCAGAAGTGAGTTCCTCTACACAAACATATCTGTAATAGAGCTCCTCAGTATATTGTGAAAATACTGATATCACAATATTATCTGATACACTAATCAAGACAAGACAAAGTTCTCAATTTTACAGAAGTGTACTGTTTTTATAAAGAAAAATGTCCAAAAAGAGAAGTCCTACATTAAACTTTGTCTTTGTATTGGCTTTGTTAACGTTTTATTTGGATTGAGTTTGACTAATATAATTAACTAATAGTAAATAAAAGCATGTACATTTTGTTTTGATTTAACTGAACTTGTACCAAAAAGTATATTAACTATGTTTTGTATTGCAATATATTTTATTGAATATTGCATATTTTTCTCATGTCGTGTAGCCTTACATTGCACAGATGTATAATAATAATACTGATCATCAGTGAGGGGTTAGCGGGGTATAAAATAGTATGGAAAAGAACCATCCTTACAAGCCATATCTTGTAGGCCTATCAATATTGTTGAAAATGGGAGCTGTGTAAGTTAAGTTATATGAAAATGTAACTATTACTATTATAAATTACTATTATTTTAAACCAAAAACACAGAATTGTTTCTTTTTTTAATGCAAGTTTATTGTAAAGTTGTTTTTTTCTATTTACGTAAAGAAATTTATACAGAACCAGAAATGCAGCATCTTCCAAATGGGAATGGATTTTCTTTGAACTCCATTCAGACTGACCTGCAGGGAAATCGAGAATGTTCTAGACAAAGGAACATTGTGCTTAGGTCTATGGGCCGTTGTCTATTGGAATTTTTACTTAAAAGAAATGCATTTAGGTGCAATGCAGTCTTTTAAATTCTAAAAAAAGACATTTCCAAATGTCAGTGTCTTTCAGTTTGCTTTGTGCTAAATGGGACCATCCATGCCCTGTGCAATATTTTTAGTCATGTTATGAAACATGTCCTTAAGTACAGTGTATGAAAACATCAAACATCAACAGACATCAGCTGATTTAATCTTTGAGTCTAAAATAAGACGGATAATCAGTTAAACCAACTCAAGGGGAAGAGAAATACTGCAGAATGCCTGGTATGTGCAGTCTCCTCTCCTTTAAAGGATTAGCCACACTTTACCTCACACACAGGACTGTCCACAAAACGTCAAGCTTTGTGACATCTGGCTTCTCAAGTTTGTTGCCTAATTGAACAGCATAATAAATTGATAAATGTGCCATAACACTGGTCTACAAGCAAAAGGCTTCCGGAACAAAAGTAGTGAAATTTTTCTTGGTTTAGGTCATTAATAAAGAAAAAGTAAGTCAGAAGTGCTGATTGGTTATAGTTTCCAAGATATAGTATTGGGTCAAAATAGGAAATTTATGCAAAATAATGCAAAAACGGTAGTTTATCAGAAGGTACAGTGTGTCTATAAGCAACTAGTTCTATCTGAAAGCCTGTCTGCACATTCCCATACATTCATTTTAATATGTCTAGAGTTTTAACGTAAAATATTTTTTGATTTCACGTAAGAGAGATGCCTCGAAATTGTGTGCACCTGATGTCTTAAGACATTTCTTGTTTATTTCTTGATGGATAAAGAAGTACAAGTTAAATATTTTATGAAAAAATATAAAATATAAATATTATTTTTAAACAAAAATACCTAAATCTATTGTATAAACAGATCTGAATTTGATGTAAAACAGTATCATTAAATATCTTGAATACATTAACTAAACAGCACAGATATCGATTGATTTTCAGTTCATCTTATCAATATAAATGAGATTTAGCCACTTATTTCGGAAGCAGATCAAGTCCAAAAATTTGTAAACCAGTGTAATTGAACAATGAAAACAATTTATAAATACTATTTGAAAAAATATTAAACTGTAAAATTGTCTACAGACATATTGGAAACATTGAGGTGGTGGTTACATAGTTGCTGAAGAATTGTGGGTCGGTTGTCAGAGTAGCAACACAAGTTTGCCAAAAGCACAAAAGTAAAGGACATTTCTCGCCCCATTAACTCTCTTCTCTTCCGATAATGTACTGTATGTCTGCCGTGTCAGCACAAATGAATTACCTCTCCAGTCCTGTTGGGTAAGCTACAACAAATGCACGCCATTTTTATTAGCGACTGGAGAATGTTGGGATGCCATACCTGGAAATCTGTGGTCTGGAATTAGAGTAAAAATCCTATTCATGATTTGGCTCGTAATTTAAATCATGGGTATTTTAAAGGTGCATTGTGTAACTGTTTTGGTGAAGGGCTCATCCAAAGCTGTTTGGAATGTTTCACTGTATTAAACATTTAAGGAGGCCAAACCAGACTAAATTACAGGTCAGATCTGTGGAGAGGCAATCTCAATCAGTCAGAATGCCTGTTTGTCTAGGTATTTTTGAGCTACAAAACCACCTGTAACTGATGTGTATCGAATCCCTCAGTCATCCAGGTAGAATCCATGGCAAAGGAGAGATTTAATTTGTCGACTGAACAAACGTCTATTTAGGTCTAAAACGTTTTGCAGCTCATTCAAGCTGCTTCTTCAGTTCTGAACTAGTCGATCAAGAATTTCTTAGGTCAACTATAGCCCTAAAAAGGGCTTTCCCTTTTTAGGGCTATACTATGGCCTGGAATGTGCCATAGTATGACATTAATCAGTTCTACCTCACGTGTAAAACAAGCATTTTGACTGAGAATTGGGTTGCCAGATCTGACCTGTAACTTGGTCTAGTTATCCATGAAGAGACATAACTGAAACATTACAGACAAAGATAAAAGGAGAAGTTCAATTTGTCAACTGGACAAAGTTTGTTTGGTTGAAAATGTTTCGCCGCTCATCCGAGAGGCTTCTTCAGTTCTGGTTCTAGTGCTGGTTAGACCCTGTTTATATCTAGCTGCAGGGAGGAGCTCACTACACTGAAATCGTTCTGAAACTATCTCAACTAACCTGTATATTTTGTTTCCTCCCTGCAGCTAGATATAAACAGGGTCTAACCAGCACTAGAACCAGAACTGAAGAAGTCTCTCGGATGAGCGGCAAAACGTTTTCAACCAAACAAACTTTGTCCAGTTGACAAATTGAACTTCTCCTTTTATCATGGATTCTACCTGGACGACTGAGGGACTTTTCCCGCATTACAGACAAAGTAATATTTCCATAGAGGAAGTCATTTGATGCACCCTCCACCAGGAAAATTACACAATGCACCTTTAAAAAATGAATTTCCTACCCACCATAATATACTAACCAACCCAGCTAAACTCTTCGTAAAGCATGTTTCTACTTGTACTCATACATTTCGTACCAAGGCGACAATGCTCCTGTCCGCCTATTACAGTAGCTAAGTTAGGTTGTCCGTTATGTGCTCTCTGATCCCTGCTGCCAGCTGCACTCTTTCCATACCTTTAAGCAGATCCTGGAGTGGTGTCGAGTGGCACAGAGGGAGGAGGGTTTTCTTCTGTGCCCCATAGTGGGAGATGGCGTTGTAGGCATGAGCTCCCGGTACACTGGCTCCGGCACTAATTCAACCACATTTGCTGTTTGACGTGATGTGCAGACAGGCTGGAAACAAGGTCAATGTGTCCAGGAGACTTTAGACTTCCTGACTTAACACTTACCGGATGTATTGCTATCATGTGTGCAATACTAAAGGTGCACGACATTATTGTGCAAGACAAGGGTACGCCACCTTCTACATACTTTGGCTAGAAGGTTCTACAGTGACATTAAACTTTTTTATTATAATAATTGAAATAGACAAAACTACAAAACTCTGAGCAGTTCAGAAAAAGTAAAATTATTTCAACGCAATAATGATGATTGTGGATATTGCACAATACTTCTGTGATATTAAACTTATAGGGCCCATATTATGCCATTTTCTGATTTGAATTCTAATATATTTTTGTTATAATGTTTCCTCATCACAAACATACCTGCATCTTACATTTCTGAAAAAAATATCCTTATCCTCTGTTGTAGCACCTGCTTTTCTCCAAGCTGGTTTAATGCCATACCGTAGAACATTCCAGGCAAAACAATGATATCTCCCTGGAGACAAGCAAGTAGCATCCCTCCACTAGAAAAATTAGTGTATCCAGGGATGTTCAAATCGTGTTACTGTGACGGGAGATCTTGATAATAATATTCAGCAGATGTTTTGGCAATCCAGGAATATGCCATTGATCACAAAAGGCAAGACCTGTCACTTTATACACTTGTTTGGAAGCTGCTATTTCCATTTCTTCTTTTTATTTTTAATCAGCTATCATGTTTCAGTGTTTAAGTTTTAATAATGGATTACTCACTCAACATTCTAATTTGGCATACAGTATCTGCAGAACAATAATTGCAGTATTATCCAATTTTTGAAACGGTTCCCATCTCTATGCTGGACCAAACAGTTGTTGTTTGTGTTGGTGCCAGTGCTTACAAATCCATGTGAGAGAATAGCAGAGGTCATGGTCCAGCGCATTAGCAGCACTGTGCACAGATACATTTTCCATCGTGGACTCTCAGGATCACCTTACGGTTCTCAGGACTTTTTGGCTGACTTTATCGGACTGGCGAGTGCTGCCTCCTAGTGTCTGTTAAATAGCTTTGCTTCATTGTTTGTGTGTCCTTGGAATAGCCTGTACATTTCTTGTGTGGTCAGGTGGTCTCAGATGTTTGCTTGATTATGGAGAAAAATAATGAAAAGATGAATTACAATGGGGCTGTTTGAAACAATACTTTTTGTTAAGGATACATTTTGCTCCTAAGGTTTTTTTGAGATTAAGTCACTGAAGATTCGATAAGTGAGACAGAAGTTTTAATAGTACACACTGTACATATAATTCAGAAGTAAGTCATTTTTTCACAAGGCACTTTTGTAATTTCATAAAGCAATAAAAATATGAATTGTTCTTTTTTTAAATATACCTGGATTACAATACCATTACCTAAAGAGTAACGTTTTTGTTACTTATGTGTATTAATAAGTATCTGAAAAAAACACATTAACCGGAATAATGAGAGTATTTATTCTGTGCCAGGTTTCAGTAACAGTACTTTAATAGTACTTTTTCCAGACCTTTGAACAGCCCCCTGTCCTAAGTATGCATGCTCATAATTATGTAATGTTGTGTGGGCCCCTCTGACACTGGCTGGGAGATGGTTTAATAGTCTGGTATAAAAATAGCCCTGTTGACATCCCCAGTGTTTCTACTGTGCTGGTGGGAAATGGCATGCTGACAGCTGCCATTCCTCGCTCCGATCACTTATGGCACATTACTGAGTTGCCGAGCAGCTGAACCGCACTGTGTTGTCTCTGGGTTGTCCATTGTTTCCGGTTACATATTTGTTATGGAAGATGTGAAGTAATCATGAAATGCGTTTGAGACTCTTTAAAGGTACATTATGTCACTTTTTGTCAGCTGCTTGTTTCTATGGATATGTCATTGCTCTGCATGAAATATTCCACAATAGGTCCCATGGCATGAAATTTTCACTTTCTGAGGTTTTTGAACGTTAATGTGAGCTCCCCTACCCTGTTTAGGCCCCCCCCCCCATGGTTAAAAGTTGCGAAATGTCTAAACTGAGCATTTGCGATCCTTTTCTGCGTTAGAAAAAATCAGAGCTCAAACGGGCGATTTTGAACAAGGAAACTTATTGACGTCAGCTCGAAAAAAGAAATGCAAATGCAGTTCCACCCCCGTCTGTCTGTACTCAGCGTCTCTGTAAATCACGCCCAGAGAGTTTGGACTGCGGAGGAGCTACGCAATGCAAAATGCGTTTTTTTATTTGCCTGGAAGAACTTGCAAGTGTTTCTAGGCTCCGAAGTCCTTTATCTGAGCCTGTGGATATCTGAAACAGCAGTGGTTTAATTTTATTTTCTGTGGAAATGTATTTATTTTTCAATGGAACGCTTCTCATCTCTCCTTCCGCGCAAAAACACGGAAGTGGGTCAGAGCGCACAGGGCACAGCTGAAAAGGAAAGAGTGGAGAGTTTGGCCACGCCCCCACCCCCTACTATAGGCCATCTCTGTCCTCCTCATTTGCATTCAAGCAACAACGCCCATAATGGACTGTTCCAGAGTGACATTTATGACTCTTTCTCATCTTATCTCTATTTCTCATGCACTGAGTCTTGATTTTGAAGGATTCATTTACAGTATTACGGAACCATTAAGGAGCCATATAAAAGCATCAAGAAGTACCATGTCATGGGACATTTAAACAAATCTACTTTATATTTATTAAATTACAGGTTGTTTTATTGCTCAAAAATACCACGAAAAACAGGCATTCTGACTGACTCTACTTACACCTTATTTACCTGCACCTTGTATTTTATTACATTTTTTTTATTATAGTGTTTTACTTCTTCCCCTGTTACCTGGCCAGCCAAATGATATCTCTCTGTATTTCCTATACAGCGCGATACCATTTGGACACCCTCCATCCACTCTCGCTCCTCCGGTTACAAACGGACTCCGCGATTCTGATTCGTTCAAAGATGGTGACGTCAGTGCACCCGCCTTTGCCCGCAAAGTCACTCTTAGGCAGCGGAAGTTCCGCCTCAGTTTTGAATCAAGATGGCGCAATCTCTGATTGGTTCACTTAGCTGTCTGTCTACGCCCAACCGCAGCGCATTCTGTGGATCAAGCGTTACCAGGCTCACTCGCTGGTACAGCGATGAGTCATGGATTCTTCCAGGCAACTTCCCCTGCACTTTTTGCAACACTTTTTTACCACGTACTATTATTGCATGCTACTAGTACTTCTCGACTATCTTAGCGAGTTAACAGTTCTTCATTGCATTGTTGACCTTGTGTTGATCCTGCATATGACAAATAAATCTTGATCTTGTAAGCAGGGTCGCCTCTCCACAAATCTGACCTGTAACTTGGTCTGGTTTGGTCTCCACAATGATAGAAAGGTTTAATGCCATACTGTGAAACATTTCAGACAAAGCAATAATGTCTTCATCAAGAAAAGCATTTGATGGACCAGAAGTTACACAGTGTTTTTTTTTTTTTTTTTTTTTTAATTAAGGATTGCAATGTCAATTTATTCACTAGTTAAATTTTTGAAAGGGCCTATAGTGAAAGATTTGATTTGTTTAACACCCCATAATTACTGGGTTTATTCCAGTGAGGAAAACTTGTACAAAGTTCAACACCTTTTCAGCTCTATGTTGTTACCTCCTAAAAAACATAAGTGGAGTTGTGTTTTGTTTCATTGACACATGTTGGGGTAACCTTTTATTAGCCAGTCTACATCTGTAAAGCTCAAAATGCTCTGTTCCACCGTGTGATGTCATGTCATGTTTTCAAGTTCACAGCTCCTTTTACCTGTAGAGATTGGCAATTCCAGGGCTGAAGTAAACAAAATGATTCTAGTGAACATGTATGGAGTGTAAAAGCACAGTGGAGTACTTCTTGCCACATGACGTCACAAGGTGGAACAGAGCATTTTCAGTTAGATCAAAAGATCTAAGTCGGCTTTGTTGTCAATTCTGCCATATGTGTTCAACATATAGTGAATCGAAATTTCGTTTTTCTCTGGCCAGGTAGTGCAAAAAGACCGTGTACAAGATACAATATGAAGACAAAACACAACAAAAACTATCTAAGACAGAGATCTAAAGTTAAACTAGTCCAAGTCTAAGATCTAAAATCTTAGAGATAAGAACTCAGCCTAAATATGCAGGGTTCTGTGTAAAAGATGTCTCCACATCTCACAATTTAATGTGCTGATCTCAGTTTATTCTTGTTTTCCTTTTTATCGCAAAGTAAATTGTACACTTAACTTACTCACCTTGTGCCTGCGCTACTCTCCAGGTTACAGATAGCGCAGGAGGAGCACCGCACAGTGGAGGTGGAGAAAGTGAACCTGGAACAGAAGCTGAGAGACGAAATCAATGCTGCCAAACAGGAAGCCCAGCGCCTGAGGGAGCTCCGAGAGGGCACTGAGAATGAGCTGAGCCGCCAGAAGTACGCCGAGGAGGAGCTAGAACAGGTAATACTATAAATCTGTCTGTAAAAATTAATGCGTTTTTTCCTGGTTGGATCACTTTTTGTCCATATAATCAGGATGTTTTATTGGCATTATATTATTAGGACTGTAGTCTACTTAAGAAATTCCTGGTCTTCTGATTTGTCAAATAAAAAGGAGTGTGGCAAATGATCTCTGATCATGCATCAGCTCCAAACTGCACTTTCACAGTAACAGCTATAAGATAAGATAAGATAAGACTTTATTGATCTCACATAGGAGAAATTTACTTGCCACAGTAGCTCCAGGCAGAGACAGTTTAAACAAGAAAGAAAAGTGCATGCAGGAAGAATAAAATTAAATAAGTAATGATAAAATAAGTAATAATAAAACCGTAACTAGGAGAGTATGGAAAAAATATTGCACGTTTGGAATATATAGTAGAGTTATACAGTCTGATGGCGGTGGGGATGAAGGATCTGCGGTAGCGCTCCTTCTTGCACTGGGGGAGCCTCAGTCGGCTGCTGAAGGAGCTGCTCAGCTCCTCTACAGTCCGGTGCAGAGGGTGAGAGGTGATCCATGATGGACGTGAATTTGGCCAGCAAACATTGTCTTCACACATGAGAAGATGCCCTCTCCTTTCTGCTCTTGTGCATATATATGTATTTATAATCTCAATAAAACAATTAGTCAACTTACACTGGTGTACAAGCAAAATGCTTCCAGGACAAAAGTAGTGAAATTTTTCTTGGTTTAGGTCACTAATAAAGAAAAAGTAAGTTGGCTATAGTTTCCAAGATATAGTATTGGGTCAAAATAGGAAATTTATGTCAAATAAGGCAACCAGTTCTATCTGAAAGCCTGTCTGCACATTCCAATACATTCATTTTAATATGTCTAGAGTTTTAAAGGTCCCATGGCATGAAATTTTCACTTTCTGAGGTTTTTGAACGTTAATGTGAGCTCCCCTACCCTGTTTAGGCCTCCCCCCCCCCCCAACCCCCCCATGGTTAAAAGTTGCAAAATGTCTAAACTGAGCATTTGCGATCCTTTTCTGCGTTAGAAAAAATCGGAGCTCAAACGGGCGATTTTGAACAAGGCAACTTATTGACGTCAGATCGAAAAAAGTAATGCAAATGCAGTTCCACCCCCGTCTGTCTGTACTCAGCGTCTCTGTAAATCACGCCCAGAGAGTTTGGACTGCGAATGCGCTAGGCAATGCGAAATGCGTTTTTTTATTTGCCTGGAGGCACGTCCGAGTGTTTCTAGGCTCGGAAGTCCTTTATCTGAGCCTGTGGACCTTTGAACAGCAGTGGTTTAATTTTATTTTCTGTGGAAATGTGTTTATTTTTCAATGGAACGCTTCAAATCTCTCCCCCTGTGCAAAAACACGGAAATGGATCAGCTGAGAGCGGAGAGTTTGGCCACGCCCCCACCCTCTACTATAGGCCATCTCTTTTCTCCTCATTTGCATTCAAGCAACAATGCCCATAATGGACTGTTCAGAGAGAGAAAAAATACTCTTTCTCATCTTATCTCTGTTTCTCATGCACTGAGTGTTGATTTTGAAGAAGGATTCATTTACAGTATTAGGGAACCATTAAGGAGCCATATAAAAGCATCAAGAAGTACCATGTCATGGGATCTTTAACATCAAATATTTTTGATTTCACATAAGAGAGATGCCTCAAAATTGTGTACACCTGAAGTCTTAAGATATTTCTTGTTTATTTCTTGACGGATAAAGAAGTGCAAGTTAAATATTCTCAAAATATAAATATTATTTTTAAGCAAAAATGCCTAAATCTATTGTATAAACAGATGTGTTTTTGATGTAAAACAATATCATTAAATATCTTGAATACATTAGCTAACCAGCACAGTTATCAATTGATTTTCAGTTCATGTTATCAATATAAATGAGATTTGTTGGGTGACTAAGATGGAAATGACCAATTATGTTGATATGAGCCAGAGGTGGTTCATGTGACTAAATCAAAGCATAATAGAATAGAATCCAAAGAAAATCATAGTTTTGAAGATAAGCCAAATTGGAATATCTTTATTGACTATGACTATAAAATGATGTAAATGTAGATATATTTTCATTATCTACTATATTACATGCCCCTGATAGGAACATTCATGCAATATCTGAGCAAGCATCTTGATATGCTTTAGGCCATTTAGTACAGCAAGTTTTTATTTTAAAATGTCACTTTTCAATAATTCCTTGCATAACAACATGTGATGTCTTGAGATAACTGATCATTTGCATAGGTGCGCATGGCTTTGAAAAAGGCTGAGAAGGAGCTGGAATCCCGAAGCGGCTGGTCTCCCCCTGAGCCTCTGCAGAAGTGGCTGCAGCTCACACATGAGGTGGAAGTACAGTACTACAACATTAAGAAACAGAACGCAGAACGACAGCTCCTAGTGGCCAAAGAGGGGGTATGCATCCACTGCAACACAAGTGTTATGAATGTCTGCTGTATCAATCAATCAATCAAACAATATTTATAAGGCGCTTTTCATACAAAATTGTAACACAAAGCGCCTATAGTGCCCATTCTCACGTGTTGTTTTATTACAGGCTGAGAAGATTAAGAAAAAGAGGAACACTCTCTTTGGGACTTTCCACGTGGCTCACAGCTCTTCTCTGGATGATGTGGACCACAAAATATTGGCAGCAAAGTAAGACACAGTTCAGGTTAAAAATACATAAATTTACATAATGTCAGTAAAATCAATAGGCCTATTCTTAAAATAACAGCATATTAAACATATTAAGCATGCTATTAGTTAATTCATTTAAATAAATAATTAGATTATATCATATCTAAAGTATCCATAACATTAAAAAAGGGGAGGAGGGAGGGTCTGGAGCTTTGGACCCGACTATGATGTTGGACTTGGACCTATTTGGCCAAAAAGTTTGAGAAGCCTTGGAGTACAGTGTATATTGTATGTAACTCCAGGAGCATTAACATTTTTATATAAAAAATTGCAGGCTTTGTGACTTGATAATTGAGCCAGCCCTATTTCGATTGTGATATATTGTGCAACCATTTCTGGTGTCAAATTATGCTGAATGAAGCAAATATTTTTTCCACCATTTGTATTTTCCTGCTGTTTATATTGACCATTCATTACATAACATTTTTTGCAAATGTCTTTCCAGGCAGGCTCTGGGCGAGGTGACGGCTGCTCTGAGGGAGAGACTGCACCGGTGGCAGCAGATCGAGATCCTCACTGGCTTCACCATCGTCAACAACCCTGGGCTGCCCTCACTGGCCTCTTCTCTCAACCTGGACCCCAGCTTCATGGGAGGAAGAGCCACACCACAACACTTCATCATGACTGACGACATGGAGGAGCTGGAGGAGGACATCATGCCTGGAAATCTGTCATGTAAGACTTCGTCTGAGTCTGGGAGCCTGTCTGGGGGCAGTAGCAAGCGGAGCTCTAGGCACTCCCAAGGGCCACCCAGGGAAAAGCAAAAGCCAGCACACATAAGACCTTAACTGTACCTGTCCAGATTGCCCTCAGGAAGGGCTGAGCCAAGGATTTCAACTACCAAGAGTGCTGTTTTACATTTGTCTTATTATTTGTCCACATGTAAACTCAGAGCTGTCCTGTTTTCACCCACTTTTAGTTCATGTCATGACCTTTATTCAAATATTTTTGTTCCTGAAATTGTTTACTTGAATTGGAATATTAACTGAAAGTATAACTGTGACCAACCTTTTTTCAAATCGAAAATGAAAAAAATATATTTCTCAATTTATACCTGTGTGCTGCTATATTTGTAATGGTGTTGCCAATATTGAAGATTGGTCACTCGAGTCAGAGGCAAAATAATTCTGTAAAAGCCGTATGGTCCTAACATTCTTGTGCATTTTCACTTCAGTAATAGTAAAGAACTTGGGAAACAGGAAATTGCGTGCATGTGATTGCATGCTTGCATATACCAAGTTGTAGCTTGGTGCTCGAGCCGTTGGACATGTGGGTTTGTGACTCACTCTCTCTGGGTGAAGTCTGCATGCCCTCTCTGTTTCCACTTTTACAGATTTAATGCTTTATGTCTGTCTGTGCATTTGCCTGCACCATACTATTACTGGAAGAGCATATTTAACCAAAACATTCACAAAAATCACATCACATAAAACTAACTTTAGCATTAAAGAATTATTTAATACATTTTATAGCCAATAGCCAAATGCACTTTATCAGGTACAAATTACAAATAAGAGAATTTGTTCATTATTATGTGTACATGGTTGATTGGGTTGTAAAAGGTTCAGTATGATGACCTCTTCTTAGAAATGTCCTCCATAGAACTGAACAATGATTAATGTCATTATAGGATTTAAGTCATTGTTGTTTCCCCAAATGGCTTGGTCTCTAGTCTTGTAGCTGCTGTTAAGTACTGGAGTAGCCAAAGGGGAGAAGCTGAAGCACCAATTGCTAATCGCATCTTATAACCGGATAGTTGGTTTGAGGCAATCCTAGCTCTGACAAAAGCCTGCTGTTGTGTTCTTGTGCAAGACACTGCGAGCTCCGTACCTGTGTGAATGTGCTGCGTGAGTGATTGGTGGTTGTGTATGATTAAGTGCATATTGGCAGACAGTCTGCCCCGGGGCAGCTGTTTCTACAGAAGTAGTTTTACAACCAGCATCTGAAGTCAATGAATGAACTTTGAGAAGGCTGCCAATTTTTAAATGGCTTACCTTAGCTTGTATTTCATGTTCTCAGCACGATTAACAACCTAAACATGATTTCTTAGTATATTTTATGCACATAACAGTATAGAACACAACCCCATAATTCTTTGCTGTCAGGTCAGATCAGTTGCACATTTATGTAAACTTGTGTTCCATATTGATACTATAGTATGTATTAAGTCTGAGTGAGGCCAGCCTTGCTGCACACTCCCTCTGCTGTGACTGTCTCCATTAGCCCCTTCATGATTGTCTGGCCTGACTGCAGATGTGCTGCTGGAGCGGAGAGCCAGTGAGCTGTGGTCCGTCGCCCCTGACACTCGCCTCGGCAGGAAATACTCCGGTTGGACATTTCTTCATGCCACCACCACCCCTCTCTCTCCCCCGCCTCTGCCCGAGACTCACAGCAACAACTGCAGTTTCATTCAGCAGCTAGTAGAACACGGCTCAGTGGAGCAGAGCAGTGTTCATAGTAGTGCCATTTCACGTCATTCTCACAATGACTCTCCTGCACTTGTTTGTGTGTCATCTCTTTGTGTCAGCAAAGGGACTTTCATCATGTCTGTGATGTTTACTCATTTGTGAATTTGGGAAGATTTGAGATGGGTGCTGGAAACTAAAAACTGGAAACTAACTTTTGGAAATTGTTTGGTAGCTTTTTTTTTAGGGAACCAGTTATAGAGATGGGTTTATTTGAGGGAAAAAAAAAAAAACAACTATGAAATTAACCTGACATACTCCAGCACCTGACCTCCTTTTCCCCCCTTGTTCTCTCCTTCTCTAACAGAGCTTTTGGAACATGTTTGAATATTGTTGTTTTGTGCCCACAGCTCCCAGTATGATGTCCCTGCGCCAACGCCACATTGACCCACAACTGGCCATGGGCTCCCAGAGGTTGGTAGAGAGTAGCCTGTCACCGGGGCAACAGGGGGAGGGCTCATACGCCAGGCCGAGGCCTGTACTGAGGCAGGCGCGCAGTCAGTCGTTCAGCCAGCTAGACACTCTACCCCTGCCCCCCCTCTGCTCTGCCGTGTCTCATCCCACCATCCCGTTCTCTGCCTCCAGCCACCCCGTGTCCTCTCTATCCTCCTCTGCCTCCTGTCTGCCCAGCACTGTCTTCCACTCTACTTTTCAGCCCATGGACCCAATTCCTGATGTGTCTCTGTCTGAGGCCAATCTGTTTTCTTCATGCAGCAACAGCCTTGGGTATCCATCTGCCGCTGTGTTCCACTCACGCCGCATGTGCATGGGACTTCTAACCAGCTGCTGTCATTACATGTGTCATAGACTATTGAGTCCTAGTGTGACATAGTGATTATGATTAGGTTTGTAATTTAACATCACAATTAATGTTTGAAGTGCCCATATTCCACTATTTTCTGATCTATGTTATAATGTTTCCTTATAAAAACATTCCTGGAGTTTTGTTTTGTTTCATTCACACATGTTTAATACACAAACCCTGCATGTTTAGGCTCTGTTCTTTCTTCTCTCAAAAGGAAAACACACTGTTCCACATTGTGATGTCATGTGGTAATACAGGAAGTGCTCCAATTTTCAAGTTCCATACACCTTCGCTAGAATCATTTGGATGATTTCAGCCGTGGAATTGCCAGTCTGTACTGAACTAAAGGTAAAAGGTCGCTGTTAATTTGAAAATTACCTCTTCATGACATCACAAGGTGGAACAGGGCATTTTGAGCTTTGGAGATGTAGACCGACTGCAGGATTCCACAAACATGCATGTGTGTGAATGAAACAAAACACATTTCCAGGTGTTTTTTGAGGAGGTAACATTATAACATGACTAAAAGATCACAGGAGTCCATTTTGCACAATATGACGTTTTAAAAATGTTGATTTCCTACAGAGTGCATATTTTGATAACATCCAATAGGATTAACGTTTGATTAACAACGTTTTTCAGATATGGGTTAATTGATTTTTTTTCACCTAATAAGACCCCTTACCCCTTAAAGGAAAATTAACGTTTTTTTTTACAATCTGAGCCTTCTTTCGGCAATAAAACAAGTAGTGTTACTCACCCTTAGCACTTTGGTGTCACTTGGAGCAGTTTCTTAGAAGTTATGTTGTAGCCGTTCTGTTCTACTTATGATCCCGTATCCGTTAACGTGAGTGCTCGGGGCATTACTTTGCGGTCTCCAAATAACACAAACTTTAGCACTTTTCAAATCACAGAAGATCTCTGTGTCAGCGTAGACTTTTAGTGGATTCCAAAACGAAACCCGATATGCAGCTATAGTTTCATTTGATGACGTCATCAGAGAGGACAGTGCGCATGCGTGAACTCAGCTGTTTTGTAAACACAGCTAGTCCGAAAGAAGCTAACACCGCTCTGAACTTTACTTTTCTGTTGCGATATCGGGTTTCAGGCCGTTTTGGAATCTACTAAAAGTCTACCCTGACACAGCGATCTTCTGTGATTTGAAAAGTGCTAAAGTTTGTGTTATTTGGAGACCGCAAAGTAATGCCCCGAGCACCATGTTAACGGATACGGGATCTTTAGTAGAACAGAATGGCCACAACATAACTTCTAAGAAACTGCTCCAAGTGACACCAAAGTGCTATGGGTGAGTAAAACTACTTGTTTTATTGCCAAAAGAAGGCTCAGATTGTATAAAAACGTTAATTTTTCTTTAAAGACTGAGTAGTAAGTTGTTTGCAGAGGACATTATATTAAGATATGGTAAGCTCTGTGATTAGCTAATTGTAATTTATCTTTTAGTCCTACTTGTAGTGTTCATTTTAGAATGTGATTATGTTATACTGCCAGATGGGGGGAATTAAACAGTTTTGCTTATTGATTACATTGTACATTGCCATGAAGTGATCTTACATTTTAACTATATTAATTTTAGCTGCCCCTCATCTGTATGAAATAATATTGGCCTTTAGAAAGAAAGTGATGTCATCTAAAACCCAGAAATTGGACACTGGACTTTAGAGAAAAATAACAAATGTTTGCTTTTTAATTTGTGATTTAACAGTGCTTCATGTTTCCTTCTTGTGACGTGCTTTCCAGCTGTGTTTGGCTGTCATTAACAAGTGGCTTTTAAAGTGTAAATCGTAATGTATAGCTTTGTAATCTCTTCTAACTGTGTTTCTTTGTACAGGGACCTAAACCGCTCTGACTCGGACTCCTCCTTGTCCTTATCCCAAGTGGGTGACCGTCTGGCAGCCTATAGCTCCAAAGGCCACATCCTGAAGCCCACCTCTCTGCACTACGGCCTGTCCCGACACGCCGACGACACGGTCTCTCTCCACGGCCTCACCCCCAACGGAGGCGGCCGTGTGACGGACATGGGCCAGGGGGAACCGCTCTCTGACAGCCCCCTCCTCATGAAGAAGATCTATGGAGTGGAGAGCTCCAACAGCGCTGGGGACATCCACACATGCATGTCAGAGTCGTCCCGCTCGCTCAGCCCCAACTCCACAGAACCCGACACCCCCTCCCCCATGGGGCAAGGGGGGGTGACGGTGGGGTCAAAGGGCAACAGCCGCATCCCCCAGCTCTCCTCCAAGAAGAGCCCGGTGGAGGAGGACAGCTGCTCCACTGGAGAAGATACAGATTCTACCGCCAGTCGCAAGAAACACACCTTCAAAATCTTCAAGAAGCAGAAGAAATAGGGCTCAATGAACTTATATTTTGGTTAGTTAATTGGTTTTGGGTCCGGTGCGTAGATTGTATATATAATACAGTCTATTGTCTTCAGTCTTCTATTAGTCTATGGTCCGGTGACGGCACTCTTTCCTTTGTATATTTGTAGGATTGGTACCTACCAGGTTGACTGGCTTTTCCTGGTCGTTGTAGAATATGGGCTTTGGTAGTATGTATATTGGATTGTAAAGTATTATTTATTGAGTGGGAAATCAGTGCCACTCAAACTGGTGTGTCCTTGTGGACCTTTACCACTTTGCATGTCTCCTCTTTGGTTTGTCCCATCTTTGAATGCCTGTTTGCTTGGTTCTTCTAAACTTGTTTAGATTACACATGTTACTTTGGTTACAAACCAAGATGAAATGTGCTAAAATTTTGGGCAATGGGAACTGTAAATGTACTATACTGTTACAGGGTGGAGCCATAGACTCAGGTCTCTGGTATGAGAGAACTCAGTTTTGACACAGATATACCTTGTGAACATGGTACAGTTTATGTTTTCATCTGAAATGAATCACTTTTATTTCCTTGTACTCCTAAGTGAGCACACAGTATTAGAGTAGTTATGCATTGCAAATCTTTTGTAGGTCCACGTGAACATTTGTTTTTCTACAAATGGTTTGCAGCAAACCTGTTTTGTCAGTGACAGGTTCTGCTGAAATGGGCTGTAGTGTATGCTTTAATTCTGTCTTTTCTGTCTTTTTGGACAAAGACCAGTCATGTGCCAAAGGCCTTGCTCACAGAGGCTGTGTGCGTGCGTATGTGTCCCTCTGTGTGTCCCTCTGTGTGTCCCTCTGTGTGTCCCTCTGTGCGTCCCTCTGTGCGTCCCTCTGTGCGTCCCTCTGTGCGTCCCTCTGTGCGTCCCTCTGTGCGTCCCTCTGTGCGTCCCTCTGTGCGTCCCTCTGTGTGTCCCTCTATGTGTCTCTTGTAATAATTCATAGCATTTATATAGCCCCTTTCATGACACCCTGTCCCTCTGTGTCCCTCTGTGTGTCTCCTGTCCCTGTGTGTCCCTCTGTTTGTCTCCTGTGTATCCTTCTGCGTCTTCTGCCCTGTCCCTTTATTGATATGAGTACTAGCTTCATCCAAGTGCTCTGTTTATGAATGTGGTCTCTGGGTGAACACAGAAAATATGCAACAGTGGCAGTGTCAAATGTTTTGTGTGTCATTTTGTCCCCTGATATTTACTAGACCTAATTAGATTTCATAAACTGTATTTTGACCCCAAAACCAAAGTTTTACTACAACTTTTTTGACTTGTGTTCATTTGTTTATTAGTCCCCGGCAAATAGTGGGCTTCATTATAAAGCATCAAGACAAAGGACTACTTTTGTGTACTGAAAAGGGCTTGTTTTAAAAGTTCTGTTTTTAATGTATTTGTTACTTCAGATAGGAATCGACACAGGTGTCTCAGTACTGCTTTAAATTTACACTGCAGAAACCAGAAACCTTGGAAAAAAACTTGAAAAAAGCGAAAAACAAATTTATTCTTCCAGATTTTCTTTTGTTACGGGTTTTACGTATAACCATGTATTGTAGTACAGTATTTGTCAAATCTAAAGTAAAGTCCACATGGTCTGGTAAACCAATCAAAATGTTCAACTGTTACACTAATGGATTGCAGAACTACTGTTTTTACATACTAGTCTGTACATTAGTTGCACGAGCGCTGTAAATATGGATGCCATCTGAATGTGTGTGCGTCTGGAGAATGCGCTGTTGTGTTGACGCATGTCCTCTGCTGTAATGCCACATACTATTTATACCCCACAGACAAGAAAACACTTCTGATGACGAGACCTTTAGAATGATCCAAGCAGAGTGCTTCCTGCTCCTCTTTTTAACAAAGTCTTCTTTATGATTATTACAGACAGTATATTTGTACTTTTGCATCTCCTGTGATGGCTGAGACTTATGCCACTCTTGCATGAAAGCAATAAACTATTTTAAACTATCGGGTTGGTGGTTGTTTTGTTAATCTATGCTCGAGATTTGCACCCTCTTGTGTATTTCTACGGGTAAGACAAATTATGCTCCACAATAGACACCATTTCCTTATGGCGATATTAATGCCTTTGATATCCATTTCCAGCTACTCAAAGACCAAACGGATCAGGTGTCTCTTTGCCACTGACCTTTAGCATTTTGTAATCTGTAGGCCACTGGGCCTGGAGTTAAAATGAAGTATGATTGAATGCCTCTTTTGAACCTTTCAGAAGGTGGTGTGTACAGGTGCAGTCTCCGGCCTGTCCCCTGACCTCACCTCACACTGTTGACATAAGCTCAGAGGTGGAGCAGGATGCAGTCCAGGAGATGAGACGTGCTCTGATCACTCACTATACTAACAATACAATAGTAACAGAATGGAGACTGTTTCACTGGTCATACGTGTGTGTCTTTTTGTCCTCTGTGTCCAGGTAGGAACTATTATAAGATTTACTCCTAGAGGCATCTGGGTCCGGTTTAGCTCTACATCATGTGCTATAGGTTCACTTGTACAGTTTATGGTTCATGCTGGATTGTTGTATGTTTTGTATGTAGCATACAGGATTTAAGATCTCATTGGCATTGAGAGAACAGAACATGCAGTGTCAGCACTGTTCTGTGCCAAATACTGTCATGAGAATATCTCCCCAGAGCAGAAATAGGCCTATTAGCAAGTCAAATATACATGAATGAAAGGCTGCACTCTCCTGCTCCTGTTGTTAAAGAAGGACTATGTAACTTTTCTAATGGAAAGTGCCATTTGTGTGCCTCTATGGGTAATTTTACAAGTCTAGCTCAAGATGTGGAGATGCCCCACCACTCCTGAGAGGTGCCCCAGTGACAACATGCAGAAATGTTCCTATGTGGATAAAAAAAAAATGTACCACAGTATAGCATAAAACCTCCCTAATTAATGCATTAACATGTTTCTTTGATATAAGTTTAATGCCAAACATTGGAACAAATTTTATTACGAGCTTAGTGACTACTTACTTACATTAGTAGCCTACTTAAGAAGTTGTCTCATTCTTAATCATTTGTTCATTGTGAAAGTCTTTTGTCATGCTTTCGTCATATTAAGCCTAATTAAGGTGTTGTTATTATTGTGTGTTAATATTATAGTCATAGTTGTTTACTGTAGTTGTACAGAGTTACCAACAGTTGTAGGAATGTGCTTACAGTAGCTTTACATGCACCAAAACTCTGGACAACAGTTACATCTGATTTACATATAGCCTATATGATTTTTATTGGACATGTACACAACAGACATATTAAGCTTCTTTTTTTTTCCTTTTATTTAGTATTGAAGTATTTATCATTTTAAATTCTGTTCATTACAAAACACAATATTGATCTAAAACAGCTTTATAATAGAAATGTGACCACTGACTCCATGTTCAAAACTGCAGAAATGAGAAGCTCCACGTTACCTTAAGGGCATTTCAGTATATCCAGCAGAATTTATTTGACATGTTTCAGTGGCTACAAGTAGATTTTGCATACTATGTCCCCTTTATGTACTGTTTTATCCAGATGTTGTGTGCAGAGAACAGAGTGGCTCTCCTAAACCCACCAGAAGAAGCTGTTCCGGATCACCTTTTAAAAATCATCTATTCCTGTGACCAACCAGCCTGGGTTCACCTCCACTGCCTCATATCTTTCGAATCTGGCTCAGTTTTAACTATTGAACTCAGAAGTTGGAACTGTGAGCCAGGACACCCCAGAATCCGCTCCCTTACCCTGGGCCTTCCTGATTGGCTGGTGTACCGGCCGGATGGGACAGTGAGGCTCTCCCAGTGGGTGCTCAGCTGCCTCCTGCGGGTGTCACTCACATTCACAGGGGAGGGCAGTTTGGTGGTGCAGGATGTGGCATGGCTGGAGCCAAAACCCTTATACAGTCGTCCACTGAAACAACACAAACTGTGCTTCAGCTGGAGCACAGACATGCAAATGTTAGCTCATGTTTTTGACAAAATGGTGTGTCCCATAGAGCAAGGTAAGGAAGAAAACAAAACAAAACGATATTGTATTTTGAGATTATCAGTGTAATGATTTTGTGCAAAATGGTTTACTTTGTGCCCAGTAAAAAAGACAACAAATGAATCAAGCAGCCATATTTATACAACACATACAGCTCTGGAAAAAAATAAGAGAACACTGCATTTTATTTCTGAAATCAGCATCTCTACGTGTATTACAGCCATTCCATTCCAGCGTCTGTTGAATTCCAACACAAACACAAAGCTGAGCTACTTCAGTTGTTGCACCGAGTGGAATAAAGTCACCCAAGAACAATGTGAAAGACTTGTGGAGAGCATGCCAAGACGCATGAAAGCTGTGATTAAAAATAAGGGTTATTGCACCAAATATTGATTTCTGAACTTTTCTTAAGTGTAAACATTAGTATTATGTTGTTTTAAAATGAATTTGATCTTGTTTCTTTGCATTGTTGTTTGTCATTTTCTGCAAATAAATGCTCTAAACGATAATATTTTTATTTGGAATTTGGGGGAAATGTTGTCAGTAGTTTATAGACTCAAACAAAAATGTTCCTTTTGCCCAATCACATACTTATAAGTAGTAAAATCAGAAAAACTGATAATTTTGCAGTGGTCTCTTATTTTTTTTTCCAGAGCTGCATTTGTTATAAAATAGTTTACCACTGTTTCATTCATTCATGCCTTCTTTTTTACTTTTGGTTCCTTATATTTCTATTTTTGGGGGCACATAAATGGCTTCTTTGTGTCAAGGCTATTAAAGGTTATACTGTATATTACGCAAAATTGATTCTTGTGAGCTTTTAGCCATGTGATAAAGTTGTTACCTCATCAAAAACATACCCAAATTGTATAGTGTTTCATTCACACGTTTGAGTAATCCTTTATTATCCAAAGCTCAAAATACCAATTCCAAGGCTGAAATGTGGAAATGATGGAGTTTAAAAACACATTGGAGCACTTCTTTTATTACCACATGACACCACAAGATGGAACAGTGTTTTCTGTTTGAGAGAAGAACTCAAATATGCAGGGTTTGTGTGTTAAACATGTGTAAATTAAACAAAACACAACTTTAATGCTTGGTTGGGTCTACAGAAGATAAGCTCATGTGAAGCCTCTAATCCGTTTTTATCACAGGCTTAATGTTTTAATATGCGCAGCGCTTTGTAAACTCTTTTATACAAAACGTGCTTGAGAAATAAAATTGGACCGAAATTCAAATTAGCTTGAGACAGTACTAACACTGTTCGACTCAAGCCATTGATTTGAAGATGTAGATCCCATGTGACGTAGCCTAATACATCTCCAACTGTGTGTTTTTACTTCAGAGAAAGTCACTCTTCTGTCCTCGGTCTTTGCCTCTACCGGGGAACGCTTTGGCATCACGAAGACACTGCAGCCCTTCAACAATGAGCTCCTGGAGACCCTCAGACTTAAGGCCATCTCCTTTGCGTGGTATGAGCAGATAAGTCTGATCTCTGGGGCTGTAGTCGACAAAAAAATTTGACTTGTGAGGGAAATCACCTCTTTCCTACACAAATCAATAGACATTAAAGGTCCCATGACATGGTACTTCTTGATGCTTTTATATGGCTCCTTAATGGTTCCCTAATACTGTAAATGAATCCTTCTTCAAAATCAACACTCAGTGCATGAGAAACAGAGATAAGATGAGAAAGAGTAATTTTTCTCTCTCTGAACAGTCCATTATGGGAGTTGTTGCTTGAATGCAAATGAGGAGGACAGAGATGGCCTATAGTAGAGGGTGGGGGCGTGGCCAAACTCTCCGCTCTTAGCTGTGCGCTCTGACCCATTTTCGCGTTTTTGCACGGAGGAAGAGATGAGAAGCGTTCCATTGAAAAATAAACACATTTCCACAGAAAATAAAATTAAACCACTGCTGTTCAAAGGTCCAGAGGCTCAGATAAAGGACTTCTGAGCCTAGAAACACTCGGACGTGCCTCCAGGCAAATAAAAAAAGTGCATTTCGCATTGCCTAGCGCATTCGCAGTCCAAACTCTCTGGGCGGGATTTACAGAGACGCTGAGTACAGGCAGACAGGGGGTGGAGCTGCATTTTTCGAGCTGACGTCAATAAGGTGCCTTGTTGAGAATCGCCCGTTTGAGCTGTGTTTTTTTCTAACGAAGAAAAGGATCGCAAATGCTCAGTTTAGACATTTCGCAACTTTTAGCCATTGGGGGGGCCCTAAACAGGGTAGGGGAGCTCACATTAACGTTCAAAAACCTCAGAAAGTGAAAATTTCATGCCATGGGACCTTTAAGAACCAGGCAGACACTCAAAGTTATAGTTTACTTGCAAGGGGAGAAGTGACCAGCGTAAGCCAGATCCGGGCATTTCAAGGCCCGGGGGCGAGCCAACTCTGACCGGCCCGCGAACGGTTGCTTGGAATTAAGAAAACAAAACCTACTTTCAAAATTGTACATAATGCAATTGTACTGATGATCATCTGTCAGACGTGCTTCACATCTCCACCTCAAACATGAACCTGACTTTGATGCACTTTTTAAAGCTCAGCAGAGGCGACATTTCTCTCACTGATCAAGAACAAAAACACTAAACATGCTAACTTTGATTTTTTTTCTACACAGTTTGGGAGTTGGACAAAAAATGTTGTGACATATCTTGTATTATATTATTTGGCATACAAAGACATTGTGGTGTTTTAATAGAAAGTTTAAAAAGTTAAACTCAGAAAACATTGTGGGGTTAATGTGACTGAAAAAGAGTTACAAAGTTTCACGTTTACCATTGTTTTGAATTATTTTACTGAATAAATTAAGTTTTTGTAACTTAATTTCTCATTACTTAATAATAACACAGAATTTACCAGCTTCTGTAAACAATGTCATGATTTCAACGTAGAAATAAAAATGATAACCTGAGTAGACTGCAAACGTTTGGCCCGGCCCTCCACAATATTTTCTGCGCTCCGCAACCCTCGCTCGCAGTTCTCCGCTGGGCACTTCTCCTCCTTAGCCTTTTATTATCTTAAAGCTTGAATGGGAGTTACAGGGGTTAGGCAAAAAAACACATCTTAAGGGTAACAGTTAAAGGAAACAGCATAATTTTTTTCTGATAAACAAATCTCTTGCACTTGTACTTCTGCTTCTGTAGTAATGATAAAGAAAGCTCTTAAAGGTCCAGTGTGTAGGATTCGTGGCGCATAGGTGGATGGTGGCTATTGCACTTCCTGTTTTAGCTACGGCAGACCTCGAGGGTCACCCGGGCGCGCCGTCACACGGACAGCTCGCGTACCCGCGCACGAACGCGTGAAGCGCACCCGGCGCTGTGCGAGCCCTCGCCAACAACTACGTATAAACAGGGCTCTCAAGTTCTGAGCGGGGGGGGGTGGGGGGGGCGTGGGGGAAATACTGTGTGAGCGTGTGAACGCGTCGAATTGTCTCTCTCAATGCGTGAGACTTGAGAGCCCTGCTGTAAATGTTTGTCTAAAGAGCAAACTTAAACTACAAAGCAACTAATGAGAGTTATATAAATGAAGTTATTACCTGATGGTTCTCAGTTTGTTTTATCAGTGTGCGCTTAGCAGCTGAAACGATACTCTACAGTCTGCCCAACAACAGAACAATCTATTTTCTGATTGGCTGATTTTTTTCCAGGGAGCGGGACGGGGAGGAGGGGGAGAGTTTTTTTTTCGCTGAAAACGCGCTTTGCCTGCATAAACTGAGCCACATAGACCGATTTTCTGGGAACAAAAAAAAAACAAACAAACAAACAAAAAATCAGCGTGAGAAATGCCATGTGTGGCGTGTGACGTCGAATTGCGTGTGTCACACTCTCAATGCGTCACGCATTGAGAGTGTGACACACGCAATGCGTGAGCCTTGAGAGCAGGGCTCTCAAGGCTCACGCATTGAGAGTGTGACACACGCAATTCGACGTATTCACACGCGCACACGCCACACATGGCATTTCTCACGCTGATTAGTGTTTTTTTTTTTTTTTTATTTTTTTTTGTGCCCAGAAAATCGGTCTGTGTGGCTTAGTTTATGCAGGCTCCGCGCGTTTTCAGCGCCGCCCCGAACAGGGGGAGGGGGGGACGGCACGGGCACGTCCTGAGCCTCAGTCCCGGTGCCACGTCTCCTCTGAGACGCACCGACTCCGGTCCCGGTGTCTCCGTCTGTGCGTAACGTGTCCCCCCCGACGGCTTACGCGCGGAATACGCGCGGCCCAGAGCCGAACTGCCCGTGGTGAGTCGCGGTGAGACGCGATGAGACGCGGTGAAACGCGGGCCCGGTGCATTGACCAGACTCTTACATGAATCCGTTAAAAATGTCCCGCTCCCTCCTCCCCGCCCCTCTCAGCGCGCACTGACAAAGTGCGGTGATGATAAAACAAACTGAGAACCATCAGGTAATAACTTCATTTATAGAACTCTCATTAGTTGCTTTGTAGTTTAAGTTTGCTGTTTAGACAAACAGGGCTCTCAACACGCAATTCGACGCAATTCACACGCTCACACGGCATTTCTCACGCAATTCAAGCGCCAAAAATTGTTCACTCGCACCCCCCCCCCGTCCTCGGAAATTACAGTCACACGCACGACCCCGCTCAAAACTTTTTTCTTTTCGCATGAAAACACATTCCCGATCATGTACCATGACAATCTACACATCAAATGAAACCTTACAGTCTCCTCTTTTTGACTATGCAATTCATTTCCCGGCACAACAATCACTCCCTGAGCACATGGGGCTTTTATACGGAAAAGCACAAAAGAAGGTTTGTTACTTAGCTTACCTTTGAAGGCTCTGGACAGGTCAAACTTCAGTATTTCACCATAAACTTGGTCTCAATCTGTTCGTAAGGATCCAGCGAATAAAATCCAGTAAAACAATTTAATCCAAAACACGTGTTAGATCCATTACGACGTGTGATCCGGCAACATGCTTATTGTTTACCCAAAACCACGAGCCTTGCCGAAGGCGAAGGCGAAGCCCAAATGTCCTTCTGCGGCTCTCGTAATCAAAATGGCTGCCTCTATATGGGGAAGATCCCCCTTTTATGCAGGTATATCTAAGTCCAACAGAATACTTTGATTTCATGATGGAAGTGAAAAGGCTTGGAAAACACTGTATTTTTGAATGGGTATCTTCAATTTCGGTAATTAACGGGTAAAAATCTCACACACTGTCCCTTTAACACACAGACATGAGTAATTGATAACATCATATTTGATAACATCATAGTAATTTCAACATTAAGATTATAGATTGTGTATACAACTGAACATAGCTAACCCACTAGTTGCCACGTTACAAATAGGAAGTGAACATGGGCATGCTTCCGACTCCATCAACTCCAGCGGCAATTCATTTTGTATCGAGAAAACGTTGCCCTTCTTTCAGTAACTGCTGCTGTTTGGTCTTAACATGTTTGTTTTAACCCACTATACATGATCCTGGTGTATTTATTTTTGTATTTTCTTTGCTTATAGTCTTTGCTTAAGACGCGTCATGATGCTGGATTAGTCAACTAAAAAGGTGGCTTATCAAAAGTGGTCAAAACTATTATATACCTGACCAAGACACAACTGCACTGGAGTTAATACAGAAACAACAATTTATGCAGAAAAAAGTGCCAGGAAACAATGTATTCATATGAAGACAGATTAAACTTGATTCATGAGTTTAATCTGCCTTTTTTCATATAAATAGTACACCAAACAATACTAAATCTTCAATTTCTTCTTCTTCTGGTCCCATATAAATCCTTACAATCTAACCAAATTTGTATTAATCAAATGAATTATTTGATTAATACAAATTTTGCTTGACTAACCGATTACTTGACTAAATGACCAACAACCCTAGTTTACCCTAGTTACCCCGAGTTTTTTCATGTCCTTCTTTACGTTCTTCATAGGTGCATGTTTTCCTTGTGGCTTTTGGTGACTGAACCGTGCAGCCAGCCGAGTCTGTGTGGCGTGCTTCATCACATTGACCGTCAGGAGCGTTACGTCACTCCCGCGCTCTTCCTCACTCCCTCAGGTAAAACTCAAAATCACACATTGGGCTTGTATGTTATTTGCTTTGCCAGGAATGTTCCACAGTATGGCATTATTTATTTAGCTGTCTCTCTGTCTGTCCCTCTGTCTGTCTGTCTGTCTCTCTCTCTCTCTGTCTATTTGTCTCTCTGTCTGTCTCTCTCTCTCTCTCTCTCTACTGTCTATTTGTCTCTCTGTCTGTCTGTCTGTATCTCTGTTTGTCTGTCTCTCTCTCTCTCTCTCTCTCTACTGTCCCTCTGTCTGTCTGTCTGTCTGTCTCTCGCTCTCTCTGTCTATTTGTCTCTCTGTCTGTCTCTCTCTCTCTCTCTCTACTGTCTCTTTGTCTGTCTGTCTGTCTGTCTGTCTGTATCTCTGTCTGTCTCTTTGTCTCTCTGTTTGTCTCTGTCTCTCTCTCTCTCTCTCGCTCTACTGCCTGTCTGTCTCTCTGTCTGTCTCTGTCTGTCTGTCTGTCTCTCTGTCTTTGTCTCTCTCTCTATGTCTCTCTATCTCTGTCTCTCTCTACTGTCTATAATGTCTGTCTCTCTGTCTGTCTGTCTGTCTCTGTCTGTCTGTCTGTCTGTCTCTGTCTCTCTACTGTCTGTCTGTATCTCTGTCTTTTGTCTCGCTGTCTGTCTCTCTGTCTCTCTACTGTCTGTCTGTATCTCTGTCTTTTGTCTCCCTGTCTGTCTCTCTTTCTGTCTGTCTGTCTGTCTCTCTGTCTTTGTCTCTCTCTCTCTATGTCTCTCTATCTCTGTCTCTCTCTACTGTCTATAATGTCTGTCTCTCTGTCTGTCTCTTTGTCTCTCTGTCTGTCTATACTGTCTGTCTCTCTGTCTGTCTGTCTGTCTCTTTGTCTCTCTGTCTGTCTCTCTGTCTGTCTTTCTCTCTCTCTCTCTGTCTTTGTCTCTCTGCCTACTGTCTGTCTCTCTCTCTCTACTGTCTGTCTGTCTGTCTGTCTGTATCTCTGTCTCTTTCTCTCGCTGTCTCTCTCTCTCTCTCTCTACTGTCTCTCTGTCTGTCTGTCTGTCTGTCTGTATCTCTGTCTCTTTCTCTCGCTGTCTCTCTCTCTCTCTCTTTGTCTCTCTCTACTGTCTGTCTCTCTGTCTGTCTGTCTCTCTGTCTCTCTCTCTCTCTACTGTCTCTCTGTCTGTCTGTCTGTATCTCTGTCTCTTTCTCTCGCTGTCTGTCTGTCTCTCTCTCTGTCTGTCTGTCTCTCTCTCTCTCTGTCTCTCTCTCTACTCTCTGTCTCTCTGTCTCTGTCTCTCTCTCTCTGTCTGTCTGTCTCTCTCTACTGTCTGTCTGTCTGTTTCTCTGTCATCTCTCTGTTTTCTCTCTCTCTCTCTCTCTCTGTCTCTCTCTACTGTCTATACTGTCTGTCTGTCTGTCTCTTTGTCTCTCTGTCTGTCTCTCTGTCTCTCTCTCTCTACTGTCTGTCTGTCTGTCTGTTTCTCTGTCATCTCTGTTTTCTCTCTCTCTCTCTCTCCCTCTCTCTCTCTCTGTCTCTCTCTACTGTCTGTCTCTATTGTATCTATCTATCTATCTATCTTGTAAAACTTGTGGCCTCCTGGTGTCACCTGCTTGTTTCCATGTAGATCATTTTAATGCCACTGTAACGTTCCATTTACAGAAATAATAAGTCTGGTGGTGTGTCCAGGTCAGCTGCATGTCCAGATGAGTGGAGAGGGTCAACAGTCCAGTGCCTTCCTTTGCCCCTTTAAAGTCCCCCTGAGAGAGTGGTGCCATATCACAGTGGACTTACGTGGAACTATGGTTAGCACCTTCTAACTTTACTTCTATCAGAGTATAGTATTTTGTGGAATTTGTATTTTAATTGTATGAGACGTTTAGCACGCTAACGCTCTTATTTCCAGGTGGATGTGTCCATGGTGTGCTTGGAGAAGGACCAGAGGAAAGTCTACTCTGCTCAGCATTTGTGAGCAGCTGCAGTCATGTGATTTATATGTTGTGATGTTTCCCTAAATGCTATAGGATCTTTATATGCTCTGTATACTTCTCAGATTTAGTCATAACCTGGTGATGGACGACACTGAAGGCTACTTTGTGATTGGAGGAGGCAAGTACGTCGGCTCAGTGGAAGGTTTCTTTGGACCAGTAGTGTTCTATCGCAACAGGATCCCTAAACATGCCCAGGTACTGTGAGCCTGGTGCGTACTGCAGATACTGTGGGTACTGTGGGTACTGTGGGCACTGTTGATACTGTGGGCACTCTGGGTACTGTGGGTACTGTGGATACTGTGGATACTGTAGGTACTCTGGGTACTGTTGGTACTGTGGATACTGTGGGCACTGTGGATACTGTGGGCACTCTGGGTACTGTGGGTACTGTGGATACTGTGGATACTGTTGGTTACTGTGGGTACTGTGGGTACTGTGGATACTGTGGATACTGTGGGTACTGTGGATACTGTGGATACTGTGGGCACTGTGGGTACTGTGGGTACTGTGGATACTGTGGGTACTGTGGGCACTGTGGATACTGTGGATACTGTGGATACTGTGGGCACTGTGGGTACTGTGGGTACTGTGGATACTGTGGGTACTGTGGGCACTGTGGGTACTGTGGATACTGTGGATACTGTGGGCACTGTGGGCACTGTGGGCACTGTGGATACTGTGGGTACTGTGGGTACTGTGGATACTGTGGGTACTGTAGGTACTGTGGATACTGTGGGTACTGTGGGTACTGTGGATACTGTAGGTACTGTTGGCACTGTGGGTACTGTGGATACTGTGGGTACTGTGGATACTGTAGGTACTGTAGGTACTGTGGGCACTGTGGGTACTGTGGGTACTGTGGATACTGTTGGTTACTGTGGGTACTGTGGGTACTGTGGATACTGTAGGTACTGTGGGCACTGTGGGTACTGTGGGTACTGTTGGTTACTGTGGGTACTGTGGGTACAGTTGGTTACTGTGGGTACTCTGGGTACTGTGGGCACTGTGGGCACTGTGGGTACTGTGGTACTGTGGGCATTGTGGGTACTTGTGAATGTCGGCCTGTCTGTCTGAATGCTTTTCCTTAAGTGTGTTTCTCTCACAGACTGTAGCAGAACTTCCAGACCTGATCCACAGACTGAGTGTGAGCAGCTGGCTGCAGAGGTGTGAGGACTTTCAGCACCACGTGAGCTTGAAAATCAGGGAATATTTCCAGAAGACGCAGAGGGCTCACAAAGGTACTGTGCATCTGTGGCCTGTAGGTGGAGCTGCTGACCTAAGTGTACATGTGAAGTAAGACCTTTTTTTATTCCAGACAGCTGTGTAGACGCTTATGAGCAACACATGAAGACTCACAGACAGGCTGGAGGACCTCAGTGTGAGGACGGGGAGGCTGTGTATGCTACAAAGGTGGCCAAGTTCTTAGTGTTTAAAAGAGGTAGGTCAAGTCAGATGTGCACAGACAATGGACTTTTGCTGTCCACAAGCACAGAGCAGACTTGTACAAAGTATTGAATGTGCACCTTGCTCTTGTTCCAGGAGGCAGAGTGACTGTGAGGACTGTGGGCCGGGCTCTGTTCCACTTGTCCCTTAAGAAGCTGGGTGTTTCTCTGTCGCCCTCTTCTGTTCGGACACAGCTGCCTCGGCTGCAGCAGGCTGGCTGTCTACATGAGCCCACTGCCCTGCACCTGTCTGCTGCCATCTATTCCTCTGGACTGGGGATTCAGCCAAGCTCAGATAAGGTGAAAAGCATGATCTGAGATATTAGAGTTCCCTTAGAATGCCCTTGTTTATGTTTCTTTACAGTCTGACCACATGTGTTGTAGTCCTGGCTCCTGTCCCTGCTCTCAGCTCAGAGGGACCACAGACTGGCTCTTCTGCGGATGGGCTTCCTCCATCTTCATGGTCTCTCTGGACTGCCCACAGACCCAGACTTGGCCTATGCCTATTACTCCAACATTGGGCAGCAGACTGTGACTGACCGCCTTAGCCCCTCAGCTCAGCAGGTCAGAGAACTGGAGTTGAATAATAAGTTAGAGACAGCAGAGTATTCTCAGCTAACTGTATAAAATATGCGTAGATTAAATATTTATATCAAAACCATTTTCATTGGTGGGTCAAAACGAGTGGGCCGAGTGCCAACTCTATTCATTTTTCATGTAGAAAGGTGTGTATTTATACTTATATTTTAATAGGGGATAGACTGGTATGGGCATCACTCATTTGGAAAAATAGCAATACAATACAAAGTAGAGAGCTTCATTTCTATAACTCAGTACAAACATACACTCAACAAAAATATAAACGCAACATGGACCAACATTCCACAGGCCACAATTGACAATCTGATAAACTCTATGCGAAGAAGATGTGTTGCACTGCATGAGGCAAATGGTGGTCACACCAGATACTGACTGGTTCTGAGTCCCCAGACCCCCAATAAAGCAAAAAAAAAGCACATTTCGGGGTGGCCTTTTATTGTGGGCAGTCTGGGGCGCACCTGTGCACTGGTCATGATGTCGGATCGGCATCTTGATGTGGCGCACCTGTGAGGTGGGGTGGATTGTCTCGGCGGGGCAGAGGTGCTCGCTGTCACACATTTGGACAGATTTGTGAACAATGTTTGAGAGAAATGGTAGTGTTGTGTATCTGGAGTGAATTTTGGATCTTTGGGTCCATCTCAGGAAAAATGGGAGCAAAAACAAAAGTGTTGCGTTTATATTTTTGTTGAGTATAATTCTGTGCACCATCAAACTGCAATAAGTTTATTTTTTATTTTGTTAAACTCCGTAAATTTGCTGTTTCAGGCGATAGTGGAGACAGTTCACCTCACTGACCAGGAAGTGCTGGAGCAGCAGACCAGTGAAGAGCACCACATCTTCCAGTGGCTCAAGTTCCAGGCTCAGAAAGGAGAGGCACAAGCTGAGGTGACACTTTACTACACACCAACATGCACACATATAAAATAAAAATAAATCATATTAAAATACTTCAGAAATACTAGAATAAATCCAAATTAATGGGAATCAACAGCAGTTATCAATACATTTTAAAAGGGTAAATGTCAGTATGAGGGTTAGAAATGTTTATGAATAAATATCAGTTTGAATACAAATTCAATTGGACATTATTTACACTAAAACATGCTTATGGTGTGTTTATTAAAAACATTACTCAAAATGATCTTGTGACTTAAAAAGGAACTGCAGTGCCTAAATATTTAATGGTCTGAGTGCATATCTGTATGCAGGGAGGACACTCTTTGGTTTTCCATTCTTTCCAAAGCTGCAACATAAAGATAATAGAAAGTGTGCTGTTTATAGTTAAAGAAGTGGATTGTCCAAGGACACAATGGCAGTAATCAAACTACCAACCTTCAGATTAATAAATATGAGTTTGTATTGTGTCTTTCAGCATACAATGGGGAAGATGCTTTTCTGGGGTGAGCAGGGAGTGGGCAGTGACCCTCACAAGGCTGCGGGGCACTATCAGAGAGGAGCTGAGCTGCACGAGGACCCTGTGTCTATGTACGACTATGGCATCGTTCTGCTGCAGGTCGGTACCAAACTGCCTTCACATGATTAAGTCAGATGACATTAGGATAAAAAGAGGTAAAAAAAAACAAAAGATCCTAATATGATGTGGCATGATATAGAATATACCTATGCAGTAATAACAAGATACAAGCTACAGCTGTAATCTACTCTGGATGTTGTGGACATATCTAAGTGTACAATGGACGGGTCCATGGACCTTAAAGCAGCCGACATGGGGGCGCTAATATCCCACCTCTCTCCTCAGCAATACAAGAACATGAACAGAATAGAAAATGCAAATACAATCACAGTAGTCACAAACACATATGACGTAATACAGTGGAACGGTAAACATGGAGGTCTTTTTTTGCTTGGAAATACAATTACGGGAGGGGAGGGGGGGGTGAAAAACGAGATGGAAAACAGAGAAATATATTACTGTCAAACTGAGGCGGCAGACTATGTGAGAGGGCAGAGTGTTTTTATAAATACATGTCATCGTGACCTAGCCAATCTATGTTGTTCTTTTGATATCATGTGAGCCGCTGTTATCACAGCTGTGACCTTGGGACTGTTGGTGCGAGAGAACAGAGTCAAAACACAGCAGCCCTGCTATTGTAGATTCCCAGGAGAAATAATTAAACCAGGGGAAAATGCACATAATCGATACACTTTAGAACTCAGATGAACGGACAATTGGTCCTAGAACTGGTTCTGCAAAGTCCCCAACTTCATGTCACCAAGCAGGGCCGTTCAGACTCTCCAGTCCTCCCTCCTGGCAGGTAGATGATTGCGGACTGAACTGCTTGTTTTGCACAGTTCCACAAACATATTTGTGATGGTATCCCAGCGTCATTCGGGTATCCACAGATTGGCGATGGTACAGTTCTGTGTCTCCTTCTGATGTAGACCTTCCCTGGTCTTCAACGGCTCCATTGTGGTGTAGAATGACAGCTGACAGCTCGGGGGCTCTTTGTCCACTGCAGGCATTCAAATTCTCTGATGGATCAGAAAACATCCCCCAGGCCAATTCAGATGTTCTGTCATCAAAAATCCAGATAGTAAATAGTTCCGATCAGCTCTCCCGAACCCACATTTCATGGAAAAAACAAAACAAAAAACAATTGCGTTGAGGGACCAGCTTATCAAATCCATAAATTAGAATTCGAAAATCTACTCCAACAGGAGAAATGTGGACAAAAACAAGAGAAAAGCACGTAGACTCCAGCAAGGACAGTGTGTGTAATATATGACCTTTAATAATAAGGTACTAGTATATAGAAAAACAGCACACACTTAATATTATTGAAAACACTCACTTTAATTTTTCATAGGGCCAAGGAGTTGAAAAGAACATTCCCAAAGCTGTCTTTTATCTCAAGAAGGCAATGAACAAGGTAATTTTAGCTAGTACAGTATAAGCAGTAATTGGTCTAGTGATTCAGCTGTAATAGAATTCTATATATCTTCCCCAGGGTTCAGTTCCTGCCATGAACGCTCTGGGCTGGTACTACGAGCAGTATGAGAAGAACTACTTGAAGGCAGTGGAGCTGTGGGAGCGCGCTGACCTCCTGGGAAGTCCTGATGCCGCTATGAACCTGGGAGTCATGCACTTACAGGGGAACTACCCGACCAAATCAGCCAACCAGGTCACATACACAACATTTTCAGTAGAGAAAAAAATGTCAGTACCAAAAATGTGTGCACTGGTTATTTGATTAGGGTTGTTTTTAGTAGCAGACTATGTACGTACAAAGGGCCCCATATCCAATCAGGGGCTCCCAAAGATGAAGATTTATCCTGATTAGAAATGATTAGTTTCTAATGTTAGTTGTAAATTCTAATATAATAATCTTTTATATATAATAATTACTTATTTTGCATAGGCCTAAAAATTCAGTAATGACTAAGTTTTAACCCTAGGACACTTTCGCTTTTGCTAGGTAATTTTTACCCGATATAATATACCCAACAAAAAGTACTTGTCATAAAAAAATAGATCAAAATATGACAACACATGATCAATTTTTAGTTTTCTTAGTAGTTTCTTAGTAGTTTTCTTTTATTTCTTTTATTTTCAACTGTGGTATGTGTAACAAAATGGAAAAAAACAAACAAACAAACAAACATAGAAAGTCCCTAAAAACATGCTCCAAAATTACTGAAAAATTTGGAATTTGAGAACAAAAAATTCATAAAAAAAAAATAAAATAAAAAAAATAAAATAATGATACTGGAAACGTGGTCTTTCCTGGGACATGTGAGACTTCCCTGGTGAAGCACAGACTCCTTGACACACGAACAGTTGCAGGAGAGAGGAACAAAAAATAGTATTTTTTCAGTGGGTAAAAATGACCAGTTGACTAAAATAATGTTTTCACCATAAGAATTCCCTTTGAAATCACCACTTTGTGATATTTATTCATAACCACTGCACTAAATAAGGATAGATACACATTCCAGGACCACTCTTACTTACCTGTTCCTTACATCCTCTTACATTAAATTCATTACATTCTTACATTCCTCTTTCATTGTTGCCAGGTGAAAATCACCCAAAAGCCTGTAGGAAAAAGGTGGCTTTGGGGTAGGGAAACACCTACACCTTCAAAGATGTCAAAAACAATGGTGAAGCTCCCCAGGGACCCATGACAGTCAGAAAAATGCAACATATTGAAAATCATGTAAAATCACCCGGCGATAGTGCTCTAGGGGTTAAAGGTCCCATATCAAGCCATGTTATAATGTTGTTACCTCCTCTTGTGTTTATTCACACGTTTGAGTAACCCTTTATTATTAGTCAGCCATTTCCAAAGCTCAAAATGTTCCACCTTGTGATGTCATGAAGCGGTAGTTTTCAAGTTAACGTCTACTTACTTACCTTTAGTTCAGTAGAGATTAGCAATCCCAGGGCTGAAATCATCTGATTCTAGTGAAGGCCTATGGAATTTAAAAACACAGTGGAGCACTTCCTGTATTACCATAAGACACTGCATTGCGATGTGTGAATGAAACAAAACAAAACTCCATGTATGTTTTTGATGAGGATAGATTATAAGATAGCTCAGAATATAGCATAATATGGGTCCTTTAAGTCTTCCTGGACAATAAGGCAAAATGAATCACTCCACAGTAATTTGGCAGCATCTAAAGTTAGAAACACCCGCTATTAATATTGTTTGTACAGTAGTCAGAAGGCATCATAAACAAGCTTCATGGATGGGAAACTAGTATACTTAAAAGTGTAAAAACTATATATTAAGTTTACAGCTCTGGAAAAAAATAAGAGACCACTGCATTTTTTTTTCTAAAATCAGCATCTCTACATGTATTACAGCCATTCCATTCCAGCGTCTGTTGAATTCCAACACAAACACAAAGCTGAGCTACTTCAGTTCTTGCACCAGGAGTGGAATAAAGTCACCCAAAAACAATGCGAAAGACTTGTGGAGAGCATGCCAAGACGCATGAAAGCTGTGATTAAAAATAAGGCTTATTGCACCAAATATTGATTTCTGAACTCTTCTTAAGTGTAAACATTAGTATTATGTTGTTTTAAAATTAATTTGATCTTGTTTCTTTGCATTGTTTGAGGTCTGAAAACATGTATCTTTTTTGTTATTTTGACCATTTGTCATTTTCTGCAAATAAATGCTCTAAATGATAATATTTTTATTTGGAATATGGGGGAACTCTTGTCATAGACTCAAACAAAAATCAGAAAAACTGATCATTTTGAAGTGGTCTCTTATTTTTTTCCAGAGCTGTATATTGAGTGTTAATTACATTGCCATTTGTCATTTATTGATTCCTCTTACAGTTTTTAGCATATCAGTTCTTCCTTAAGTCAGCCAATGGAGGCCACATCAAAGCAGCCAATCTGGTGGCAGAAATCTGGACCACTGGGTTACCTGCGTATGTGGACAGGAAACCCCTTGATGCTGTGAGGTGAGCCTGCAACACTCAAGTAAATAAAAAAAAATGTACACATAAAAGAGTCACTCCCTGTCTGTAGACTGTCAAAATGGGCCGCTGAGCACAATGGATACCTGGGCAGAGTGCTATGGCGAGGACTTGGCTCGTATTTGAAGAATGACGTGTAAATAATGTTGTAGTTACCATTGATCAAAAAAAAAAATTGTTTCATCATATACACTAACATTGTATTTCTTTGTCCAGGATTAGTTCTCTATTGTTCTTCCTTATGGCGGCTGAGTCCGGTTTTGCAGCTGCTCAGTTTAACGTGGCGTATTTATGTGAACAGAATACAGTAAGTTTGCAGTGAATTTGAACTGACTACATCCACCAGACAACACCAGAGCGCTTATAAGGATTTGGGGATTTTTTTTGTTCACAGGAACGCTTCCTGCATCCGGATTTTGCTTCTTCTTGTATGTGGAAATATTATAATCTCAGCATCCGGAGTGAAAATCCACACACTTATGGTTTGTAGTAACATTTGTGAACACTGCAGAAAAGCTTGTCCAAAATGTAAGATAGAAAGACTTAAATCTATCACAAAATGACGTAAAGTAGTGAAATGATCTGTCCATGCAGTGAGATAATATTACTTGACAAGTTATCTTAAAATAAACTACCTCTACACTAGAATTAAGCAGTTTCAGATCTAGTAAGTCGATAATAAGTCTGAAAACAAGATTAATAACCTGATAGGAGTTTTTAAATCTTGGCCGGATCAGAGAAATTTGCAGTGCGTGAATGTAATGTGAAGTACAAAACATTAAATAATGCAATGCACGAAATCTGGTCATTTCAAAGGATGGACACAAAAATGAGACAAACTAATTCATATCTGAAGTAGCGCTGCAAGAAACACAAAACTTCAAATTATTTCATATTGTCAACATAAAGCTTTTGTCACTTGTATACTCACACTGCAAAAAAACTTAGATAAGATAGATATTGACACTTAAATCTATCAGAAAATGACGTAAAGTAGTGAAATTATCTGTACATGCAGCAAGATAATATTACTTGATAAGTTATCTTAAAATAAACTACCTCTACACTAGAATTAAGCAGTTTCTGAACTAGTAAGTAGATAATAAATCTGAAAGCAAGATTAATAACCTGATTGGAGTTTTAAAATTTTGGCCAGATCAGAGAATTTGCTGTGAACCAGCTCTGAAAGATGTTGACAGTGATTTTTACTACGTGACCTGTGCCGGCCCTGAACTTCAGGGGGCCCTAAGCAGAATTTACATTTGGGGTCCTCAAGTGCCACATAGGCTTATCTATTGGCGATTCACATTCACTAACATTAAGACCACACCGTCATCACCGTCCAAATCCGAGATACTCACAACAACGGTAGCTCTCTCAGACCTCAATGTCAAAATGTGAGAATTTTATTTTATTTTACAGTGGTACCTCACCTTATGAAAGGTGAGGGGACCATCTCCATGATCTTCTTGCTTCGGCTTGGTCAGGACCAAAGCTGGAGGTACCTATGGTGCATGTTTTGGGTTGGTGGGGGAAACCGGAGTGCCCGGAGGAAACCCACCCAGACACGGGGAGAACATGCAAACTCCACACAGAAAGGCTCGGGTGACCCGGGGATCGAACCCAGACCATGCATGCAAACTCCACACAGAACACACACAGAAAGGCCCGGGCGACCCGGGGATCGAACCCGGAACCTTCTTGCTGTGAAGCAAGAGCGCTAGCCACTCAGCTACCGTGCCGCCAAAAATGCCTTAACGTTAAACTAACGCATGCAAGAGCCGCGGTGGTTTAGACCTGGTCTAGAGGAGGTCTAGAGGAGGTCTAGAGGAGGCACGGTTTGAGCACGGGTCTTGTTCATGCGCTCAGACTGCGTGCTTTAATCCACCTGGTCTAGTCCTGGTTTAGTCCAGGTTTAGACCTTGGTCTAGACCTGGTATAGTCCACGTTAAGTCTACAGTCTCTACGCAGAACACAATGTTACACTATAAAAAAAGTTACACTATAAAAAAAAAACTTGGATCGGGGCCTTGGAACGAATCAGGCTTTTTCCATTGAAATAGCTACTCAACTTACGAAAAATTCACGTTACGAAACCACTTCTGGAACGAATTAATTTCGTAAGGTGAGGTACCACTGTATTTATTTATTTCAGGGACAATGCATTTGCATGCAAATATGCCAGAATTAGCCCGAGGACTATTTTTCATCTGTAGTCCCTGGGCAGGTGAAAAGTGTCAACCTGCAGGAAGTAAAATACAATAGAATAAAAACTATTATTTACACTCTAAAATCATTCTTACATACAGTCGCATACAGCTCCATGCAATTATATACAGTCATAAAGCCACATTCAGCCACATACATTCATTTTCAGTCACAAACACCACATACCGTTGTGTGCAGTCACATACAGACACATACAAACTCATAACAAAAAGGCACACAAGAGTAACACACAAGAAGCAGGATGGCGACAGGGGCATCAGGAGGTGGATGTTGGTGGTGACAGGACTGATTCTCAATTAACCATTTCTTTAACTGGAATTTAAATGAGATGTAAGTGAGGAGGCTTCTAATTGTGGTGGGTGGTGTTCCAGTCATGGGCAGATTGCACACAGAAGGTGGTTTGGCCAAAGAGACTTTTTCTGAGGGGGATGATACAGTCCCCTCCCGATGTCCCTCTGGTTCTGCTGTGTTCAGAGGTCCTGATGTGAATAAACTGTGTAAGTGGAGGAGATGACACACACATTTAGCTTTTGGTTTAGCTGGGACTTTATTCTAGAATCCCCCACTCTTTATCCCCACTCTTATCACCACTGTCCAATCCTGCAAAAACACAATCTACTTAAAGGAAAAGTAACGTTTTTTTTTTACAATCTGAGCCTTATTTCGGCAATAAAACAAGTAGTTTTACTCACCCATAGCACTTTGGTGTCAATTGGAGCAGTATCGCAGAAGTTATGTTGTAGCCGCTCTGTTCTACTAATGATCCCGTATCCGTTAACATGGTGCTCGGGGCGTTACTTTGCGGTCTCCAAATAACACAAACTTTAGCACTTTTCAAATCACAGAAGATCGCTGTGTCAGCGTAGACTTTTAGTGGATTCCAAAACGGCCTGAAACCCGATATCCAGCTATAGTTTCATTTGATGACGTCATCAGAGAGGACAGTGCGCATGCGTGAACTCAGCTGTTTTGTAAACACCGCTAGTCCGACAGAAGCTAACACCGCTCTGAACTTTACTTTTCTGTTGCGATATCGGGTTTCAGGCCGTTTTGGAATCTACTAAAAGTCTACCCTGACACAGCGATCTTCTGTGATTTGAAAAGTGCTGAAGTTTGTGTTATTTGGAGACCGCAAAGTAATGCCCCGAGCACTCACGCTAACGGATACGGGATCATTAGTAGAACAGAACGGCTACAACATAACTTCTACGAAACTGCTCCAATTGACACCAAAGTGCTATGGGTGAGTAAAACTACTTGTTTTATTGCCGAAAGAAGGCTCAGATTGTAAAAAAACGTTACTTTTCCTTTAACTGTGAAAACATGGTCAAATATGCTCAACTGTGTCTCATACAGTATATAAGACACAGTTGACCATGTTTTCCCAGTTAAGTAGATTGTGTTTTTGCAGGATTGGACAGTGGTGATAAGAGTGGGGGTGAAGAGTGGGGGACTCTAGAATAAAGTCCCAGCTAAACCAAAAGCTAAATGTGATACGCCCTAACCTTCACAAGCTTTATGATGGCCCACAAGAGGAAAAGCATACACAGCCAATTTAATAAAGTGACTCACAATGCTATATTTGTGTCACTGAGATACGGATATCCTTTACGCTTAATGATCCCGCGTCCCAGTTTTATCCGCCATTAGCCCTTTGTATAAATGGTCATAATGAGATTGAGGAGCTTGGAGATAAACCAGATGATTGTTGTTATTGTGTTCTCTCTAAATGTGTTCTCTCTGCTTGTTTTTCGTTTCAGCCTTGATAAAGCTCGGGGACATGCTGTACCAGGGCCATGGAGGCAGACAGAAGGATGTGAACGCTGCCACTCACATGTACACAGCAGCAGCTCTGAGGAAACAGCCTCAGGTCTGTACTTCGAGCTTACACCGGTCCTATCTGCACCCCTCACACACTGACATCTGACCTCGGACCTGTGCCATGTTCCAGGGGCTCTATAACCTCGGGCGCCTGGTGGAGGAGGGCTATATGCTGCCACTGTCCATACTCAGTGATCTGGGCCTTTCCACGCTGTACCAGGCAGAGCGGAGTGTGATCCTGAAGGCTTTGTATCAAAAGTGTGTGGAGTGGTTAAATGCAGTTACAGATTTGGGAAATAAAACAGCACAGTTATCTCTCTGTCTCTCAGGTGCAGAGATTCGGATGACGCAGACTCTTTCTTGCCCTGTAGTCTCACCCTCCTCAGTGTCTACCTACAGGAGCTACATGAAGACTACAGTTCTTCTATAAAGGTATGGGCAAATATGAAAACTTTTATATGAAGAATTGTTTTCTTTCTGGGGTTGTGGTGAAACAAAATCATAATTAATAAGGTTATGAAATTTTTATAGTGTATCAACGCGCATTGTGTTCTGCATCCTGACTGGCTAAGGGACTGTCGACCTTTGCCGATTTGTCAGTGAGTGCGTGCACATGGCAGGATTGGATTGGATTTCTCCAAATCCGATCCCGTTACTCGGCGGGTGGTCTGTCGTCCAATCCGAGTGCACATGAAAGTCGTGTAATCGGATAATGGTCAGCAACCTGGCCGGCTTTGCTACACTATGTGGCGTTGTAGTCCAGCTACTTCCGGGTGATGGCTACTCAATAAAAACACAACAAACTATGTGGCCTTATACAAAGATGGCGCTCGAGGAGTTTGACGGAGCAGCATTGGTGTACGTGTTGTGCATTCTTTCTTCGCAGCCATGATTTCATCTGACTTTTCCAGCAACAATCGCTACTTATGACGGCGTCGGCACCTCCTGCCACTTCCGGGTGAAATCCCTGGTGAAAACTCCCGCGCATGCGCAGTACACCGACCGATCCAATATCATGCACAAGGCGGCACCAAGTGGATTACTATCGGCCTAAGCCAGGGGTTCCAATCGGATTCAAGAAACCAATCCCTGTACGATCCTTAGCCTGTGCACATGAATTCGATACGATCCCAGTCCGTTTGCAATCGGATTACACTCGTCCATGCCAAATTTATATAAATGTTCGATCGCTCGCAGTGTGACTCTGAAGTGCTGTATGTTTGCAAGTTTTCTCTCCGACAAAACCCACAATGTTGACGAAAGGTTCTCAAGTATAATCGAAGGTGGCATGTCTGTTTATAAGAATATTCTCGGCCAAAAGCAAAAAGAGCGTCAACTACCCATAACCATGTTCTTCAAAAATAACCTGCACCAAGGCCTTCAGGGGAAAAAGACGCGACAGCGGAGCGATGCAAGGATGAAGAGGCACGGTCAGAGGAACTGTGAAATACACGCATGAGTCACTATTTATGTTTTTTTTTTGTTGTTGTTGAAAATCTACGAAAGTTTGAGTGTTTAAACAAGAGAGAAATGTGAGAAAATGTTAATGCCAGTCTGAGAAAAGTGTAGAATGTGTGTGGTGAGGCGTTACAGCCTTAAAACATGTAGAATAATTGTAAAATATAAAGCTGACTTCGCGGATTTCGCCTATTGCGTGTTATTTTTAGAACGTAACCACCACGATAAACGAGGAACCACTAAATCACATAGCATATTTTTACAAACTTGTAAAATGCCTGTAATATATTTGGTCGTATCTCACCTCAGTACACTCAGTACACTGCAGATTTCTAGGACCATGATGTAGCACTTTCACAGATGTGTGACCTGATTCTTTGCTTGCAGCTTTAATCCTTTGTTTTCCCCACAGTTCTGGAGTGTGTTGGTAGCGACCTTGGCCCCAACACTTTACCTGCTCCTGAGCAGAAATGTGCAGCGACACAGGAGCCCGAGTACAGGAGTGAGACCAGAGCCACAGCCAGGGCAGGGTGAAGTCTGACGCTAAGAACAAACATGGACCTGAATATGTACTGTATTTGCAGTGACAGAAAGTAACAAAATGCTATTTATATTTTCTTTCTTTCTTTTTTTTTTGTATTTAATGTATTCAGTGAGTAAAATTCAAAGCTCAACGTTCAAAGTCAGCTTTATTGTCAAAAACCATATGTACAGGTTGCACACAAGATTTGAAATTGCAGCGCTCCCTAGGCCCACAGTGAACATAAAACATCTGATAAACAAAACAATAAACACAATGACTAAAACATCACATATACCCATAGCAAAAGTACAGTAAACTTGTATATGATACAAATAGGTAAAACCCAATCTATGGCGTAATAAAGCTCAAATGGTGTCATTTAAGCAGCAGTGTCAGTGTCATTTAAGTGTTGTTTAAGCAGCAGTGTCAGTGTCATTTAAGTGTCGTTTAAGCAGTAGTGTCAGTGTCCTTTAAGTGTCCTTTAAGCAGCAGTGTCAGTGTCCTTTAAGTGTCGTTTAAGCAGTAGTGTCAGTGTCCTTTAAGTGTCCTTTAAGCAGCAGTGTCAGTGCCCTTTAAGTGTCGTTTGAGCAGTAGTGTCAGTGTCCTTTAAGTGTCTTTTAAGCAGTAGTGTCAGTGTCCTTTAAGTGTTGTTTAAGCAGCAGTGTCAGTGTCATTTAAGTGTCTTTTAAGCAGTAGTGTCAGTGCCCTTTAAGTGTCCTTTAAGCAGCAGTGTCAGTGCCCTTTAAGTGTCGTTTAAGCCGTAGTGTCAGTGTCCTTTAAGTGTCTTTTAAGCAGTAGTGTCAGTGTCCTTTAAGTGTCCTTTAAGCAGCAGTGTCAGTGTCATTTAAGTGTTGTTTAAGCAGCAGTGTCAGTGTCATTTAAGTGTCGTTTAAGCAGCAGTGTCAGTGTCATTTAAGTGTCCTTTAAGCAGCAGTGTCAGTGTCATTTAAGTGTCGTTTAAGCAGTAGTGTCAGTGTCCTTTAAGTGTCTTTTAAGTAGTAGTGTCAGTGTCCTTTAAGCAGCAGTGTCAGTGTCCTTTAAGTCTCCTTTTAAGCAGCAGTGTCATTGGGGAAGGGAGGGAAGGGAGGGAGAGAGTTCAGCATCCTGACAGCTTGGTGGATGAAGCTGTCTTTCAGTCTGCTGGTCTTTGCCCTGAAGCTCCTCAAGAATAAAATAAAAATATACTGCTCTTTGTTTAAGCCTTTCGGGGTTATCAAATTCATACAGTAATTCAATTCCCTCAGGGGAAGGAATTGTCTCTCACGCGCTCTCTTTTTGGCTCACACTTAAATATTGACATTGTTGATATGACTATAGTCCAGCAGAGGGAGCTCAATCCTCAAAATGATAACGCTAATAAATCCATTGATCACAGTATTTTCCACAGACTTATAAATATATGGGGCTATTATGGGGGCAGAGGCAATCTTTTTTTTTTTTTTTTAGAAAACTAATAATAAATTGTGAAAAGAGCACGTAATTAAGAAAATAATTAGGCACAATCTCCACTTATTTCTGAAGTAGGCTATGAGTTTTCTGGCAATATTTGAGCACAGTTTTCTTTATTTAAACAAAAACATTTGACAATATATTCCCCTCTTTACTGTTGGCGGGTATCAAAGTGGTCAAAAATAGGGACACCTGGGACATGTCTGGTATAAAACGGGGACAAATCACTGGTTTTGTATACATCTGCTGGGACAGAAGACACGGAGCTCAAAACTGGGACTGTACAGGGTAAATAGGGATGTCTGGTCACCCTAAATAGGAACTTATCATAATATAGGAAGCTTAAATTATAACCTGGTGTTCCTGTTTCATTGTTCAGCTTTCAATACATGTTTGAGTCACTGCGTTTTTTATATGGGAATTTAACCGTGACAACAAGAACTGGCCTGTTCTGGGACATGGGAGGGGCAGAACAAGTATGACGAGTGAACGCAGCTCAACACACCTTTGTGCTCTAGTGTTCTAATACCTGCCCTACAGCTCCATACACTGTGTACACGCCAACACTGACAGTAAATATTCTCTTGGCAATACAATGGATATAGAGGAGCAGAAGGGAAAAGGAGATGAGGAGGAAGAGGATGAGGAGACAGAAGGACTGAAATGGCTTCTATGGAGAGAGGATTCAAATGTGACGCCCATGGACACCAATATCACCCAGGCCAGGTAAGTCTCAGGTCCGGTCTGATGGGTGCCTCAGATCAGGCTGGACGCTGGAAACAAGAGGCTGGAGATAGCGGAGAACACAACAGACACGGGAATAAAACTGAGTAGGCCTATCAAAGTTTCAATAGTAATATTCAGAACAAAAAAAAAAAGTTTAAAAGTGGAGGTGATCATGTTTAATAATCACCATGGCAACCAAAATGACACGTTGTAGGCGTACTAGCTGCGTAACTTTTCTGATGGAGGGTCAGCCCCATAGAACTATAACATCTGATTCAAGATTCAAGATTGTTTATTTGTCATATGCAGAATCAACACAAGGTCAACAATGCAATGAAATGCTTAGGATCAGAAGAACCGTTGACTCGCTAAGATAGTCAGAAGTACTAATAACATGCAATAATAGTACATGGTAAAAAAAAAAAAAGTGTTGCAAAAGTGCAGGGGAAGAAGTAAACAATATAATAAACAATATAATAAAATATGTAATAAAATGTAATAAAAAAATACAAGGTACAATGTACAAAGGTGCAGGTAGGATTAAATCAAAGATCAAATAAGGTGTGCGTGTCTGGAAGGTGAATCTATATGTCTATAGAACTATAGGCTAATATAGATCAGACCTGGGCATTGTCCCGGGCCACATACGGCCCTTTGGTTGACTCTGACCGGCCCGTTAAAGCTCATTTGGAATTACAGAATAAACATATTTTATCATTTTACCTCATGCATGGACTAAAGCTGCATTGGTTTTTATTTTAAAGTTGTTTTTAATTGTAAGGCAACATCATTTTTTCATTCCTTCGTCATAACATACACTCGTCTTACTCGTCTTTCCAGTACAGTAATCAAAGCTATTTACTGCTTTTATTTTAATAATAATAATAATAATAATAATAATAATAATAATAATAATAATAATAATAATAATAATAATAATAATAATAATAATACATAAATAATACATAAATAATACATAAATAATAAAAGTAACGCCCACTCCTGACATATCGCGACAAAATACTTCCGCATTACTTCCTGAATACTGTACTGGCCTTCGCCGCAAAACGTGTGACGTCAGAAACGTGAAGTTCTGACCAATTAGAGCGCGAGCTGCTAGAGCGGAGCTCGCGCGGCTCAGAGCGGGGTTTGATAAACAAAAAAACAAAAGTTATCTTTGGCTCTTTGACGATTTTCAACATATCCAGTCTTATCCAGGTCTTCCCACACAGCACCACCTGCTTGGTTGGTTGGTTGGTTGGTTGGTTGGTTTATTTATTTATTTATTTATTTATTTATTTATTTATTTATTTATTTATTTATGCTTCAATGTAAATGTACCGGAGTTAGCACAATAGCTAGTTTACGTCCATAGTCCTAAGGCAGGTAACAACAAAACACATTCACACAAACAGAGAACACAGAATACACAATAGACATTACACCAAGAGCATGTTGAGTTTATTAATATTCCTTTACACAGAATGTTCTACTTCATGGTATCTGTTTCAGAAATAAATACGACTAATGGAAAAGATGGATAGATAGGCCTATTAGTTTAGTTTTGAAAGAATTAAGAAATTAAGAAATAACACCTCACAGGAGTCAAGCAGATGGAGGACCCTCTGACAGAAAAAAGCTACAAAGAGCGCCTTTATTTTAAACCAGACCATAAATTTGATTTTGTTAGGCTTCATATGTCTGTATTATATCAACATAGGTGTTGAAGGCCTATTATTCATTTACATAGCCTACGACAAGCATCACTGATTCATTTATTTGGAATGAGGTGTTAGCAGAAAAGAGCTATCGGATGAGTTACTTCAGCCTTATTTCCATCACAAAATCTAAAGTAATTTTCAAAGGCTTTACATTCATACCATACTCCATACAACTGTACAACAACTCACCCTTAAGTGACAGGTAACCCAGTGTCCTGTCAATCATCATATATTTTTTCCTTATGACCTCTTATATATTGCTGAGATATTTTTATTACTTAATTTCTATTTTATTTTGACTTATACATACATTTATATAATTATGCCTTATTGACATCTGTCTCTTTTTTGCTACTTAGTTAGAATTTATTATTACCATTTATATTTTTTACTCTTTGTCATTTTAATATATTGTGATGTGTGAGCTACTATGTTCAAGTAATTTCCCTTGTGGACCAATAAAGGTTGAATAATAAAAAGTTTGTCTTAATAGTGATGAATGTGATTTTGTTTTCAGCCCAGAATGTCACGATGGAACGGATAGCAAATGCACTCAGGAGTTTTCCCGAGAGTCCGTGTTTGAAGCTGCCTCCTGTGGTGACGCCTCAAAGCTCCAAGGTCTACTGGAGTTTCTGACAGTCAACAAGAAATGCCTCACCAGCCCTGAGTTCATAGGCTAGTACTGCATCTTCACCTGACACACCCTTTTTGAATACATTTATAAAAGTTATTCATTTTTTTAGATGAATCCAATGGGAAAACGGCACTGCTGAAGGCCTTGTTGAACCTAACAGAAGATAACAAAAATGACACTGTTGAAGTGCTCTTGGATATTGCAGAGAAAACTGGAGATTTACAAAACTTGGTCAATGCATCCTACACAGACTGGTGTTACAAAGGTGGATAGCCAAAAATGCAAATGCAGATGATTTGGGCGTTTACTCATATGTATCATACATATATATCTTTTTAAAACGTGTGAGACAGGGCAGACTGCACTGCATGTGGCCATCGAGAGGAGGAGTCTGGACCATGTGAAGCTGTTGGTCCAGAAAGGCGCAGATGTACAAGCCAAAGCCAATGGGAAGTTCTTTCAGCAGAATGAAGGATATGGGTTTTATTTTGGTGAGTTCCTAAACCTGGTCAGTCACTGAAGCTCTGATCCTGAACTAAAACAACTTGAACCATGTGTTCCAGGGGAGCTGCCTCTGTCTCTGGCGGCCTGCACCAACCAGCCTGAGGTGGTGTCTTATTTCCTGGACAACCCTCACAGACGAGCCGAGGTGATGGACAGAGACTCCGAGGGCAACAGCGTTCTACATGCTCTGGTGGTGATCGCAGACAACAGCCTTGAGAACACACACATGATTGCATACATGTACGACAAGATTCTGACCGAACACCACGCACTGCACAGGGACAGCCCCGTCCGTCTGGAGGACATCAAGAACAACCAGGGACTCACGCCTCTTAAGTTAGCTGCCAAGCTGGGCCGCATAGGGGTATGTGTGAGGGGCAGAGAGGGGCGCTGTCTTTGGCTCTGGTCTGATGTGTGCTCTGTGATTGGCAGCTGCTGAAGCACATGCTACATCGAGAGTTTATGGACAAAGAGTCCCGTCCTCTGTCCAGGAAGTTTACTGAAATGATGTATGGGCCAGTGCACTACTCCCTGTATGACACCAGCTCCATTGACACAGATGAAGACAACTCGGTGCTGGAGATCGTTGTGTTTGGCAGCAAAATCCCGGTGAGACACAGTATTTTGTTATTTCATGTACACTTGTGTGAACAGTTGCGTGTGAACATGACTGTACTACAAAGGTAAGTGTGGTTTGTTCTGGTCCTAGAACCGCACAGAGATGCTGCAGCTGGAGCCTCTGCGCAGTCTTCTGGAGGACAAGTGGGAGCGCTTTGCTTCCAAACTGTTTCTTTTCAACTTCCTGGTTTACATGGTTTACCTGAGCATCTTCACTGCTGTGGCCATCAACAGGAAGGAGGGAAAGGTAAGATATGAGAATGTGATGACTTTTGGACTTTTATGAAGAGTTTTGAGTTCAGATTAGTGTGTGTGGACCCACAGCCCCCGTTCCCCATCGAGGATGTTCCTGATGACTACCTGCGCAGTACTGGACAGGTCATCAGTGTGCTGGGAGGACTCTGGTTCTTTTACAGAGCAGTGAGTAAATCAAAAACTCCTGCATTATAAAGGCTATTGTGTAATGGCCACATGTAACATGTCTGACTTCTACCCATAGGTAGTGATTTTCAAGAGGAACCCTCCCAAGTTCAGCAGTCTCTACACAGATGGATTCAGTGACATTATCTTGTAGGTGCCATTGTAAGATTTATGTGGATCATTTAGTAGTGACTGATGGGCTGTGTGCTCCTCTCAGTTTCCTCCAGGGCACTCTGATCCTGCTCTGTGTTCCTCTGTATGTGAGTGGACTCAGGGAGTATGTAGGGCTGCAGGTCATCTCTCTGGCTCTGTCCTGGGTCAACATTTTACACTACGCCAGAGGAATAAAACAACTGGGAATTTACAATGTGATGATGCAAAGGGTGAGAAACACCAAGGTGAGCATCAGCGTTTGACATGAATCTGAAATCTTGTTCTCTCTTGTAGATGATCCTCAGGGATATCCTGCACTTCCTGTTTGTTTATGCCGTCTTTCTCTTTGGCTTCTCAGCTGGTTGGTATTCAAACAAATTCTATATATTAAATGCACTAGATTAGAACGTTAAATAGGCTAGTTTTGTTGAAATGTTGTTAACACACTTTTGATCTACTAAAATATAAAGACAGTGATCGTTACTAATTGTCACTTTGTCCAAACATATTTAATTTCTCCTCCTCTCTCTTGTCTCCCTCTAGCTATTATGTCACTTATAAAAGATGTCCCACCAGAGCCATTTAACGAGACAGAACCCGTAGTGGTGCACCCTCTGGACCTCTGTGAAAAACCATCTTACAATGATGTACGCTTCACCATTCTGGAGCTGTTTAAGTTCACTATTGGAATGGGAGACCTGCAGTTCACGGACAATGTCCAGTACAAAGAGGTCTTCTACATCCTGCTCATCATCTACATCGTGCTCACCTACATCCTGCTGCTGAACATGCTCATAGCCATAATGGGCAACACTGTGGAGAGGATCTCCAGTGAGAGCGAGAACATCTGGAACCTGCAGGTCAGACCATGCTATCATTTTTAATATAACAGCTCACAACTGGGCCATTTACGCATCAGCTGGAAACCAGCTGGAGGTTATGTCTGTATCGAATCCCCTACCAGTTAGATTGGCCTCCTATGGAACACACTTTAAAATTGTAAAAACATTAGACTTAGACAAAACTTTATTGATCCACAAGTGAAATTATTTGGAGAAGCTACTGTGCCCAGCTGCCACTTTTTCAGGCGCTCAGGGTGCATTCATATACTGTCTGCATGTGTGTTTTAATGCATTTGTTTTGTTTAATTTCAGAGGTCTCATACAATTCTGGACATGGAGAGGGCTCTCCCAAAATGTATAGTAAATAAACTGCGCTCTGTAGTGTCAAAAACTGTCCAATTCAAACATCAGCGGGACAAAAGTCGAAGATTTCTAAGGTATTTCTTCTAGAATAATGACGATAAGTCTCTCTCCTTTACTGAAAGTGTTTGTGTGGTCTGTGAATGTGCACATGTGCAGAATTATTTCTAACTTCATTTTTACATTATAACTCTCAGTATTACTTTTTTAAAGGTCCCATGGCATGAAATTTTCACTTTCTGAGGTTTTTGAACGTTAATGTGAGCTCCCCTACCCTGTTTAGGCCCCCATCCATGGTTAAAAGTTGCGAAATGTCTAAACTGAGCATTTGCGATCCTTTTCTGCATTAGAAAAAATCGGAGCTCAAACGGGCGATTTTGAACAAGGCACCTTATTGACGTCAGATCGAAAAAAGAAATGCAAATGCAGTTCCACCCCCGTCTGTCTGTACTCAGCGTCTCTGTAAATCACGCCCATAGAGTTTGGACTGCGGAGGAGCTACGCAATGCGAAATGTGTTTTTTTATTTGCCTGGAGGCACGTCCGAGTGTTTCTAGGCTCGGAAGTCCTTTATCTGAGCCTCTGGACCTTTGAACAGCAGTGGTTTAATTTTATTTTCTGTGGAAATGTGTTTATTTTTCAATGGAACGCTTCAAATCTCTCCCCCATGCAAAAACACGGAAATGGATCAGAGGGCACAGCGGAGAGCGGAGAGTTTGGCCACGCCCCCACCCTCTACTACAGGCCATCTCTTTTCTCCTCATTTGCATTCAAGCAACAACGCCCATTATGGACTGTTCAGAGAGAGAAAAATTACTCTTTCTCATCTTATCTATGTTTCTCATGCACTGAGTGTTGATTTTGAAGAAGGATTCATTTACAGTATTAGGGAACCATTAAGGAGCCATATAAAAGCATCAAGAAGTACCATGTCATGGGATCTTTAAAGCATTTATTGAAAGCTCTGTGGACATTGTTTTTACAAACCTAAACCCAGTTACTCAAACCGAGCTGCTCTGGTTTCAGAGTAGCAGAGACTCTCTGGACCCAGTGGCGGACAAATGTGTATAGAGAGGAGGACCCAGGCAGTGACGTCCTTCAGTCCACAACATCAATCAGTAGGTCACCTCTCACATCTATACACCAAACTCCACACTGAACAAACTCCTTCTGAACACATTTCATTACACTCTTTACCATGTTTTTCACTGCTGACATAAGTTAAACTTAATTGTGTCCAACCGCAGGAAAACCAAGTCGTTGCGGAGGCGTTTTGAGTTATTCACAGATTCTGAAAATACAGGTTCTAAGCTTTCCAATGATGTCTTACATGTGAAAATCTGACAATATTTAAAAAAGGTATCTCTATTTGAAAGCAGCCATAGCAGATTCCAGAAACAGCCTCTCAAAGTTTGGTCTCTTCAGCCCTCCTTGCCTAATTTAAATTTTTGAAATAAAAAATGTATGTTTTTAACATCACTAATGCTGTTATCTGAAACATGGAGAGGCTTCTTCATGATCTCAACTAGCACATTATGCAAAAAAATGAAAATCACAAATTAAAAAAACAAAAAAAAAAACCCACAAAAAATGCATTTCCTGAGAATCTGTAATGCCAACATGCGCCCTCAGCTTCCGTGGTGGGACACAATTATTGTGTGAGCTTAAAACTAACTTAAACCAACAGCCCCCACTGTCCAGTATCTTTTGTGTCAGTGGTCGATTGTTACACCACACGTCACATTAAACCAAAATATATCATATATATTTTTTAATATTTTCATATTTATTATATGTATTGTTATTACTATAACATGTAAAGGTGGACTGTTGCCATGTCAAGTCCTTCAAATCAGGAAGGATCCATGAATCCATGAACCCTTGAATTTACACATCAGAATCAGAAAGACTTATTCCCATTGTCAAGTGAAAAGAATTTACAAAACTAGGAACTTGTCTCGGTGATAAGGTGCAAACATAAAACACTAAATAATAATAGTAATAACTAAAATATAGCTATAATATAGTAAAAAAATAATAAACAATCCAAATAACAACAAACATATACAGTACCTACATGCATAGACAGCCAGATACACCATATACATAAGGGAATAATTTCCTCATAATTTCTTCATAGGGATTTGCATCTCACAAAATGTAGCAGATACAAGACCTTACACTGTTGGTACGCACACACATCACCGTATGATTTTCTTTCATGTTCCAGGGAACAGATGGCGCCTTCACCCGTTCATGAACAGAATAAGAGCCAGACACCAGCAACTTCGAACAGTCCAATCCTAATCCTGCTCACATTAAAGTATCATCCCAGTATCATCCCAGGATCATCCCAGGATCATCCCAGTATCATCCCAGTATCATCAGGGAAGTTACAGTGTTAAAGCTGTACACTGGTATGTTCAAGATCCTCACATTGTGTACTGTTGTTAAATAGTGCTGCAATGATTCATCAGGTAGTCTTGACTGGCTGACTATAAATGATAATTGTAGTTTAATTTTTATTGTCATATGGCTTTTTACAATAAAGATGACTTTGAACTTTGAACTTTTTGGATAACTGTGTTATCTTCACTCTACAGACTCTAAAACACATACAAAAAGACTTTTTTTTTTTTAAATAACAAAGACAGCAAATTATTAAATTAAAATATCAAACAAATATAAACTATTTCTGATTTTCATCAATAATACACTTGGTTCATATTTTCTATATTTGGAAGCCTTTAGTCACCATGATAAAAGGAGAAATTCAATTTGTCAACTGGACAAAGTTTGTTTGGTCGAAAACGTTTCGCCGCTCATCCGAGAGGCTTCGTCAGCTCTGGTTCTAGTGCTGGTTAGACCCTGTATATATCTAGCTGCAGGGAGGAGCTCACTACACTGAAATAGCTCTGAAACTATCTCCACTAATCTGTCTCTTTGTTTTTCAAATTTCTCTGGCGTCTAGTTTAGCCTCCCTATTCAAGCCTAATGACCCTCTCCACCCCTCTACCCTGGATTGTCTGCCCTAATGTTTCTTTGTCTGTTTTTGAGAATCGAATTATAGTCGAATTTAGTCACCATATTTCAACTTTATTTGGTAAAAAATAATAATTTGACTAGGCGACTAACATTTGCTATCAAAGCAGATATCAGTGTCACACGGATGACTGAAATGCTTTAAGAGCTTTTCACGCATTTTAAGAGCTCATAATAAAAATAATACTTTGTTACCATTATGATGACATTCACTTTTGTGCATCTCATTTCCACCTTCCTCTTTTCCTAAATTAGACTTCTTGAACAGGATTAATTCAATTATCTGTGTTCATTTTACCACAAATATGATATTTTTAACTGTAATTCAGACCAGTTCCAAATTAAGTATCAAGTATATTGGCTTTGTTTACGCACATTCAATTCATTAAAAAAATAAGGATAAAGGCTGGCTTATAGCCACACAATTCTTTCTCCAAAGATTGTGCAATTCCCTTCAATCCTAAGGGCTTTCTTTATCCATGCAAAAAATCCGTGAGGTGAGGGGAGGGGAGGAGCATCACCATAACAACCAGCCTTTGTAACTCTACACCTGACAAGGTGTTGCCTAAACACATGAGACGTGCAACCTTGAAAAAGCATTTCTTTGAGAGATTATGGAGGATCAGCAGCACTTGGAGGTGACGGAGCAGGAGCCCAGACACAGTCTGGACTGGCTGCTGGGAGCCAACCCCCCTGACCCCCCCGTGCCTATGGACACCATCGTCTCTGTGAGCAGGTGAGTGATGACCTCATCTGGGACTTAGGCTGTTTGTGGATCTCTGTGCTCTTTACACATTTGACCTACAAACCTTGATTATGGCAATTAAACAAAGAGTAAACTATTCACATTATATGTATCTTAACAACTTACTGTAGCTGTCAACCCAGCAATAGGGCCTTGGTCTTGTAATTTTATCCACGTAGTTTTTGTCCACAGACACATGATATATATGACACAGTTCAGTGATCAGACTGTGTACTTTCAGTGGAGAGGCAGCCCTGTTCAGCAGAGAGCTGGTGTTTGGTGCTGCCAGTCGCGGAGATGCCTCTCAACTCCAAGGTCTACAGGACTTTCTCACAGCCACCAACAAGCGTCTGACAAGCCCGGAGTTTACAGGTCAGTACACAATGTCCTATATGCTCTCTCCACCCTCACTCAATCACCTCTGATTACCAACAAGTGCTTTTATCAATCACTGCTTTGTTCTACTCTAGTCCAAGGCTGTTCTCAGTATGGAGTCCTGTGAAACATCTTTAGATTACATGAATTATTCGGCTATTTCATATTGATTTTTAAACATGCTCTGAAGGCAATAAGCTAAGTTGCACAATTGATTCACCACATGGCTGTATATGGCCAGTGAATACAGCCTGGCTAACCATCTGAAACTCTCCATCTACTCTAAGCAGTCTGGTATTGTCCTGATTGCGGAAGGGAGATGTGCATCCCTGTGACCGTTGATCTGAAGCCTTTGTCCAAATAATTATCCTGAGCTTTTGTGATCAATTAAAATCCTGTCATGTATTTTTGTCCCTACCAGAGTCAAATGGAAAAACAGCACTGCTGAAGGCCTTGTTGAACCTAAAGAATGACAGAAATGAAGCCATTGAAATGCTCCTGGACATAGCAGAGAAAACAGGAGATCTAAAAAAATTTATCAATGCATCCTACACAGATAATTACTATCACGGTAAGTGAGACGTATAATTAAAATTATCATTTGTAATCTATAAAATCCTGAGCACAAGCACATTTGCTTCTTCCTCAAATGTAAAATTTCCTTGTATAGTAAGTACAATCCTTGTGATATTTGTTGAGTTCACAAAGGAAGTATCATTCTTGAACCTTTCCAGATTGATAATGTGAACATAATTACCAAGATTTAGATCATATGCTGCAGTGGAAGTCTATTTGTATGTCTTCATAACTACGATGTCCCTGACTTCCTGACAGGGCAGACTGCTCTGCATGTGGCCATCGAAAGGAGGAGTCTGGACCATGTGAAGCTGTTGCTCCGAAAAGGAGCCGATGTACAAGCCAAAGCCAATGGGAAGTTCTTCCAGCAGAATGATGAAACTGGCTTTTATTTTGGTGAGTTCCCAAATGTCAGTCAGTTACTGAAACTCAGATCCTAAAACCTTTCAAGAGAATAAGTTTATGAGATGTAATAATCTTGTTGACATGTTGGGCTGTTAGCTGCGAGTCTTCTTCAGAACTGTCACCAGTTTGGTCACATGACACATGACCTGTTGTTACTTTGCAGCCAAAACATGCCAACAATTAAATTCCCTCTCCTAACTTATTGTTTGATAACCAAAAGTTTGTGAGTGTAAATACAAGACAAAAGTACCATTTTTGGATTAGTATGAACTAAAACAACTTGAACCATGTGTTCCAGGGGAGCTGCCTCTGTCTCTGGCGGCCTGCACCAACCAGCCTGAGGTGGTGTCTTATCTCCTGGACAACCCTCACAGAAGAGCCGAGGTGATGGACAGAGACTCCGAGGGCAACAGCGTTCTACATGCTCTGGTGGTGATCGCAGACAACAGCCCTGAGAACACAGAAATGATTGCACACATGTACGACAAGATTCTGACCGAACACCACGCACTGCACAGGGACAGCCCCGTCTGTCTGGAGGACATCAAGAACAACCAGGGACTCACGCCTCTTAAGTTAGCTGCCAAGCTGGGCCGCATAGGGGTATGTGTGAGGGGCAGAGAGGGGCGCTGTCTTTGGCTCTGGTCTGATGTGTGCTCTGTGATTGGCAGCTGCTGAAGCACATGCTACAACGAGAGTTTATGGACAAAGAGTCTCGTCCTCTGTCCAGGAAGTTTACTGAATGGGTGTATGGGCCAGTGCACTCCTCTCTGTATGACACCAGCTCCATTGACACAGATGAAGACAACTCAGTGCTGGAGATCGTTGTGTTTGGCAGCCAAATCCCGGTGAGACACAGTATTTTGTTATTTCATGTACACTTGTGTGAACAGTTGCGTGTGAACATGACTGTACTACAAAGGTAAATGTGGTTTGTTCTGGTCCTAGAACCGCACAGAGATGCTGCAGCTGGAGCCTCTGCGCAGTCTTTTGGAGGACAAGTGGGAGCGCTTTGCTTCCAAACAGTTTCTTTTCAACTTCCTGGTTTACATGGTTTACCTGAGCATCTTCACTGCTGTGGCCATCAACAGGAAGGAGGGAAAGGTAAGATATGAGAATGTGATGACTTTTGGTGAAGAGGTTTGAGGTCAGATTAGTGTGTGTGGACCCACAGCCCCCGTTCCCCATCGAGGATGTTCCTGATGACTACCTGCGCAGCACTGGACAGGTCATCAGTGTGCTGGGAGGACTCTGGTTCTTTTATAAAGCAGTGAGTAAAATGTGTTAAACACAAAAAAGTATATTTATTTGTAATAATTTTAGGGGTTGTATTTTTATTTAGGGGTTATTGTATTTGTGCTGTGTGTTTTTTAAACATATTTCTGTGAACTCACAGGTAATGATCTTTAGGAAAAACCCTCCAAAGTTCAGCAGTCTCTACATAGATGGCTTCTGTGACATTCTCTTGTAAGTGCTGTTGTCATGTGGGGGTTGTCTCCTCTTTAGTGACTGGTGGGCTGTGTGCTCCTCTCAGTTTCCTCCAGGGCACTCTGATCCTGCTCTGTGTTCCTCTGTATGTGAGTGGACTCAGGGAGTATGTGGGGCTGCAGGTCATCTCCCTGGCTCTGGCCTGGGTGAACACTCTGTATTATGCCAGAGGAATCAAACAACTGGGCATTTACAGTGTAATGATGCAAAGGGTGAGAAATATCTACACAAGAACAACACCATTTTCTTCTCTTGACATGAATCTAAATGCTCTTTGTCTTTGTAGATGGTCCTCAGAGACCTCCTGCACTTTCTGTGTGTTTATGCCGTCTTCCTCTTCGGCTTCTCAGCTGGTGAGATTATACCTCTTACCCATAATTTATTTAATTTATGTCACTTCTCCACAGATGGCATGAAAGATTTGTATTCATTGTAGTGTATATTCTAATTTTTGATGTGGCCACCAGAGTTCCTTGTTTTAACCAAATCTAAATGCTCTCTTCACAGCTATAGTTTCTCTGATTGAAGACAACTATCCTGATGAAGACACCAGCCGTTCCAAGGACCGTGGCAGGGGATTCAGCCCAGAGATGATTCTTTGTGAAAAACCATCTTACAATGATGTACGCTTCACCATTCTGGAGCTGTTTAAGTTCACTATTGGAATGGGAGACCTGGAGTTCACAGACCAAGTCCAGTACAAAGAGGTCTTCTACATCCTGCTCATCCTCTACATCGTGCTCACCTACATCCTGCTGCTGAACATGCTCATAGCCATAATGGGCAACACTGTGGAGAGGATCTCCAGTGAGAGCGAGAACATCTGGAACCTGCAGGTGCACATTTCTCACATATAGACAGTGATTGCTATTAGTTCTTGTCCAAAGATTTGAGCATCTGTTTGTTTTTATCTAAACACACACAGAGATCCCACACCATTTTGGACCTGGAGAGTTCTCTGACGCAGTGGCTGAAGAAGAGACTTTACTCAGGACAATCCAAAATCATCATCAAGCACAAGAAAAACAAAGAGAGGAGCCAAAAACTGTTACGGTATGACACTTTCACTCGTCTGAACTTTAACTGTACAGACTTCTGCCAAAGGCATGAGTCTTTCTTAAGAAACAACAAGCTCAGCACCTAGATATTTTTGTAAAACACTCCTCTGTGACTGTCTGTGGTCTATGCCCTGGTCTATGCCCACTCTCTTGCTAACTGCTGTCTTTTTCAGAGTGGAGGAGGTCAACTGGACAAAGTGGCGTTCAGATCTCTATGTGTTTCAGCAGGAAGAGCCTGGGAGCCACATGACCTCTGAGCCCCAGTCCAAAGGTTGCTCAGCCCGACCTGTTTTCTCTTTATTAAACTGATGGTGCTCCTAATCACTGTACATGTGTTTCCCTCAGGAGGACCTGACCTGAGGACCCGATGGAACTTCAATCCTTTTAAAGAACGACTTTTGCGTCGAAATAACCGGCCACAAGGCTTCAATTTGCCAACCATTTAGCAAACATGCTAAACAAAGTGAGTAGGATTATTGCCCTTATCCTCTGTACTTGCCTGTGCCAGCTCAGCAGTGACATGCACAGGGGGGTTGCTCGGGTTGCCTGGGCAACTACCCCTACATGCCCTCCTGGACTGACATTGCCCTTCCGGAAAAAAATAAAAATAAAATAAATAAATAAATAAATAAATAAATAAATAAATAAATAAATAAAAAATAAATAATAATAATAATAATAATAATAATAATAATAATAATAATAATAATAATACATCTTTCAATGGATACAGAATTTCATGTAGGCCTAGGCCTAGATTTGAAAATGAAAACTAAATAATCGCCACTCAAAACATTTTTCATAAAATAAAAGCAGCCTCATTCACTTCCATTCGGACACCGAGAGTGAAAGTCAGCAGGGGAGTGGGCTCTGTTTACATACACGCCACCGACACCTGACCCGAGCTGCATGTGGAAAGAGATTGTCGCGGTTGTCTTGTTCACTGCCTTGACGCTGTCGTAAAAGGTGAGATTAAGATGTATAACAAATGATCACCATGAAGGTTTATGAATTTAATAAAAATGTCCATAAATACAGTACATGTTCAGTTTGCCACGTTTAGCCTAAATAATCAGACAGCAAGCTTGCAGAAAAGCAACCCATTATTTAAACAGGCTGCTAATTTTGTAGTAGGCACACTAAGCTACATGTCTGCAGTCTTTTCATTTTAGCAGCAGAATGAATGATGGAAGTGATGCATCAGATGAATTATTTCATTCAAAATGAATAAATCTTATCACTATTTTGGGTAATGTGTGTTATGTTAAGTGATGCCCATGGAAAAGAGGCGGTTGGGGGGGTTGGTTTGCCCCTTTCTTCAGGTCAGAGCAACTGCCTCTCAAAATTCCTGTGCATGTCCCTGCAGGTCAGCACAGATGTGGAGGACTTGTGTAGAATTGCACTGTTGATCATAGGAGGCCCTGGTTGTTGATGATTTTCCAATCTGAAAGCAGAATGTACCTCACATGTGTCTCTCATTTGGGTTGCCAGTTTTAATGCTGTTATCTGAATCATCTGACTCTTCACTACCTAATCATTTATCAGTGCTAGTGCACCCTGAGTGAATTCTGGGGGTTGAGAGCCTTCATATGAGAAAACTGTGTCCACTATATGAAAGTTAAGGCACTAGGAACCCAAGTTCAGTTGTGAATATAGTCTCTTTTTTGTTGTCTACTTCAAAAAGTAAGGGGGAGGCAGGCTCCTGTGTGTTAAAGTGATGCATATTAAGTTCTAAAAGATTTGCTGTGACTTGTATGATGAAATATGTATAAAGATAGTCATTTCATTATGGTGTAGTGCAGGGGTCTTCAACGTTTTTCAGGCCAGGGACCCCCAAACAGATGGCGATCTGGGCCAGGGACCCCCTACTATATATACGGCATAGAATTGTGTTTTATATTAAATTGAGCTTAGTGTCATGTATAAACATTGCTACTCTGTTATGGTACATCCAATACAAGGAAATAATACACAGGTTAATACTGTATTTTACACTATAAAATATAAAATTATATTATTTTAAAGTGAAATCAAAAGATTTCGCGACCCCCCTGCAGCACCTCCGCGACCCCCCTGTTGAAGACCTCTGGTGTAGTGCAAAGAAAGACTCCAACACTTAAAAAGAATGAACTGTATTGTAGTAAGTTCAGTTTCATTTGTTTCAGATACATTAATCCCATGCCATGTTTTTGAAATGTTTTAAACTCTTTTTTTAATATATATATATATATATATTTTATAACAAAAATTATCATTTTTTTCCTGTTGATTGTATTTTACAGTCTTAAATAAATCTGTCCATCACACAAATTAGTATACTTGTAGTTCACACATACAAAACTCAATAGTTGTTTTTCTAATATTCAGGTCAGGCATAGATTGATGTTCACAGTTAGGGACAGAGACATTGACAGAAACTGCACATAAACTCAACTATCTGGATTTCGCCCTGGCTGTCCGCAGTGCTTTTGTATATAGCTTACCACTTTGAGCTCAGGTACTGCAGCCAGAACAGTAGAAGACCATGCTGAGGCTACATACGCTTTGGACATGCAAAGGAACACAGGGGTATAGCTAACGAGACACATTTAAGAACAATCAGTCACGGACATCCTAAGAAACCCACAATCTTTTCAGAGCTTACAGTAGAGTATAGAGAGAAAGGGAGTGACCAAAATATGTTGTAAGCAATTATTTCAATAAATGTAGTTGTGCAGTTTAAATCTCACTCTCCAAGGGTGCGTCTACACTTTGGTCCTGGTTTGGGCCCTGTTTACTCCAGGTGTAGACCTGATTTAGGCCAGGTTTAGGTCTGTTCTAGTTCTGGGCTAGCTCCAGGTTTAGTCTCAATTTGAAATGTTGTGTGCAGAGCTGGGTAAAGAGCTGAGTAAAGAGTAGTTAAAAATGCGTGAAGAGTCCCTCAGTCGTCCAGGTAGAATCCATGATAAAGGAGAAATTCAATTTGTCAACTGGACAAAGTTTGTTTGGTCGAAAACGTTTCGCCGCTCATCCGAGAGGCTTTGTCAGCTCTGGTTCTAGTGCTGGTTAGACCCTGTTTATATCTAGCTGCAGGGAGGAGCTCCTACACTGAAATAGCTCTGAAACTATCTCAACTAATCTGTCTCTTTTGTATTACGAATTCCTCTGGCGTCTAGTATTAGCATATCTATTCAGCCCTAGGAGGCGCTCACTACACTGAAATAGCTCTGAGACTATCTCCACTAATCCACTAAAAACAAAGAGACAGATTAGTGGAGATAGTTTCAGAGCTATTTCAGTGTAGGGAGCTCCTCCCTGCAGCTAGATATAAACAGGGTCTAACCAGCACTAGAACCAGAGCTGACGAAGCCTCTCGGATAAGCGGCGAAACGTTTTCGACCAAACAAACTTTGTCCAGTTGACAAATTGAATTTCTCCTTTATCACAGTAGTCAAAAATGTACTCAAGTAGATGTAAAAAACAAATAATTACTCATAAGAGTAAAACAATATTCATAGAAATTACAACTTGGGTAAAACGTAAGTAAATAAAAATGTGTTTAAAATGTGATTTATCATTTATAAGTTAATGTAATTAGACAGACAAAACATGAAATAATGCACAGATTACAAACAAAAATTACAGAAAACAATTCATATCTGAATGGGTGTAAGAAGTGCAAATCATTTAATGTTATTCATATACTTTACGCTTTTGTCACGACAGAATTACTGTGTGTGCAAGTGTGAACGCACCCTTATAGAGGCATTAATAAAGGCATTATAATATCAAACCTCTAAGTAAACAGATTGACTGTAAACATGCTTCTGCCTCTAACCTGGAGACGAACACTGAAGTTTAACAGCGACTTCAGTGTTAAACAATGTTCAGTATTACCAATATTGCACAATTGACCCATAGCAGTGAATGATAATCTAAATAATATGGCCGTATATACTTTACTACAGTGCTTCAAAGCTGTGGCAGGCTCGTTTTACAAAAATAAAATACAAAAGTAAAGTTGGTATCAAAATCAGGTACATTTGTCCAAGATATAATTTTCCAAAATCTTACAAAATGTTAAAGGGTTTCCTAATTGAATTGTACATTTAGCATGAGTGATCCATTCTGAAGCCCTTACACAGATTTAAGAGCCAATAAGTCCATGTATTTGAAGCAATCTGAGAGAGTGTTATGTGCCTGAGAGAGCATCTTTTTGATTGGCTCTCCTGTTTTCATCTTTGGAAAAACTACAGTAAGCGCTGAATCAGAACAGACATATTTGAACTGAGATTCACAGAACAGTAGTGTGCCTTCATATGGACAGAGTGAGCAGTATACACGCATGTGTGTACATGTCTGTTACAGTGGACACTGTTGTTGCGGTAAAAGTGGAATACTATTTCTGAAACATGTTCGTTTCAATCACTTGTAATGGCCTTCAGTGATCAAACATGTGCACATGAACTACAAGGAGTACAGACTGTTCTCCATAGTTTCCATTTGTCATCATAGACCTTTGCGTACGCCTGCAAGCTACCTGCATGCTAAATGCTGGGTACTTTTGTTCCATTACTTTTGATTGAAGACACAGTCCCATGATCTTGTTTCCAGTTTGACAAACACTAAACTCTACATGGCCCAGGACCAAAACACCTGATCCTGAGGATGCAACCATGTTAAGCACTAATCATCTCATATCAGTCATATCAGTGAGAACAGTGCTTGCATGAACACAATACCTGTTTTATGTGACTACAACGATGGAGTGTGTTCTTTGCAGGTCTGTAGCAGCTTTGAATGAGTGCAGAGAAGTGTGAAAAGACTATCTGCAAGAATAAGATAAAGCTGTAAGACCTACTCTGTGTCAAGTCTGACTTCTGCTATTGTGACTAGGCTGAGCTCAGAACACAGACAAATGGCTGCACGAGTCATGCACATGATTGATGAATGAAGGCCATTGTGAGTAAAAGAATAAACAATTGTTTCTGTGATGTGAACTGAAGTATCTATGGCAGCAGTATTTAGTCAAATAAAAGCAGTGCAAAACATTCCTCCTGATCAGGATGTAGACGCCTAGGTTTTACTAACACTGTCACTTTTGTAAAGAGGATTGTGTCCTTTGATCCTTCTGAGCTCCCACTATACACTTCACTTTAAGGACACACTGTAGCAGCCATGATATAGTGAGAGAAACAGCTACATACATGCAAGGGATTATTGACATACAGCTAACTGAGTGACATCATCACCGGGACCCTGGAGACCAGGCATATGGCTCATAAACACATTGGTCCTTCCTCTTGTCGTTCACTCACACTAACTCTTAAGAATGCTTCTCAACTCAGACGAGTGACTGCTCTCCTCCTGCAGTCATGGGCCCTGTTTGCATCATCAATATTTCAGCAAACCAGCCCATACAAACAACTGTGTACTGGATGGGGAGTAATACACTAATTATAGCAGAAGGGGAGTGGCAGTGCTTTCTCAAAATGTTTGTTTTCAATATAATTTAATTTTGTGTTATTTATGTACATTGCTTATACTTAGGGGCCGCTTTGTCCCACTCTGGACCTGGTCTCTTCTCTAAGCTTAACTTGAGGAAGACCATACCATATATGACTTGCATGAGCAGGACTACAGAAGGGAGCAGTTGAAACTACGTTGCACTGGTCTGGTTAACAAAGTTCATAAAGCTGCAGTGACAATTGCTACAATATTCAAACACATCTTTTGTTTTCAAACTCACTGCCTGATGATGCAGCCTTGTGTTATTGGTCTTTAGTGAATGTAAACATTATCACTCATGTTGTCAGTTCTGCTCACCACACACAGCTGCTGCTATCAGTTTATGTAGGAGAAGTTCATGCTTATTTACAGTCCATTTCAAAGATACGCAGTGAAAAACTACTGCAGGTACTAAGCCATGTGCACAGCTTGGTGGCATCCTCCCAGGGGTGTCTGTGCTTAAAAGCCATCGATGTGGCAGTAGGCCTCCAGGCTGGAGAACAGGATGTAGAGGAACCAAAGGCCCAGGAAAAGCAGAGTGGTGAGAAGGCGGGGCACTTTGGGGCCCCCCAGCTCCCCTCCAATAGACGGCCGGCGGCGGAACAACAGCACAGCCATGCAGATGAACGCAAAGATGGTGAAGAGGGTGACCGAGAAGGCCAAAGAGCCTGGGTCCACATTGAAGGGCTTCCCTTTGATCTTCCAGTATACAGCTGCCACAGTCCAGGCCACTCCGATCCCCAGGAATACATTGACTGCATTACTGCCGGTCACATTGCCCACAGAGGCGTCAGCGTGCTGGTCCTGCATGGCTGCTACTTTACTGGCAAAAGTGTCTGTGGAAGAGAGAGCCCTTTATTACACCTGTATGTATCATGTATGTAACCTGCATGTATCATGTAAAGTCATGTGAAGTCCTCACCTGGAATAGATGTTCCCAGAGCCACAAAGACCACAGCTGTGACTGTGTCTCGCAGGCCCACTGTGCAGCCAAAGTGAGAGGCCAGGTCTCCGATGATGGCTGTGAGGAACCCAATGACACTGATGGATACACAGAAGCACGCCCAGCCGTTCCAGTACTCTGTGGGAGGAACACAGGCAAACAGCACCTTCCAGAACACAGTGAGGAAGTGCATGACATAGTCATAACAGGAGGGGAGGCGCTCCTCTCGGCCTTCCTCATCCTCGTCCCCATCACCTGTGAACACACAGCATAACTGTGGTATTATAACTAACTGTATACAATACACACACTGTAATGTGCACCATAACTTTTAACACCACAGCACATGGAGCTGCCCTTACCTGCGCTGACAGTCACAGCCTCCACAAACTGCTCCCTCCAAGAGTGTGTACCAATCACCAGAGCCAGGTTGGTCTTCTTTATCAGTTTGTCCACTGTGCTCTGAAGATTACCACATAACATGTTATTGCAAAATCTGCATCCATGGTGGTACAGTTGCAGAATGCACATTTGCATCTTATGTAAATTATGCATTTTACATTTATGTAAATACAAGTGATTCTTCTCTAGTTTCACAGTAACCGTGGGTGACAGATGCTATAGAAAGAGACTGGGAGGACGGAGCACCTTAAACTCGTAGGACTCCTCAATGACCACCTCCAGGCGACTGTGTTCTCCCAGAATGGGCTTCCCCATCTCAGCGATCCTGCGAGCTTCTTCCTCCTCTGCACTCAGCTGGCCCTCCTGCCCCTCTGTGGCGATGCACACATATTGGATTACATCCATGTCCACAATATCAATGTGCTTACTAAAAAAAAATTCAGCAGCTTGGACAGTTAATGTTAAAAAAAAACCTGGAAGCCCAGCCTTATGTATTATACAATGTATTATGTATTACATAAGTTTGGAAGATGTCTTACCTTGGTTGAGAAGCAAGGCTGTAGGGGAAAAAATGCATTAGATGTAGTCCTCACAGAGAAGCAGAGTATGTGATAGACATCAGAAGTACCTGAGATGCCTCTCTTCAGCCAGCGTGGCTCCTCTAGGACAATGTAGAAGCTCTCCTTCTTCTCATACTCCTCATCATCAATGATCCGCACCTGGATCGTCTGACTGAACAAACCAACAAGACAATAAGATAAGCCAGAGGCATGCATATATATATATATTAGTGCTGTCAGGCGATTAAAAAAATTAATCTAATTAATTACAGGATTTGTAATTAATTAATCCAATTAATCACATTTTTAAAATAATTTTTTTAGGTGGTTTATTGTGCTCTCCCACAGTCCAAAAAAGGTGTAAAACGTGTGATTTATAGTGGTACAGTGAAAAGACTGCAGACTTCCCCTTTAAGTCTAAGTTTTTCACTCACTCCACTGTAAACATGACAAGACTGCTGGCAGACCCCCATTCCCCCTCCCACATTTCGTAACATTCATTGGAAAGCTCATTTACACCATTCCACTAATACATGGTGAATATTTCTGGTGCCACAAGGTGAGCACGTACAGCAGCTTTCATGCAACGTCAATAAATAATATTGTCATGACCTGGGTTAATGGTGTCTGTGCCTTTAAGGGGTTGGCTGTTGTGCGCATGCGTGGGACAGGTGTGGGTGTGTGAGAGAGGAAAAGAGGAGAGTTGCGCTGCTGCATGTGTTGGACTGTTAATGTTGAGTGAGTCCGAACTTCTGTTTGATAAAGTTCATTGGAGAATAAGAGAAGCCTGGAGTCATTACAATGTACAAGGCTTCAAATATACAGAGAATACAAATAATTGCCCGTGAAAATTACTCATGGCTCACATGAGCCCCGGAACCCGTGAGGAGGATTTAAACTCCCGGTGTGGATGTGTCCGGACCATCGCACCACGGGAGGAGGGAGGAGGCAGCAGCGCGGGGTGAGTAAATGATCGGGTTTAGCGCGATTTAGCGTGATGGGCAAAACTAAGTCAAAACTTGTAAGTGTGCACCCTTAGTCGCGGCAGAACGAGCTGGAGAGGTTATGGGAATTGAAAATGGTTCAGCGCGGAGCGCAGCAGATAGGGTAACGAGTCGCACGGCATTTCTCATCGCGTCATCGCTGTCCAGGGACAAGAGGGACCTGCTCCGTCACGTTTTTATCAATAAACTCGCCGTTCAAAGGCCCCGCACGCCAAATTTAAAATCCTCGCGCATTGAATTGTCGCTCATAATTAATTGCGTTAATTTTTATAACGCGTTAATTAGCAGTGTAATTAATTGATCTAATTAACGCGTTAAACTGACAGCCCTAATATATATATATATATATATATATATATATATATATATATATATATATATGTGACTTACGTGGTCTGGTCATTGGTAAACTCCAGCTCGCCCCGGGCATCCTCGTAGTCCTCACCAGGTTTGGCAGTGCCCGCCTCGGTGTGGTAGGGGAGGATGACTGTGCCTCGAGCTCCAGAGTTACGGACCACAGTCACCTCCATAGTGCCCACGCTCTCACTCACACGGCATGTGCTGTCACTGAATGTGAAGATTCCAGCGTGATCGTCGTCCAGGATGGTCACTGTGGCAACCAAAGGCTCCACCAGACGGGCTTTGGGTGCCGCACCCACCTCGTCACTCTCAAACATGCCCTCTGCGTCACCAACACGCAGATTCAATAGACGCACAAAGAAGTGCTCATCCTCCTCAAAGATATCATCATCAATGATGCCCACCTGCAGGGGGGACATAACATCAGACATGCTCCAGTGCACTCTGCTAATTACAGCAATAGTCACAACACCATTAAAAAACAGAACAGAGAATGCTCAGGGCCATGTACTTGGATGCTCTCACTCACCTTGATCTCTTTGTGTGTGTCTCCCGGTTTGAAGACCAGAGTTCCTTCACTGTAATCATAATCTGAGCCTGCGTTTGCAGAGCCATCCTCAGTCCTGTAGTCCACATAGAAAGTGTTCTCTCCTAGACCACCTACAAGACAGATCGAGTACATTTATATAGTGACATTTATCTGCTTATTGTCCATCCATTCATCCATCCATTTTCTTCCACTTATCCAGGTTCGGGTCTCAGGGGCAACAGCCTAAACAGATCTGCTGCTCAGATCTCACTGCACCAGCCCCTATAGATCCTATACATGGACCCACCACTCCTGCGGGTGGTGGGTCCGTGGGAGGACGGCCCCACGTCGCTCCTTCGGGCTGTGTCTGGGGGAAGGCCCGGCCACCAGACACTCGCTGTCGAGCACCCACCCCAGGCCTGGCTCCAGGATCGGGCCCTGGTGACACCAATCCGGGCGACGTAACTGGCCTTGCTGTGTTTCTCATCATGAGGGCTTCTGAACCACTCTTAGTCTGACCCGTCCCCCAGGACCTGTTTGCTTTGAGTGACCCTGTCAGGGGCATGAGGAGACATAGCTCCCAGGATCATTCAGGCACTCAAACCCCTCCACCACGTTAAGGTGGCGGTTCAAAGAGGGGTGCTTATATTACAGGTTTTCTTTCCAACCATGCAGCAGCACACCAGACTTAACTCATTTAATCAACTGATCTCAGTCTTCAGACAGTTGAAGGCATGGCCTTGGTTGGTTGGAAAGAAAACCTGCAGCCACCCTGGCCCCTTTCTGGAACAGTTTGACACCCCTGGTCTAGAACATTTCCTCATCCACAACTTTATCCCTTCTGTTTCTATTTGCTCTGTTGGACATGCGATGGGCAGACTAGCAGCCTTAGCATACCGTGGCAGACCACAGTGAGGGTGAGCACTCCGCAGTTCTCCATGCACTGGCTGTGGGGGCTTTCAAAGGAGATGTGGCTGCAGATGTCCAGGTCGCCCTCCTCCTGGGTCTCTTCCTCTGTGACCACTGCGCGCCGGGCGTGGTCCGCTGCATGCTTCTTCAGCACGTTCCCTGCTCCAATCATCATCCGTGTGGCCTGAACATAACATTGTTGTAAGTTGTAATATTTACTGCATATGACAAAATTATCCAATCCCTAATCAACCAAAGTTCAACAGATGTATAAGTTGTATAAGCCCTCCATATGAAATTAAAATATATGACAATGACATTTTAAAGCATAACCTTGTGTTTGTTTTTTGCTATGATTGATTGTGTTGCTGACATGTTTTCAGATACATATTCTATAAGATATACATAAAATGTAATGACAAACATTCACAACCCAATTTACTTATACCTGACTTACTTTACTTGTTATTGTTATCTGAGCCTGTGGATCAATGCATTATTGCATTACAGTCATTCTGTTCAAAGACCACAATGAAAACCACCTTGTTCTTTCTAAACAAAAAGGTTTAACTACATGCTTACTCCTCTGCATTACCCACAAAGCAGTTCCAGGTAATACATTTGGAGTTGTGATCCGTTATTCATTCATTTATAGTTTTACAATCCTTGGACTCCTCCGATCCAAAGTGTGTGCATGGACCCGTTGAACAGTGGTCTCACCTGGATGCGGTAGAAGGCCCTGCTCTTCTGCTGGTGCAGCAGGGCATAGTAGTTGGCCAGTTCCATCAGCTGGTCCAGCTCTTTGTCTGGATACTTCTGCTTCAGCTCCCTCAGGATGCGTATCACCTGGGCACAGAAGGATCAGATCAGGTGGGTTTACATTAGAACCACTGAAGATACGGGTATGTACATAATGTGTCAGTGAGCCTCACCTCCTTGCGGCTTTCATTCAGCTCGCGGCTGCTCTCCATGTTGACCATTGTGCTGTTGGAGGTGGGCAGGTGGCACCCTCCGGTAGCAGAGGCTCCTGCTGTGCCAGAGTTGTCCAGAGTTGTGTCATCCTGAGTGTTTCCCCTGCAGTTTTCACCCGGGACAACGACGCCCCCTCGTGGTGGGAACTTGCCATCAACTACCATCTCCATTGTGGCTTTATTGGGAGTCAGATCCCCCTCTGTCTCGACCACAATGCCACGGCGTTTGTCGGCACGGTAACGCTTGCCCATGTATTTGTAGAAAAGGAGGCGGCGGTCTGCGATCCAGGCCAGCAGCACACACACAGGGAAAAAGAGCAGTGTGACCAGGGCCTCCCAAACCTAGAACACAGCACACAGCACATATAATCATGTGTGGAATCCATCATAACATCAACTAATAATCTAAACCTGAGACCCACGTCCACCACGCCAGGCGAAATGACGGACAGGATGAGGTATAGCCAGATGTAGGCAAAGATACTCCAGAAGGCTGTGATGAAGAACACGCGCAGGTGTTTGATTTTGCGTGACTCTCCGTTGGGAATAGTCCATACACAGATGGCGATGATGACGAACATGTTAAAGGCGGCACTGCCAACAATAGTGCTCGGTCCCAGTTCTCCGGCCTCAAACTTGTGCCCACATACCTACACGAGGTGACATACATACAGGTGAGTGTCAAGGCAGGCTACAGGAAGACTCTCACTGGACCTACCTCTATGACAGACAGGAGGATCTCAGGAGCGCTGGAGCCCAAAGCCATCAGTGTAAGGTTGGATACTGTCTCGTTCCAGATTCGAACTGTTGCTAAAGATGTCTCTCCATTAGGCAGTGTTATGGTCACTTCCTTCTCCTGGGAAACAGATGGTTCACTTATATATGCCCATATGAGCATGCCCTGCATAAGGTCAAATTTCATTGTTTTCTCAGATAATATCCTTATTTTCAAACCACTCACACTTTGTACACGTGGATATGCCAAGAGTCGACCATAGTCAAATCATGATCTGATTCTGCTTATTTGGATGTCTGGTTAAAGTGTGTTATTTTCTGTTTTGTGGCTTTCTGCTGCATTTTTCCTTAAAACAAAATGTTTTAAAAATCCTTCTTGTCAATACACTCTAATACTACTATCTAATTGTCTTCTGTAGTGAAGCTCTTAGTGGTACAATTGTGATTTCTAAGCAGATTTAATAGTTTTTTTACAGGAAGGCTATGGTACTAATCATTTGAGGAAATCAAATTGTGGCCTAGATTCTAAAGAAAGCTAGCTCCTTGACTTCACATTAGCATACATAGATCCTAACCCCTGACTCGTGAGTGTGCCTGTCAGCCAGAGACCATGTGATGCAGTGTAACAGGAGACCACACAGATTTGTAATTCAGCCTGAGCTGTTAACAGACCTGTGATGTGATGACCTCAATGGAGGCCATGAAGCGGTCTGCGATGATGGACACTCCCATGAACATGTACATGAGTGACACAAAGTAGATCACGGCGTGGGCCACTTTCTGACCCAGCCCAGGGTTGTCAGCCTCCCACACCGGGAGGAGGATGCCGGGTTTGCACACAGTCTCCTCGTCACACTTGTCTTTTTTCCGGGGCAGGCTGCTGTTACTTGACGGGGTGGCGGTGTAGGGGGGCAGAGCGGAGGACAGGGCACTGCCCACCACTGGGTCATTGTGATGGGACTCGGCCTGACAGGCTGGCACCAGCAGAACCAGGGCCAGTAGAATGGGCACAGGCATGATAAAGCTTCTGTGACACAGGACTGGAGCTGGCCTCATGGGGCTGCACTGTTGGCTCATCTACAAAACAAATGAATGGAAAGAAATATGACTTTAATTTATATGAACAATTGGATACATTTTTGAAACATAAGCATCTCCAAAAGTAAAATATGTTTTTTTAAACTATTTTTTCCATTCAGTTTGATGAAATAAAACTGGTCACGAATATGAAAGCAAATTAGGGTTTCACTGGTGTTTGGTCATAGAGTTGTATGAATTGTGAATAATTGTTGTAAAATTGTAATGGCTCTACTCATTATAAACACCATTAAAATGTGATATTGTGATATCCCAGGTTCAATAATAGTCTTTGGTCACTTTTGTAACTGAGCTCACTCAAACCAATTACTGCTCTTTCCTTGTCTCCACTTGCACCCTTGGCGTCCTGCTACCCATAAGCCTCAGCATTTCCTCCACATCCACCCAGCCATCTGCTGCTTGTACTTTTCATCGCAGTGAACACGACTACACTGTTCACACATACTCTATAGCACGCACGCACACACACACGCACACCTCTTGACTCACAGAGACACATCTTGCAGGCTTCTAATTAAAATTTCAGACTTGGTTTCGATACTAAGTGAAAGGTTTGATAGTTAACACTGAATGTGATACCACAATTATAATGGAAAATACAACATGTTTCAGACAAAAGAATGTAATTCTCAACAAAAAAACAAAAGGAGTTTCTTTAAAGGGGCTGTGTGTAGTCTCCACTCTTAAAAAAGGTATTACAATCACAGCTGAACCTGGCTTACCAGTGCCTTAACCTGCAGATAAAGGACGCGTACAACGTTTCTCATTGTCACAATATGGACATGCCATGTCTCCACAATTCACTCACAGAGCTGCAGAGGCTGCACTAGCACTGACTAATGATTCACTGCAGGCTGGGCTTTAGGTAGTGAGGATTCAAATCAGAGAGAGGCTGGATTTCAGCACTGAAATGAGCATTGAGATCATGTTTAAATCAAAATCATTAAGTATTGATTTCCTCATCAACAACATCATCAATACAAAACACATGATTGGCTGTAGACCTCTCCACTGAAAAGACCCAAGCTGATAACTGATGATTAGATGTTATACTTAGTCTTCATTAAAATTGTAGTAATTGCCTAACCATAGTATCAAAACTTATTCAATTCAACTTATTTGTTTTATAATATATGTTTATGCTTGAAATCTTGAAATCTTTTTTGTATTTTTTGTAGTATCTAGGTATTGACAACCCTATAATCTTGTAATGAAGCTAATACCCAGGTGTAAATCATATCTACAACTGAAACATGCATCAAACAAGCTTAGTTTTTCAACATTTGTGCATTATTAGTGCACATCATAGTGACGATGTAAAGCTCCTAAAGCTCCTGACAAAGGAGCGTTCTGTTCTGCATGTCCTCCACTTGGCCCCTGGGAGCCTCCGCACAGAACAGCACTGGCAACAACAAGATGCTGCTAAGCAACTTTAGCTGCTGCGTTGGACACAGTTATTTGTGAAAGTGCTCAGCTGTGCAGCCAGGTGCTTGTTAGATGTACATCATTTGGAAGATGGATTCATGATGTCAAGAGAGATGGTATAGGACAAGGATTTACATATGTACATTGTGGTTGTTCTCAGCGGGTACATTTTGTTCAAGGTCAAAATTTTAAAGTGCATATGACAGATTTTCATGTTTTTCTAATTATTACTCGGTTTGGTGGGATAGTGTCTGTGGTAAATATTTATAATAGTTTTCAGTTAAAGGGCCTACATTACACAAAATTGACTCTTGTGAGCTTTAAAGGAATATTAACATTTTTTTTACAATCTGAACCTTATTTCTGTAATAAAACAAGTTGTTTTACTCATCCGATATTTAGCCATAGTTTCGAGTAGATGACAAGGCCAGTGCTCATGCGCTCATTCACAGCTGCGTGAAGAGTCCCTCAGTCGTCCAGGTAGAATCCATGATAAAAGGAGAAATTCAATTTGTCAACTGGACAAAGTTTGTTTGGTCGAAAACGTTTCGCCGCTCATCCGAGAGGCTTCGTCAGCTCTGGTTCTAGTGCTGGTAAGACACTGCTTATATCTAGCTGCAGGGAGGAGCTCCCTACACTGAAATAGCTCTGAAACTATCTCAACTAATCTGTATCTTTGTTTTTCAAATTTGAAAAATTTCAAATTTGTTTTGCAGATAAGAAGACGCTAATAACTTTTCTGTGGCGAGCGACACATGGCAGAAGATTTGGACTTTGAGGCTGAAGAGGACTTATGGAGGACTGAGGACGAGTATACGGATGAGGAGACAAAATGGATACGGAAAGAATGAAGTGGAGACAGTTTTAGGAGCAGCAGAGAACAGCCATTGATATCGCATTACTTCTCAGAATCGTGAGCTGAATCCGCTGGCCTTCTTTCTTTTCTTTTGCTGGTAAAAAATCATCCTGACTGAAGTGGGTACTGCAAACACAATGGTCCAAACGTCTTACAGCTTTGCCTTTCATGTTTGGGTCCCGAGAGCTGAGAGCGAAATCAGCTGTGACTGAGCACATGAGCACTGTCCTCCTCATCTACTCGAAACTATGGCTAAATCTCGGATTAGAGGCACTTTTGACTCAAACAAAAGTGTAGACTAAGACATTGAGCTTCTGTAATTTGAAAAGTGATAAAGTTTGTGTTATTTGGTGACTGCAATCGCCTGCCCCAAGCACTCACGTTAACAGATATCGCTACACCACAACATCTACGAAACTGCTCCAAATGACATCAAAGTACAATGGGTGAGTAAAACAACTTGTTTTATTACAGAAATAAGGTTCAGATTGTAAAACGTTAATATTCCTTTAAGCCTTCTTATAATGTTGTGAACTCATCAAAAACAAACCTGGCATTGACTTTTGTTATAACACAGATCAGAAAATAGCGTAATATAAACTTGTAATCATAGTCCATCCATCCCTTTATAATCATAGTCCAAAGAGGTTAATTTCGTATTCTGATAATTACAGTGGTACCTCACCTTATGAAATTAATTCGTTCCAGAAGTGGTTTCGTAACGTGAATTTTTCGTAAGTTGAGTAGCTATTTCAATGGAAAAAGCCTGATTCGTTCCAAGGCCCCGTTCCAAGTTTTTTTTTATAGTGTAACTTTTTTTTTATAGTGTAACACTGTGTTCTGATTGGCTAAGAGACTAGACCAGGACTAAACGTGGACTAAACCAGGTCTAAACAAGGCCTATACCTGGACTGGACCAGGACTAAACCTGGACTAAACCAGGACTAGACCAGGTGGATTAAAGCGCCGCGTGCGGGTCTATTTCCTGGTTTCTCACGAGTCACAGCTGAGGCGAGCAGCGAGGAGGGGACCGCACGCAGTCCGAGCGCATGTACGAACGCAGGTAAGAGCCGCGGGGGTTTAATCCTGGTTTAGACCTGGTTTAGACCTGGTTCAGACCTGGTTTAATCCTGTTTTAGAGGAGGCACGGTTTGAGCCCCGCGCCGGGTCATGCTATCACACACGTGTCCCCGCGCACACTTCTCCACCCTCCCCCTTCCCCCCACGCTTCAATATTAATACATTTTGTTGAAAATCTATGAAAGTTTGAGTGTTTAAACGTGAGACAAATGTGAGAAAAGTTTAAATTCAGTCTGAGAAAAGCGTATGTGTGTGGCTGAGCGCGCATTATTTGAATTTTTGAGATTTCGCGTTTCGTAACTTGAATTTTCTTTCGTATCTAGAGACCGTGAAGGCGTTTCGTAACTTGGAATTTTCATTTGTTGGGTCGTTCGTAAGGTGAGGTAACACTGCAATTTTATTAGATTCTCTTTTCAGATCAAGAATTTACAACATCACGTGACCACTCTGCAGTCGAAACTGTCAGGTATGAAAACGAACTCTTCGTCTGAAAAATTAACCTTTGGTCTAACCTCACATACTACTACACTTAAAGGGAAAAAAAAAAACACAGTTTAGACTACTCATTTCACTAAAACATAATGATTATATTTTACTAAAAAAATATATATTTTGTTCAATGACAGTTAAAACAGTGTGAAAAATGTGTTCCTTGCACATGAATTGCCCCTGAATTTTGAATGGAATTTTCCATGTGATAACAAAGATGAAGACGAATACTTCCTGCATTTTTTTCCCTCAACTTTTCTTCCACAAACTGCCACTTAACAGATGTAATATTATGATAAATTTACCACAGATACTAACTATCCCACCAAACCCAGTAAAACCTGTCATGCATTTTTTAAATGTCTGTTTTTAAAGAATTAATCTATAACATATGTGGATCATTACTTTTCATTGTAAACCGCAATATTGATCTACAACATCTTAACAATAGAAACTGGTTCATTGGCTTTCTGTTCAAAACCGCTGACTTCATTCTCCACTGTGGCCGTAACAAGCAATAGATTTTCATTTACTGTTGAAAAAATGTCTATTTGGCATATTTGAAGCTTTCACGATTCACCTTGATTCTGAATCTTTGGAATAATTACAATAAGTACAGAGCAGTGGGTGGATAGGTGAAACTTTTCTGAGCACTCAGGCGTCAAATCCAAAACCATACAGGATTATTTAGACAAGCGTGAATCAAAAACAAATTTTGAGCAGATTAGTGACAAAGGAACACTGTAATAAGATGGTTTTAAAGTCCTATATAATGCAAAATTTACTCTTGCGAGCTTTTAGCCATGTTAAATTGTTGTTACCTCATCAAAAATATACCTGGAGTAGTGTTTTGTTTCATTCACACATTTTTGTTTTATGTTATCCTTGTTCAATTTTTATGCAGCGAGCCAAAGATGAATTTGTACTCCTGCCGTTAAAGATTGTTTTATATTCAAATTTAATGAACCCAGTCAAGAATGAAAAGGATATAAAGAGCTGCGTGGGTTCATAGAAATGTTCAAAAACAGAGATATGGGTGGTTCTTTGTGAAGGAAAGCAGCTTTGCCTTTTGGTAGAATGTGTAGCAAAAAATTGTGTCCAAGGAATTAAAGGTCCCATGGCATGAAATTTTTTCACTTTCTGAGGTTTTTGAACGTTAATGTGAGCTCCCCTACCCTGTTTAGCCCCCCCCCCCATGGCTAAAAGTTGCGAAATGTCTAAGCTGAGCATTTGCGGTCCTTTTCTGCGTTACACAAAACCAGTGTTCAAACGGGCGAGTTCGGACAAGGCACCTTATTGACGTCAGATTGGCAAATGCAGCTCCAGCCCCTCCCTCTGTCTCCGCTCAGCGTCCCTGTATATCCCGCCCATAGAGTTTGGACTGTGAATGCGCTACGCAATGCGAAATGCGTTTTTTTATTTGCCTGGAGGCACGTCCGAGTGTTTCTAGGCTCGGAAGTCCTCTGGACCTTTGAACAGCAGTGGTTTAATTTTATTTTATGTGGAAATGTGTTTATTTTTCCATGGAACTCTTCAACTCTCTCCCCCCGTGCAAAAACAAGGAAATGGATCAGAGAGCGCTCAGAGCAGACAGCGGAGCGTTTAGCCACGCCCCCACCTTCTACTATTGGCCAGCTTTTTTCTCCTCATTTGCATTCAAGCAACAACGCCCATTATAGAGTGTTCTGAGTGAGAAAAATTACTCTTTCTCAGCTTATCTCTGTTTCTCATGCACTGAGTGTTGATTTTGAAGAAGGATTCATTTACAGTATTAGGGAACCATTAAGGAGCCATATAAAAGCATCAAGAAGTACCATGTCATGGGATCTTTAAAAATCCTTTATTACAGGATGGCTATTGACATAAAACACACACCAACACATTTCGGCACATTATGGCCTTCCTTGCACCCTGAGGAAGGATGCAAACTACACATTTTAATAAACATTATACCCAAAAGACAAAGCAGTTTCCCTTAATGAAGTCAGTATAAGGGTTGTCTTGGATCCAGACTACACACTTCTCCGATACTTTACAAGGACGTGAGTCTGGTCACTGCTGAATCGCCCTGTTTTCAGATGTGCGTGATTTACAGGTGACTGAGGTATAACTTATGTCCGTTAAAATAAACAATTTTCAATTTTTTAAAAACATTTCTCTGTCTTACCCCTTTGTCTTACCCCTAGCCCTTGATCAAAATTAGAATCGTGACACCCCTTGCCCTCACATGAACGTGCAAAACCAAGGGGTGTCACGATTCTAATTTTGATCAAGGGCTAGAGCCACAACCGAGGGCTACATGCGCCTACAAGCTCAGGCAGGTTTATTATTATTATTATTATTATTATTATTATTATTATTATGGTTTACAATTATGACGCTTATGTTCTACGTTACTTTTAGTGAACTGTTGTTGCTGTTTTAATTGTAGCGATGTCTGTTTAGCCGACATGATCATTTTCATCGAACTTTCATGTATAAACAAGCTAGTTTTTTTGTCGAGCTGAGGTACCCGATAATCCTTGACATTTGTTTACATTTGTTTGCGTCAGTTGTTGTCGCCTCTGTAGACGTAGCAGCTCAGGTAGAGGCAAGGGATGATGATGCAAACGGTAATTGAGTGATGTCCCATTTCTTAAGGGAACATTCGTACCCCGAGCCCTCTCAGCTCGGTATTGAGGGGCAAGACAAAGACGTAGATAAAGGGGTAGGGGAAGGGGTAAGACAGAGTAATAGAGGGATGCAGCCTTACCAGGTAATGTCAAGTAGGGGTAGGCAATATTTATACTGTTTCTATATGTTTTTTTTTTATATATCACCATTGACAATGATAGGATGATATCTAACATTATAGCAAACATCCATCCATCCATCCATCCATTTTCTTCCGCTTATCCGGGGTCGGGTCGCGGGGGCAACAGTCTAAGCAGGGACTCCCAGACTTCCTTCACCCCGGACACTTCCTCCAGCTCCTCCGGGGGGACCCCAAGTCGTTCCCAGGCCAGCCGGGACACATAGTCCCTCCAGCGGGTCCTGGGTCTTCCCCGGGGCCTCCTCCTGGTGGGACATGCCTGGAACACCTCCTGAGGGAGGCGACCAGGAGGCATCCGGAACAGATGCCCGAGCCACCTCAGCTGGCTCCTCTCGACGTGGAGAAGCAGCGGCTCTACTCCGAGCCCCTCCCGTGTGACTGAGCTCCTCACCCTATCTCTAAGGGTGCGCCCAGCCACTCTGCGGAGGAAACTCATTTCGGCCGCTTGTATCCGCGATCTCGTCCTTTCGGTCATTACCCAGAGCTCATGACCATAGGTGAGAGTAGGAACGTAGATTGACCGGTAAATTGAGAGCTTCGCTTTTCGGCTCAGCTCCCTCTTCACCACAACAGTCCGGTACAACGACTGCATCACTGCCGACGCTGCAAACTCAGACGGCTGCAAACTCAGTTCGATGAAGCCATCAGGACAACATCATCCGCAAACAGCAGAGATGAGATCCTGTGGTTCCCAAACCGGATCCCCTCTGGCCCCTGACTGCGCCTAGAAATTCTGCCCATAAATATAATGAACAGAACCGGAACCAGAACCTTTGCCCTTTGTCACCAGTTCTGTTCATTGTATAGCAAACATGCAAGCTAAAACAAAAAACACTACACACGTTTCACCTTTAAACAGACAGAACCAATACATACATAAAGATTATTATACACTAGGGATGGGCATAATTAATCGATTAACCGATAATTGATCATTAAGAATTTCACCGAGCAGGTTCATTTTCGTCGACAAACCGATTAAAAAAAACAAAACAAAAAAAAAAACAATCGCCTCAGTTGGCGTGCCTCAGTTGATATATGCGAGCTCCGTAGGTCGCGGCGAAGTGTTATGTGGGACCACTTTAATTTAGAAAATGACCAAGCACACTGCAAGCACTGCAATGCAGCATACAAATATACCTCATCGACAACACAAATGATTTATCATTTGAACACCGCGCATCCAAGTCTGGTAAAAGAAGGTGGCGGCGGTTCATCATCTCTATCACAGGCTAGCCTGGACTCGGTGCTAGCACGGACAAGGAGGAGCTGCAGTGCTCAACGAGCAGAGAAGGTCACCGAACTGATAGCGAAGATGATCAAAACAGACATGCTCCCCATCAGTGCCGTGGAGGGCAAAGGTTTTCACGACTTAATAAAATATTGCTGCAGATACGGCTGGGTTGTGTGGAGGAGGTAGGACAGAGACAGCGGGCTAGCAGCGGTTAGCTCGGATCCCAAAGCGGCTAACTCCGAGCGCGCTAGCAGAGGCTGCAGGATGCGTGTCGCCTCGCTTTAATCCACCTCTACGCATGTTGATTTGCAGATTTACTTTCCCGTGGAGAAGCGCCTGTTCCCACAGCATCGGCAGACATAGTAAAAGCGGACACACATGAGAGAATGGTTGTTGTCTTTTTAATACAAAATATGTTAACGATTAACCGATTATTACTCATTAATTCTCCCGACGATCGACGAAGAAAACTTCACCGAATGCCCATCCCTATTATACACCACAATGCATCCCAAGTCACAGCCTGTAGGGAATTAGTATTTTATTAAAAGGAGCAGTAGATCAACGTCAGTCTCTAGATGTTACTTGTTAATTGTAGAGAAGAGTATATGAGAAAGGAGAGACACGATCAAAGCAGTTCTCGTTGGCTTACGCAGTATTGATTTGAGCATCAAGCCTGGACAGTGAAGGAGTAATTAAGCTCTCGGCGCACAGTGAAGGCGCTCTTCTGCGAAATAAGCAGGATTTGAAGTGCAGATGTGGAGGGCAAGCAGAGAAGTGAGAATTAGCTATAGGTTGCTTTTCAGAATTTGATAAGGGCCAGTAATGGGCCAGTGAGGTATTGTTATTAAGGTGAGATGAGACTGGCAATGCTTTTTGTTTATTACTTCACTGAATTCAGAAGCTGTTTCTCAAAATGCAGTTTCCTTACACTGGGGGCAAATACATTTTCAAACTTTTCATACAAACGTGTACAGTTTTCACAGCAGAAATTGTTAATCTCTCATTCCTACCGTAAAGGTCCAATATCATGCAAAACTGACTCAGTAAATTGTGAGCTTCAAGCCAGTTATAATACTGTTACCTCAACAAAAACATTCCTGGAGTTGCTTCTTTCCCTAAGCCATCACCAGACTGAATTCACAAATGCACTAACCTCCTCCGCCTACGCCCAACCGCACCACAACACTTTATTGATTTTAAAATTTTACTTTTTATTTTTAAAGCTCTTAATGGTTTAGCACCTTGTTATTTGACCGAGCTTTTATTTGTCCAAAAATCAAGTCACACTTTCTCACCACAATTTACTAATCCAAGTGCTGTTTGCTGCTAATGTTTGTTTTGTTCTATTTTTATTGAAGATAAGACTTTATTGATCTCACACAGGAGAAATTCACTTGCCACATTAGCTCCAGGCAGTTTAGTACAAAAAAAGTTAGAACAAAAAGTGCATGCAGACAAGATAAGTAATAATAATAAGTAAATAAGAGAATATAGAAAAAAAAACAAGTTTAGACTATATAGTCGAGTTATACAGTCTGATAACGGTGGGGATGAAGATTTGTTTGTTTGCCGGTAAAACATACAGTGGTACCTCACCTTACGAAAGACCCAACAAACGAAAATTTCAAGTTACGAAACGCCTTCACGTTAAATTTTGGTCTCTAGATACGAAAGAAAATTCAAGTTACGAAACGCGAAATCTCAAAAATTCAAATAATGCACGCTCAGCCACACACATTATACGCTTTTCTCAGACTGAATTTAAACTTTTCTCACATTTGTCTCTCGTTTAAACACTCAAACTTTCATAGATTTTCAACAAAATTATTAATAGTGAAGTGTGGGGGGAAGGGGGAGGGGGGAGAAAACTGCGCGCGGACACGTGTGATAGCGCAGCATGACCCGGCGCGGGGCTGCCAGCAGGTCTAGACCTGGACTAAACCAGGACTGGACCAGGACTAAACCTGGACTAAACCAGGACTGGACCAGGACTAAACCAGACTAGACCAGGTGGATTAAAGCGCTGCGTGTGGGTCTATTTCCTGGTTTCGTTTCGAGTCACGGCTGAGGCGAGCAGCGAGGGGGACCGCATGCAGTCTGAGCGCATGAACGAACGCATGCAAGAGCCGCAAGAGGCACGGTTTGAGCACGGGTCTCATTCATGCGCTCAGACTGCGTGCGGTCCCCCTCGCTGCTCGCCTCAGCCGTGACTCGAAACGAAACCAGGAAATAGACCCACACGCGGCGCTTTAATCCACCTGGTCTAGTCCTGGTTTAGTCCAGGTTTAGTCCTGGTTTAGACCTTGGTCTAGACCTGGTATAGTCCACGTTTAGTCCTGGGTCTACAGTCTCTACGCAGAACACAATGTTACACTATAAAAAAAGTTACACTATAAAAAAAAAAAAAACTTGGATCGGGGCCTTGGAACGAATCAGGCTTTTTCCATTGAAATAGCTACTCAACTTACGAAAAATTCACGTTACGAAACCACTTCTGGAACTAATTAATTTCGTAAGGTGAGGTACCACTGTACATATTTTTGTATCTGTAATACAATGCGGAGAAGCCTTCCCCAATTTCGTTATGTTTTACCAGACATAATAACAATAAAGACTATTCTATTCTATTCTGTTTCATTCACACGTTTGAGTTACCCTGCATTATTGATCGTCTACATCTCCAAAGCTCAAAATGCTCTCTTCCACCTTGTGTTGTCTGTTGTCATACAGTGTTAGTTTTCAAGTCAACAGCTACCTTTTACCTTTAGTTCAGTAGAGATTGGCAATTCCAGGGCTGAAATTGTCTATTGATTCTCCATTGATTGTCCAATGATTCTAATGAAGGTGTATGCAGAAAAACACAATGGAGCACTACCTGTATTACCACATCAAGAAGGAAAAGAGTATTTTCTGTTTGAAGAACACAGCCTAAATACAGTATGCAGGATTTGTGGGTTAAACATGTTTGAATAAAACAACTCAACCCCAGGTGTGTTTTTAATGAAGAAACAACATTATAACATAGATCAGAAAACAGCGTAATATGAGCCCTTTAACAGTGCAGTGTGTCTAAAACAAGAAACAACCAGCAATTTCAATCAAACGCATTACGCTAAAGTGAAACAACCAATATTTCACTTTACTATGTTATTATCAAAGCTGTAACAGAGATATAAAACATTATTTGTGATAGAATGCCTGCTTTGAATATCCATCACCACAATTTTAATCTGTAGGGCCCCAAAATCGTACATAATCTCTAGACTCTCAAAACTGCAAATCTAATTTAGGCTTTCTCGCTATTTTTCTGCAAAAACTGAAAATGTAATAATGTATTTACAGACATATATTTTACTTTTTTTATTTTCTAGTCCCAAAGCCATTAGATATTTCTTCCATAGATGTCAAAAAGAAAGTTTGTGTGCGAGCGTTACAAAGCAGATGGCCGATGGTCTTATGTAACGTACTCATCTTCATTACAAAAGAGACATCAGGCAGAGCGCGCTGCCATGCACAAACAGGCAAGTTGTGCATCTGAGCATGTGATCTTAACACCAGCCACTGCCATCTGACCTCACACTGCTCAGCCCTGGAATCTGGAATCAGACTCTGAGCACTTTTATATACTTATATATCATAGCACTTATATATCTTATCTGATATTGTATTTTACTACTATTTTTTCTATTTAATTCTGCTTTGAACATAGAGATGTGGCAATGTACCTACAATGGCCCACAGTATGGCATTATACTTTTACACTTCAGCCTTATAGTTAGAAGGTCTTAGTGGTTTGACTGTGGAGCAGTGAGGAGCCGTTCTATTAGACTAGATTAAGATTAGCCTTTATTGTCTCCTTTATTGCATTTAACCCATCCTGTCATCAGGAGCAGTGGGCAGCACATTACTGCACCCGGGGACCATCTCCATGATCTTCTTGCTTCAGCTTGGTCAGGACCTCAGCTGGAGAATCCTCCCACAGGTGGCTCGCGTCACAACAGGCCTTGATGTTTCTTCTGCTATGGGGGCTACCAGTGTCAGTGGGGTTAAGTGTCTTGCCCAAGGACACAGTGCTCATCTGTGGGAGCTGGGATCACATGCGGTCCACCCGTCAAGAGCAGGATTCGATCCGCCAACCCCTGGATCACCAGGCAAGCGCTCTACTAACTGAGCTACTATGTGGAGGTTGTATGTTCTCCTCATGTCTGTGTAGGCTTATGTTTATTTATTTATTACACCATTTTGATCAACAGTAACTAAGCTTGCAATAACCTGGTAACTAATGTGTAGTACAGGACTTTTTTTGCACTAATTTTTTTGTTATATTTATCTTAAATATCTACTTAAATGTCTGCACTGAAGTGAGATGCTTTCAATCATACTCACATTGTACATGTGAATAGTGACAATAAAAGGCATTCTATTCTATTATATGCCAGAATTAGCCAAGAGGCTGTTACCGCCTTCTAAACGTGTACAGTAGACTCCGAGGAGCATGAAATCTCCTGAAAAAGAGATTCTAAATCTCAGAGGGACTTTCCACACTACTACTACTACTACTACTACTACTACTACTACTATTACTACTACTACTACTACTAATAATAATAATAATAATAATAATAATAATAATAATAATAATAATAATAATAATAATAAAGCTCTCAAAAAAAAATACACCACTGTATTTTTTGGTGAAATCAGCATCTCTACATGTATTACAGCCATTCCATTCCAGCGTCTGTTGAATTCCAACACAAACACAAAGCTGAGCTACTTTTCAGTTCTTGCACCGGGAGTGGAATAAAGTCACCCAAGAACAATGTGAAAGACTTGTGGAGAGCATGCCAAGACGCATGAAAGCTGTGATTAATGGACATTGCCCTCGTGTGTTGTTTAACACCATTAATTCTGTTGTGAATCCACACTCCTCAACTATAATTGATGCTTCTGTTTCCACATGTGAGAACTTTTTACACTTTTTTGTTGATAAAGTGGTATCTGTGAGACAATTGGCCAGTCTCAGCATCGGGCCTGTCCAGCCTGATAGTGACGTACACTCTTCAGTGTTCAGTCAGTTTGAACCAGTCTCTCTCTCTTCTCTCACTGAAGTGGTTCAACAATTGAAAACTACAAACTGTCCTCTAGACATCTTCCCCACTAAGTTGTTAAAGCAGGTGGTTAATACAGACTGCGTGCACATGGTAGGATTGGATTGGATTTCTCCAAATCCGATCCCGTTACTCTGCGGGTGGTCTGTCCTTAGATCCGAGTGCACATGAAACTCGTGTAATCGCTATGTGGCGCTGTAGTCCAACTACTTCCGGGTGATGGCTTCTCAATAAAAACACAAAAAACTATGTGGCCTTATACAAAGATGGTGCTCGAGGAGTTTGACGGAGCAGCATTGGTGTACGTATTGTGCATTCTTTCTTCGCAGCCATGATTTCGTCTGACTTTTCCGGCAACAATCGCTACTTAGGACAGCGTCTGCGCCTCCTGCCACTTCCGGGTGAAATCCCTGGCGAAAACTCCCGCGCATGCGCAGTACGCCAATCCGATCCGATATCGTGCACAAGGTGGCACCAAGCGGATTGCTATCGGCCTAAGCCAGGGGTTCCAATCGGATTCAACAAACCAATCCATATATGATCCTTAGCCTGTGCACATGAATTCGATATGAACCCAATCTGTTTGCAATCGGATTCCACTCGTCCATGTGCACGCAGTGACTGTAGGTCCCTCCCTTCAGGTTTTTATTAACACTTGTCTCAGCTCAGGTTGTGTCCCTGATTCTCTTAAACACGCCATAGTGAGACCTCTTCTCAAAAAAACACAGCTTCATGTCAGTCTTTTGTCAAATTTTAGGCCAGTTTCTAATCTGCCTTTTATTTCTATGATTCTTGAAAAGGTTCGGGTTTGATCACCGGGTCGCCCGAGTCTTTCTGTGTGGAGTTTGCATGTTCTCCCCGTGTCTGGGTGGGTTTCCTCCGGGCACTCCGGTTTCCCCCACCAACCCAAAACATGCACCAGGTAAAATCCTCCAGCTTAAGTCCTGACCAAACCGAAGCAAGAAGATCATGGAGATGGTCCCCGGGCGCAGTAATGTGCTGCCCACTGCTCCTAATAACAGGATGGGTTAAATGCAGAGAAGAATTTCTCCAGTGTGAGATCAATAAAGTTGCTTCTTAATGCAGTTGCAGTTGTTTCTAGATAGCAGTGCTGTCTTAGAGAAATGCCAGTCTGGGTTCAGATCCCAGCACAGCACAGAATCTGCACTACTTAAAGTACACAACGATATTGCCTTGTCAGTTGATGCTAAACGCCCCATCTTCTTGGTTTTGCTTGACCTAACCGTGGCATTTGACACAGTCGACCATCCAATTTTGCTGTCTCGCCTGAAAAGTTATGTTGGCATGACAGGAACTGCACTTTGGTTTGAGTCGTACTTGACTAATAGAAGCTTTTCTGTTAGTATCGGTGAGTTCTCCTCCTCTGTGGCCTCGCTGTTTTGTGGAGTGCCCCAGGGCTCTATTTTGGGCCCTGTTTTATTCTCTTTGTATATGTTGCACTGGGGTCAATTAGCTGAGCATAACCTCGCCTTTCACTGCTTTGCAGACGATCTGCAGATCTACTTACTTGTGTTTCCAGATAAAAATGGTGCTCTTCAGTCATTAACTGACTGCATCAAAGACTTAAAGTCGTGGTTAGGACATTTTCTTCATTTAAATGAAAGCAAAACAGAATACATTTTATTTGGTGATTCTGCATCTTTCGATTTTGATTTGGTTGTCATCGAAGTTAAAATTGACCGTCAGGAACATTGGGGTCACGTTTGACAAAAACTTAAAATTTGATAAGCAGAGTGTTGTGAGAGCCAGTTTTTATCAGTTACGCCTTTTATCTAAAGTAAAGCCTTTTTTAAATCGCACCAACCTTGAAAGGACCATTCATGCTTTTATCAGTTCTAGAATAGATTATTGCAACGCACTTTATGTCGGTGTCTCCCAAACTGCCCTCAGCCTTCAGCTTGTGCAGAATGCTGCAGCTTGTTTTTTAACCATCACACCTCGACGTCAGCACATCACCCCAGTCCTTTTTACACTTCATTGGCTTCCAGTTTCTTTTAGAATTGATTTAAAAATTTTACTTTTTATTTTTAAAGCTCTTAATGGTTATTTGACCGAGCTTTTATTTGTCCAAAAATCAAGTCGCACTTTAAGGTCAAATAACCAACTTCTTTTGGAAGTCTGGAGTGATGGAGCTTTCTCTGTGGTTGGTCCCAGACTGTGGAATCTAATAATTAACCTGCCCTTTGAGCTTCGTAACATCACTGATTTTAACCTTTTTAAATCTAGGCTCAAAACACATTTATTCAAAATGGCTTTTAATACTTAGTAGTTTGTGGCACGTAATTTTTCAGCATTGTGCGTTTTACTGTTTATTGTTTACATTGTTGTATTCTGTATAATGTTCTGTCTTTTGTATTGTTGTATTTTCTGTTTTTAATTGGAAAGCACTTTGGTCACCATTGGTGTTGTAAAGGGCTATATAAATAAATATTGATTGATTGATTAAAAATAAGGGTTATTGCACCAATTTCGATTTCTGAACTCAACATTAGTATTATTTTGTTTTAAAATTAATTTGATCTTGTTTCTTTGCATTGTTTGAGGTCTGAAAACATGTCTTTTTGTTATTTTCACCAAATTTAGTCTTTTTCTGCAAATTAATGCTCTAAATGGTAATATTTTATTTGGAATTTAGGAGAAATGTTATTTCCCAGTAATTGAATAAATCCAAGATACATAAGTTTAATGTCACACAGCCAATAGAATAACATCTCCCTTTAGACAGGTGTCAGACCCCCACCTTTAAACCACTGGGAACTGCCGTGTCCCAACATAATGGGACAGATTCATGACTCTGCTGTATCAGGCCTTTTGTTTGGCAAACCTAAAACTGATGCATTAGCCGAAAGAGTAAACAAAAGAGCGTTGGAACAAGTCGATAATATAATTACACCGAACTGAACATTCCACGAGGAGCAGTGAAAACCCTGAGTGTAAGTATTCAGGGGACAGATGGTGCACCGTGCCGGGTCTGTGTGGGCAGAGCAGCGGGTGACAACTAAGTGTGGCTCCAGCATCGGATTATCATCTGATCAAGACATAAGCCGTCACATACACAGTATTCATTTAATTTAAAAATAAATGATCAGGTTTTAGTGCAAAGTTGCGAAATGAATGCAGTTTAAATCTTATTACAATTATTGCCCCAATTATTTAAAAGACAATGCAAAAAATAAAAAAATAAAAATAAAGGTACACTATGTAACATGGATCTGCCACCACAGAGATGTCGTTGCCTTGCCTATAAAGTTCCATACGACACTGAACTTAAATCTAGTGTTTATTCAGTACAGTCTTTTTATTGCTCAAAAATACCTTGATAAACGGGCATTTTACAGCCTCTCCACAGAACTAATCTCTAACTTGGCTTGGTGGTGTAATCCACATATTCACAGAGAGCTTAAAACCACACTGTAGAACATTCTGGCAAAGCAGTGACATGACCATGGAAGCAAGCAGAAGGCAAACCCTCAAATAAAAAAAAAATACACATCGAGCCATTTAAATTCTGCTCTAAATGGCATTTTCGCACTTTATATAACCTGGAGCAAAGCCACCCTACGGTAACTTGACAGAAGAAACCTTTAACTAGTCCATTCTTCCTCATTAAAGCCTATATTACACTATTTTCTGAGTTCTCTCAAACGGAAAACACTCAGTTCCACCTCGTGATGTCATGTTAACACAGGAAGAGCTACATTTTTAAGCTCCATACACCTTGCAGAATCATTTAGATTATTTCAGCCTTGGAATTGAACATCTTTACTGCACTAGGTAAGATAAAATGTAGCTGTTACTACCGCTTCATGGCATCACAAAGTGGAACAGAGCATTTTAGCTTTGGAGATCGATACAGACTAAAAATAAGGGATGAACCAAAACACAACACATCATTCTGACATATATACTATATAGCCGCCTATGGTACTTGTTTTGGTGTATGGAGGAGAGATGGTCCGCTCCATTTCACATTCATATTGAGAATAACAAACGTTCCAGACTGCAGACTAGCACATTTCTCCTGTTGCGCTAACAGCACTTTTGAGGACGTAATTCAGAGCCTGGCACAGACACACACATTGCTCCATCAGCAATTTAAGTCCATTTAATTTCTCCTCTGGGCAAGGCTAATAGACATCCAGTAAACCATTTGGACAAGCATGGCACAGGGCCTAAGCAAGGTCAAACTAATGCTTACATTTAGTGGGGCTGGCAGATAGAGAGGTACGTAAAACTCAAATGGAGATCTCATCCCTGTGGCAATCAGCTCTTTTTGATCTTAAATTCTATTCTAGGGTCGTCATGATACTAAAATTTCAAACTGGATTTCGATACTCAATACCAATTCCAATACCCCGCTGATAAAATGCAATTATCTTATATAGCTCTTCTCCAGGCACTCACAATTGCTTTACAATTTCGTGCATTATTCATGTGCTCCACACTCAGTAAGCTACTCCAACCACCACCAAAAATAGTATGTGCTACTGTATGTGGTCTCACAGCTATTAAGAAAAGGTTCATTTCTGTCCTAACAATGTCATTTTTTAGTATTGATACCTATTCAAATAAGTATCTAGTTTTGATAGATTTAGTATCAATTAGCATCTTATACAGTGGTACCTCACCTTACGAAATTAATTCGTTCCAGAAGTGGTTTCGTAACATGAATTTTTTTTAAGTTGAGTAGCTATTTCAATTGAAAAAGCCTGATTCGTTCCAAGGCCCCGATCCAAGTTTTTTTTTTTTTTATAGTGTAACTTTTTTTATAGTGTAACATTGTGTTCTGCGTAGAGACTGTAAACCCAGGACTAAACGTAGACTATACCAGGTCTAGACCAAGGTCTAAACCTGGACTAAACCTGGGCTAAACCAGGACTAGACCAGGTGGATTAAAGCGCCGTGTGCGAGTCTATTTCCTGGTTTCGTTTTGAGTCACGGCTGAGGCGAGCAGCGAGGGGGACCGCACGCAGTCTGACCGCATGAACGAGACCCGTGCTCAAACCGTGCCTCCTCTAGACCTCCTCTAGACCTTTTCTAAAAACAATATTTATTCAAAAAGTGATATATTTGCGTCACAAAACAGTTGCCCAAAGTCAGAAGTCATAATCGCTTGGTGCGATTTTCTCTCGAGTCGTATCACTGCCTGTTCACTTGTAAACATCGCCACTTACAAGTGAACAGGCTAATCATAATAATAGGCGAGCAGTAGGGATGCAAATTATCGATTCCTTCATTAATCTATAGTTGATTGACCTTATCGATCGATTAACTGATAAGCAGCGTTTTTCACCTGAATTTTAGTGTTTCAATAGGGTCTTTAAGAATATAAGCTATAGCAGTGTTGTATAAAGTACTGGAGAATCAAACTCAAGTAAAAGTATAGGTACCCCTCCCAAAAATGACTTTGGTAAAAGTCGAAGTCACTGACTGAAATGTTACTTGACTAAAAGTCTTAAAGTATCTGGAATTTCATGTACTTAAGTATGACAAGTACTGTAAAAATAAATGTACTCAAGTAATGTAATTAAAAGTACAAGTAAAAGTATCAAGCAAAGGCAGTCTGAATTTGTAATATTTTTTAATGTTCGTTTTATTTTATTTTTTTAAATAAAGGTTTTGGGGGAACAAGAGTGCTGAAAATTAGGCATTTGGCCCTTAACTCAACTGTAAAACACCATGTTCTACTCACCAATGGTAGTTTTGTGTCATTTGGAGCACTGTGTGTCATTTGTAATTTATTAATTATGAGTCTAGACCAGGTTTAGACCTGGTTTAGACCTGGTCTAAACCGGGACTAAACCGGGTCTAAACCTGGTCTAGAGTCTAGACCCGGTCTAGACCTGGTCTAAACCGGGACTAAACCTGGTCTAAACCTGGACTAAACCGGGTCTAAACCTGGACTAAACCGGGTCTAAACCTGGTCTAGAGTCTAGACCAGGTTTAGACCTGGTTTAGACCCGGTCTAAACCGGGACTAAACCGGGACTAAACCGGGTCTAAACCGGGTCTAGAGTCTAGACCAGGTTTAGACCCGGTCTAGACCTGGTCTAGACCTGGTCTAAACCTGGTCTAAACCTGGTCTAAACCGGGACTAAACCGGGTCTAAACCGGGTCTAAACCTGGACTAGACCAGGTTTTAGCCTGGACTAAACCAGGCCTAGACCAATTCTAAACCAGGATTAAACCACCGCAACCTTGTGCGTGTTCACGTGTCCGCGGGTGCACGTGTCGGCGCGTGCCTAAACAGGTTGAATAATTGTAAAATATAAATCTGTCCTACTTCGTGGATTTCCACTTTTACGGGCTATTTCTGGAACCTAACCCCCACGACAAACGAGGGATTACTGTACAACATTAAACTTACCTCTATGTGTTTCTTAAGGTTGGACGGGGAGTTTTTGTAAGATAAGATTTCTACTTTTTTTGGAAGGCATAAAAGGCACTTCATTCTGTAAGACGAATCCTTTACATCAGTGTAAGAAAACATCGTGTTTAAGTAGGGCCAGGGGTGCTCATCTTGAGGGTCCCCTTCATTTCTGGCCAGCGTGGTTTCTGTCTCCTCTTCCATCAGATGCTGATCGCAATTAAGCTAGCTGCGTAAACCAACAGGTGCTAGCTGATTGTCATGCGCAAGAGGCGAACAAGCCCAGGCTTGTCCCAACTTCGTTGCTGTCAGACTTTTTTTTTTTTTTTTTTTTTTGTAACGAGTAACTAAACGGCACATTGAAAATGTATCGGAGTAAAAGTATGCAATTAAATTCGGAAATGTAGTGAAGTAAAAGTGAAAGTTATAATTTTTTTAAAAACTCAAGTAAAGTACAAAGTCTCCGAAAATGTACTTAAGTACAGTAGTGAAGTATTAATACTTCGTTACTATACAACACTGAGCTATAGTAACATAACACTGAGTCATAAATATATTATATTGTATATTCCTCAATTAATTATTCCTTAGTAAAAAGCAGACAAATGTATTGATGCTGAATAACAAAATACAGTAATCCCTCGCTCTATCGCGGTTCACGGATTTTTTTTTTTTTTTTCAATTTTTTTTTTTATAGTGTAACAGTTTTTTTTATAGTGTAACATTGTGTTCTGCGTCGATTGGCTAAGAGACTAGACCAGGACTAAACGTGGACTAAACCAGGTCTAGACCAGAACTAAACCAGGTCTAGACCAGGTCTAAACCTGGACTGGGCCTGGACTAAACCAGGACTGGACCAGGTCTAGACCTGGACTAAACCAGGATTAAACCACCACGTGCCGCTGCTGGTTTCATGCGGCTGGTTTGTGGCTCGGGCTGAGACTACGCATTCCGGGCGCCGCGGTTCGATCTCGTGCTCAGCAGCCCCGGTGTACGCACGAGGCCCGCGGGCAGTGCTGTTGAGTGAGTGCAGTGCGCGGTTGCCTTGTTTCGTGACCACGCGGGTGCGCGTGTCCGTGATTAGCGATTAATTACAATTAATGCATTTTGTTCGACCAACGTCTTGATCGACAATTAATCGTAAGTCGATTAATTGTTGACATCCCTAGGGAGCAGTGATACGACTCGAGAGAAAATAGCACCAAGCGATTTAGACTTCTGACTTTTTCGTGTGCAACTGTTTTCTGACGCAAATATATCACTTTTTGGACCAATATTGTTTTGAGAAGAAAAACAAGCTTTATTAACTGTCCCGGCTAACTATTATTAGTATTAATATATACTATATATACTAGTGTTACAAGGAGAAGTTCAATTTGTCAACTGGACAAAGTATGTTTGGTTGAAAACGTTTCGCTGCTCATCCGAGAGGCTTCGTCAGCTCTAATAAGAATACTGGTAAGACACTTGCTTATATATTGCTGCAGGGAGGAGCTAACTAGCTAACTACTTTCCGAAACTATCTCATTGGTTTCCGTCTTTTGTTTCTCTGGCGTCTAGATAACGATCCCTATTCATCCCTACACGACTGTTTTTTTCACACCTCTGGCCCTGACCCGGCTAGCCCTATTGTTCCCCTGTTTGCTTGATCTAGGCTTAAGAATGGAATTATAGATGGGAGACAAATTATGTCTGACTCCACCATTTCTGTTCAGAGAAGGATTCTCTTTTTTGACAAAAATAGCCTCTTTTGCTCCCCTCTCAAACCAGTTCTTTTCCCTGGCTAAGATCTGAACCTCACTGTCCTCAAAAGAATGGCCCGTGGCTTCTAGGTGAAGATATACGGCAAATGACGGTCCACTCTGGCACGGTCCACTCTGGCACGCCCCCGTAGTATATATACTAGTATATTATACTAGTATTAAGTTGTTTTAAAATGAATTTGATCTTGTCTCTTTGCATTATCTGAGGTCTGAAAACATGTATCTTTTTTGTTCTTTTGACCATTTGTCATTTTCTGCAAATAAATGCTCTAAACGAGAATATTTTAATTTGGCATTGGGGTAATTGTCAGTAGTTTATAGACTCAAACAAAAATGTTATTTTGCCCAAACACATACCTATAAACAGTAAAATCAGAAAAACTGATATTTTGCAGCTGTCTCTTATTTTTTTCCAGAGCTGTATGATGCAATCAAATTGAAATCACAGTTTGAGTTTGAATCATAAAGACAGCCACTAGAATAAAAAACAAAACAAAATACTCTTTGTCTGTTTAAAGGTGCATCTTGTTGTACCTGTAGGTAACAAATGCAGCATTTTTACTGAGCCTCTGACTTCCTGGAGAATTGGCACAAACAGTAGAGTACTTTACAGCCTATTTTAAAAATCTTCCTTGAGTGTGTCCTATCGATGTTCTAAGCCTAAATCAAGGTGTTGTGGCTCAGTGTAACCTCGGCTAAAAGCTCCCATTTGAATTATTCACTGTATTGACCACCGGCCTGTGACCCTCAGCGTCGTCTGCGTTTGATGATGACACATTTTTGGACACTTCACCGGTTTGTTTGTTTAGCCTCTATAATGCTCTGAGCAATAGTTGGATTCAGCCGATCAAGTGTGAACCTTCAGAAGAAGCGGATGACTTTATTTACCTCTCAAAGGCAATAATGTAATCATGATAGTAAAATTTCATACTTTCAATACTAAGGAATTCACTCAGTACTCGATACTGATTACTATACCACAATTAAGAGAAAAAAATGCTCCTTTTTGTAATAGAATGACATTTTCAACACTAAATAATAGCACTTTCTTTATGTTACCACAAATTCTTATACTACTTCTGATAAATTTTAAAATCACTCTAAAAATGTTAGGTGGTGTAGGTACCATGCACTTCCTCTTTTGGCTACGGCAGACCTCGAGGGTCACCCATGACAATCTACACATCAAATGAAACCTTACAGTCTCCTCTTTTTGACTATGCAATTCATTTCCCGGCGCAACAATCACTCCCCGAGCACATGGGGCTTTTATACGGAAAAGCACAAAACGAGGTTTGTTACTTAGCTTACCTTTGAAGGCTCTGGACAGGTCAAACTCTGTATTTCACCATAAACTTGGTCTCAATCTGTCCGTAAGGATCCAGCAAATAAAATCCAGTAAAACAATTTAGTCCAAAACACGTGTCAGATCCATTACGACGTGTGATCCGGGACATGCTTGTCGTTGTTTACCCAAAACCACGAGCCTTGCCAAAGGCGAAGGCGGAGCCCAAATGTCCTTCTGCGGCTCTCGTAATCAAAATGGCTGCCTCTACATGGGGACGATCCCCCTTTTATGCAGGTATATCTAAGTCCAACAGAATACTTTGATTTCATGATGGAAGTGAAAAGGCTTGGAAAACACTGTATTTTTGAATGGGTATCTTCAATTTCAGTAATTAACGGGTAAAAATCTTACACACTGTCCCTTTAAGGAAAGCTCAGATTTTGTCCTGGTAATGTGATATTTTGCAATATCGATGCTTGCTCAAATGAGTATCTAGATTCAATATTAGTTTTAGTATCAGTTAGTATCTGGTTTTCGATACTGTTAACAAACCTAAAAGACAATTAGAAAATACAAAGTCTGCATAAACTTGATAAAACTAAATTCGTGATCTCGTTCCAAGAAAATCATGGTATGAATTTTTGCCATATTGCCCCCTCACTTATAAGTCCCAGGAGTAATATTAGAGCAGCTAACCTAATAAACCAGTGGACTAAACGTGTTAAGGAAGAGGCTTGGCACTGGAGAAGGCTCTCAAAACAATGAAGTATCTTTATGATCCTATTACATATCTGACCCAAACTGGCCTTAAAGTCCAAAGCTCAGGGGAGGTCATGTAAAAAACTGAATACAGTGTGTAAAAAGACTGAATACAGCTTATAATAGTCAAGTAAAACAACTAAATGACTAAAACTACATTTAGTTTACAGAAAAGGGCTTTGTGAATGATCACCAACAGTCGTTATAGAGAACATCCAACCCATTATTTGTTAAACTTAAAGTGTTGAAATTGAGTGATACTGTAGAATTAAGTATCCTCAAAGTCATGTATAGACCAAAGTGCAATGTGTTACCTGTAAATATTCAAAGGCTGTTGGAGATGAGAACAAGACCTACAATTTAAAAGGAACCGACATGTTTAAAAAACCTAGATTCAGAACCGAGCTTATGGAGCGAAGCGTCGCTGTGAAAGTAGTTCATTTATGGAATAATCTTGAAAAAGAAATCAAAGAATCAAGTACAATAATGGCATTTAAAAAATACATAAAATCCAGTGTAATGTGTAGGTATGGAAAAGAAAACTAAGTTGTTGCGCATAAAAATGAAGCTTTTTTTGTATTGTTATCGCACTGTTGATGTCTGTTTTATACTTTATGAATGAAATAAACAAACAAAAAACAAAACAAAACAAAAAACTACACAGCTACATGCAACTCTAAAGAATGTAACATGTAACTTAAACAAGAGATTTTCCGGACAAACAATTTACGTAATAGGATTCTGTTCAAATTTCACAAATTAAACATGTACAGAAGATTTGACAAAAATACTGAAATTTAAACTGACAAACTAATACAAGAATAAACTACAAGGTTAGCAGTGTTTTTATGCAGAATATTTTGTTATTTGTGACAGAAATTATAGGACTAAATTTCAATTTGATTGTGACTAATCTTGCAGCTCTAATATATGTAACTTATGAGATAATACATGTTTATAATCTTGAGTATTGAGTTCAAAAGTTCAAGACTCCACATACAGCTTCCAGGTGATGGTAACAGCAGGAACATTCAACAATTCCAAAAAAGAGAAGGTTTACCGCACACTTGCTTGACTTTATTCTTTATTTATTCTTTATTAGGCTAGAGCAAACAACGCATTTCGCCTCTACAGCGCTGATTTTTTTTTTTTTGTTAAGTATTGAGTATTCATCTTCAGTAATGAATACTGAAATCCATAGTATTTGTTTTAAATATGAAAAAATACAATTATAATATATATTTTTTGCCATATCACTCTACTTTGCAGTGTCATCATGCTAGGGGGTGTTCTGCATGTATGTTCATGGAGGAATGTTCAATAATTACCACATTACACACATGAACAAACAACCAAAAAAAAAAAAAAAAGTTATTTAGTCTGAAAACTAAAAAAAAAAAAAAAACACACACACACAAAATGGATTTAAACAACATTTTCAGGAGCCTGGGATTAATGTGAGCCTTCACGGTCCTGTTTTCAACAAAAATGGTGAGAGCAACCAACTGAAAAAGCTCATTTTATTTGACAGGAAGCATTAAAACCAGCTCACTTGTTGTTATTCCAACTAAGTCATCACTTTCTGGTCAGATTGTGTTAAAATAAATCAAACTAACTTGTGTTTTGCTTCTTACTTGGAGTGGGTGTGGTGAAGCATTGGTCCTAACAGCAGTATCTTCAGTCAGAGCAGGTGAAGCGTTTTCCACAAAGGCGAGAGAAACAGGAGCCCCATCACCTAAACACAAACACATTTCACACATTAAGCACGCACCGACCCAGCTTTTTCAGTTCTGATACTGATCTCGATACTCTGGAGCTCAAGAGTGACCAACCAGTACAAAATTTCCCATTCACTTTTCCCATTTACTGTACTTTTTCTATGTGTATATGTGATGTTTTAGTCATGGTGTTTATCGTCTTGTTTATCAGATGTTTTATGTTCACTGTGGGCCTAGGGAGCGCTGCAATTTCAAATCCTGTGTGTGCAACCTGTACATAAGGTTTTTGACAATAAAGCTGACTTTGACCTTTGAAAATATATCAAAAGTTCCAAAGCTTGCTCGGAGATAATCAGCTAAAACCTACTGTATTTAAAATCTGTTTCAAAAACTTAAGTTATTAAAGTTATTAAAACATTTCACTGAATCTTTCCTTTTAAATGTGTTTTTGGACATAAAACAACGATGTTATAGATATTATTAATAATAATAATAATAATAATACTTGTATAGCGCTTTTCATGACACTCAAAGACGCTTCACAAACACAAATGAAAGAAAGATAAACAGAAGATGCAGTTATTTAAAGACAGTTTTGAACAGGTGAGTTTTTAGGGCTTTTTTGAAGATGGGGAGTGTAGATGAGTGTCTCTGAGGTGTTTGGGCAGGGAGTTCCAGAGCGGAGAAGGCCCTGTCCCCCCAGGTCTTATGTTTAGTCCTTGTGGGGGAGACAGGAGGTTGGCATCAGCTGATCTGAGGGCAACCTCAGATCAGTGTGGCGGTGGAGGAACTCAGAGAGGTCGGTGGGGGCCAGGTTATGGAGGGACTTATACGCAATGTTGAGGTGTTTGAATTAGGGATGGACATAATTAATCGATTAACCGATAATTGATCATTAAGAATTTCACCGAGCAAGTTCATTTTCGTCGACAAACCGATTAAAAAAAAAAACAAAAAAAAAAAACAGTCGCCTCAGTTGGCGCGCCTCAGTTGATATATGTGAGCTTCCGTAGGTCAATTGCCAAAACATGAAGAAGTCGCGGCGAAGTGTTATGTGGGACCACTTTAATTTAGAAAATGACCAAGCGCACTGCAAGCATTGCAATGCAGCATACAAATATACCTCATCGACAACACAAATGATTTATCATTTGAACACCGCGCATCCAAGTCTGGTAAAAGAAGGTGGCGGCGGTTCATCATCTCTATCACAGGCTAGCCTGGACTCGGTGCTAGCACGGACCAGGAGGAGCTGCAGTGCTCAACGAGCAGAGAAGGTCACCGAACTGATAGCGAAGATGATCGAAACAGACATGCTCCCCATCAGTGCCGTGGAGGGCAAAGGTTTTCACAACTTAATATATTGCTGCAGATACGGCTGGGTTGTGTGGAGGAGGTAGGACAGAGACAGCGGGCTAGCAGCGGTTAGCTCGGATCCCAAAGCGGCTAACTCCGAGCGCGCTAGCAGAGGCTGCAGGATGTGCGTCGCCTCGCTTTAATCCGCCTCTACGCATGTTGATTTGCAGATTTACTTTCCCGTGGAGAAGCGCCTGTTCCCACAGCCTCGGCAGACATAGTAAAAGCGGACACACATGAGAGAATGGTTGTTGTCTTTTTAATACAAAATATGTTAACGATTAACCGATTATTACTCATTAATTCTCCCGATAATCGACGAAGAAAACTTCACTGAATGCCCATCCCTTGTTTGAATTGGATATGTTGAGGGAAGGGAGCCAGTGGAAGTCTTTGAGGACAGGGCTGATGTGTTCACTGGAGGAGGTGTGGGTGAGAGTTCTGGATGTACGGGAGTCTAGTGAGGAGTTTGGAGGGTGAAACGTAGAGCAGGCTGTTGCAGTAGTCGAGGCGGGAGGTGACGAAGGCGTGGATGAGGGTTTCAGCAGACTGAGGGGAGAGGGGTGGGCGGAGGCGAGCGATGTTGCGGAGGTGATAAAAGGCGGTTTTGGTGATGTGTTTGATGTGATATTCGTAGGAAAGTGTCTGATCAAAGGTGATGCCAAGATATATTATTTGCCAAATAGTTGCGTATCCTCTGCCATGTCTTTGAACTATTCATATTTAATCTATGAGAAATAGGAATGGAAAATTTCCTTCCAGAACTGGAGCGTGCTGTGAATGTTGAGCTCCATACAGTAGCTTTAAGCATCTTCCAATTTCTGATATCAACTTATTCCAGTAAAGTGACGGAAAACAGCATTTATTTTCTTCACACAAAAATAAAATAAGACAAAGAAGATTCAAATGTGTTCTGTATCTGTTATTTTTCTCTCAGGTAACTACAGAACAGCTTTGTATAAATAAAAATAAAAGACTTTCTGGGCTGACTAGAAAAAGTAAATGGTAAATGGTCAATGTTCACTTTTTTATATAACGTTTTTCCACCTTTTACCCGCTCAAAGCACTTTACATCAAAGAACCACTCAACCATTCATACACACACACACACACACACACACCAGTGTACGCAGACACTGGGGGCAAGGTGGGTTAAGTGTCTTGCCCAAGGACACGACGATAGTAAGTAGTTTTATTACATTCATTTACAGCTCTGGAAAAAAATAAGAGACCACTGCATTTTTTTCAGCATCTCTACATGTATTACAGCCATTCCATTCCAGCGTCTGTTGAATTCCAACACAAACACAAAGCTGAGCTACTTTAGTTCTTGCACCAGGAGTGGAATAAAGTCACCCAAGAACAATGTGAAAGACTTGTGGAGAGCATGCCAAGACACATGAAAGCTGTGATTAAAAATAAGGGTTATTGTACCAAATATTGATTTCTGAACTCTTCTTAAAGGTCCCATGGCATGACATTTTCACTTTCTGAGGTTTTTGAACGTTAATGTGAGCTCCCCTACCCTGTTTAAGTTGCGAAATGTCTAAACTGAGCATTTACGGTCCTTTTCTGCGTTACACAAAACCAGTGTTGAAACGGGCGAGTTCGGACAAAGCACCTTTTTGACGTCAGATCGGCAAATGCAGCTCCAGCCCCTCCCTCTGTCTCCGCTCAGCGTCCCTGTATATCCCGCCCATAGAGTTTGGACTGTGAATGCGCTACAATGCGAAATGCGTTTTTTTATTTGCCTGGAGGCACGTCCGAGTGTTTCTAGGCTCGCAAGTCCCTTACCCGACCCTCTGGACCTCTGAAATACCAGTGGTTTAATTTTATTTTCTGTGTAAATATGCTTTTTTTCATTGCAAAGTCTCCCATCTGTCTTCCTGTGTTAAACACGGAAGAGAGGAGATCGCTCCGCCGAGCTGCGCTTCGAGCGGGGGAAACCCGCCCCCCCCGCTCCTTAGCCAATCCCTCTGTCCTTCTCATTTGCACTGAAGCAGCAACACCCACAATAAAGCATTTTAGACACACATCTAGCCTCATGAAGACTGTCAGAGTCAGATCTCATGCAGTGAGTGTTGATTTTGAAGAAGGATTCATTTACAGTATTAGGGAACCATTATTATTAGGCTACATAGGGAAGTGCATTGAGGACACGGTGCCCAAAATCTCCATCTGCACTTACCCTAATCAGAAACCCTGGGCGGGACCGGAGGTGCGTGCTAAACTGAAAGCTCGCACTGCCGCCTTCAACTCAGGAGACCCCGAAGCCTACAAAGCAGCCAAGTACGACCTCAGAAAGACCATAAGGACTTCCCAGAGGGACTACAGGGAGAGAGTGGAGTCTGCCCAGCAGAGCAATGACCCGAGACGGGTGTGGCATGGGCTACGCTGCATCACTGACTACAAGGGGAGGAGCGGGCCTGTGGAACTGTCCAGCGCATCATTTCCGGACGAACTCAACACCTTCTACGCCCGGTTTGATGCAGATAACACCACGCCTGTCACCAGACCCCATGTGGACAGTGAAGACGCTGTACTCTGTATAGACACTGCTACAATGAGACGGGCGTTCAAGAGAGTGAATCCCCGCAAAGCACCAGGACCCGACGGCATCCCCGGACGGGTGCTGAGGGCTTGTGCTGACCAACTCGCCGGGGTGTTCACCAACATCTTCAACCTGTCTCTGAGCCAGTCTATCGTGCCCACCATCTTCAAGACCTCCACTGTAGTCCCCATCCCAAAGACCCCCACAGCATCCTGTCCTAATGACTATCGGCCCATAGCACTCACATCTGTCATCATGAAGTGCTTTGAACGAATCATGAAGAGACACATCTGTGACTCCCTCCCCGACACCCTGGACCCCCTGCAGTTTGCATATAGAGCAAAGAGGTCAACAGACGACGCTATTGCTCTAGCAGTCCACACCTCTCTCAGTCACCTGGAGAGAGGAAACACATATGTGAGAATGCTCTTCATCGACTACAGCTCGGCATTCAACACCATAATCCCCTCAAAACTGGTCTCTAAGCTCACCGCCCTGGGCCTGGGGACGTCCATCTGCTGCTGGATATGGGACTTCCTCACCAACAGGCCACAGGCGGTGAGGATCGGCAGCCACGTCTCCTCCACATGTGTCCTCAGCACTGGGGCACCCCAGGGCTGTGTTCTCAGCCCTCTCCTGTACTCCCTGTTCACCCATGACTGTACCGCCAGGCACAGGTCCAACACCATCCTCAAGTTTGCTGACGACACCACCATCCTAGGCCTCATCACCAACAACGATGAGAGCGCCTACAGAGACGAGGTGAAATCACTGACCAGCTGGTGTCAGGAAAATAACCTCTCTCTGAACGTCAGCAAAAATAAGGAAATGATCGTGGACTTCAGGAGACAGCGTGTAGACCAGCATCCCCCCATCTCCATCAACAACGCTGAGGTGGAGCAGGTCAGCAGTTTTAAGTTCCTTGGGGTCCACATCACTGAGGATCTGTCCTGGACACTACATACAGACACTGTGGTTAAGAAAGCCCGACAAAGACTCTACTTCCTGAGGAAGTTGAGGAAGTTTGGTATGAACACCAGCATCCTCACAAACTTCTACAGGTGCACCATCGAGAGCCTGCTGACGGGCTGCATCACAGTGTGGTATGGGAACTGCACCGCTCAGAGCCGCAAAGCACTACAGAGGGTAGTGCGAGCGGCAGAGGACATCACTGGCAGCAGTCTCCCCTCCATCCAGGACATTTACCACAGCAGGGGTCTGCGTAAGGCACGCAGCATCACTAAGGACCATACTCATCCGGCACAAGGACTCTTCCGTCTGCTACCCTCTGGTAGACGATACAGGAGCCTGCCAGCACGCACAAAAAGACTCAAAGACAGCTATTACCCCCAAGCTGTCAGACTACTGAACTCTGGGTAATACTCTAAATAATACTGAACTCTCAATAATACTGCACTAAAGTACTTTTCATTATGCATAATATGTTTACTACTGCTGCTCTATATGAATATATCATGTCTGTCACTACCTCACTGTAAATTACTGTTACATGTGCAATAATCAGTGCAATAACCTATGTGCAATATTTATATCATACTATGTGCAATACGAAATCCACATGCAACACCTACACCACACCATATTATGTGCAATCTGTGAAATACTTACACCTTATTTGATCTTGATTTAATCCTACCTGCACCTTGTACATTGTACCTTGCTTTTTTATTTTATTACTTTTTATCACATATTTTATTATATTGTTTATTATATTGTTTATTATATTGTTTACTTCTTCCCCTGCACTTTGCAACACTTTTTTTTACCATGTACTATTATTGCATGTTATTAGTACTTCTTGACTATCTTAGAGAGTCAACGGTTCTTCTGATCCTAAGCATTTCATTGCATTGTTGACCTTGTGTTGATTCTGCATATGACAAATAAACAATCTTGAATCTTGAATCTTGAATTAAGGAGCCATATAAAAGCATCAAGAAGTACCATGTCATGGGACCTTTAAGTGTAAACATTAGTATTATGTTGTTTTAAAATGAATTTGATCTGGTTTCTTTGCATTGTTTGAGGTCTGAAAACATGTATCTTTTTTGTTATTTTGACCATTTGTCATTTTTATTTCTGCAAATAAATGCTCTATATTTGCTCTAATATTTTATTTATCCACATTGTAAATAGAATAGGCACCTTAATAACAGGCACCTTATTACGCACACTGAGAAGCACCTTTTAATTCGCACTTCAGGCTAAGCCCATCAATTGTATTTTTACTGTAATTTATTGAATTATATGCTACTATTGTATAGATACTAAATTGTTTTTATATTTGTGATCATAACACATGTACTAAATTGTCTAATGTCTGCAACTGCAACATATCTTCTATTGTATGCTAATATCTTTATGTCTGGGACTGCAGATGGAAATTTGCACTGTGCTAAATCCGGCATATTTACGTCGGTTTGTGTGATCTTATACAAATTGTGCGTTCATTAATATGCATTGTCCCTTCCAAATAAATGAATAAATCAATACATTTGGAATTTGGGGGAAATGTTGTCAGTAGTTTATAGACTCAAAACTAAAATGTTTCTTTTGCCCAAACACATACCTATAAGTAGTAAAATGGTGGTCTCTTATTATTATTTATTTTTTTCCAGAGCTGTATAATCATCATAATGATAAATGCATTAGTGTTGGTATTACAGGCCTATACACTCAAATCTCTTGGTGCATTATGCGTTCACTCCACACTCTAAGCACCATTAAGCTCTGTTAGTATTTTCACAATACTAGAATCTCTTCACGCTTCAATTTCAACACGAGGGAAAAGGCTCAATTCAATTTCGATACCAGAATGAATATAAAAACACCGGACAAGGGAATGCCAAAATATAACTCGTGAAAGCCAACTGAAGTGGCAGACTCCAGATTTGTTGCTATGGTTTATGGTTAATGTCTTTGTAATTACTGTTCCTATCCACACGAAACAAAACCAGGCACAAAGTCGACCATCCAACAAACAAAAGTGAAATTACTTTTTCACATTAGCTTCAGAAAGTGGTGCCAATATTCAACCCCAAAAACATGGGAGTCGAAGCCTTAAAATGAATATAACAAATTTGTGAAGCCAGTTCCTACAAAAAAATAAGGTTCAGCCTTTGTGGATCACATAGTTTTTATTTTTTATTTTTGCTAAATTATTGCCCTCCAATTATTGAAATTATTGTCAATTTCTAGAATATGAATGAAACCTCTTGTAGCTAGTATGTTGTCTAATTCTGATCCAAAAATAGTGAAATATCAATGTACCGTGATACTAAATTTGGTGATGCAGTATTGTTATTGTGAGCTGCTGTATTGATATATCGCCAGGAGTAGTTTTTGATATCTTTAACCATTTTTGTGATCGCTCTAGAATTTTGTTGCTTATTTAGCATCTTCTTTATGCAATGCTCTAGATGTATTCATTGTTTTAATGATTAAAATTGATGTATTTTGTATTAAATTTGTAAAGAAATACTGTTGCTAAAATGTACAGCTCTGGAAAATAAGAGACCACTGCAAAATTATCAGTTTTTTTTTAATTGTACTACTTATAGGTATGTGTTTGGGCAAAAGGAACATTTTTGTTTGAGTCTATAAACTACTGACAACATTTCCCCCAAATTCCAAATAAAAACATTATCGTTTAGAGCATTTATTTGCAGAAAATGACAAATGGTCCAAATAACAAAAAAGATACATGTTTTCAGACCTCAGACCCCCTTAAAACAACATAACACTAATTAAAACAATAAATCAGTATTTTGGTGTCACAGCTTTCATGCGTCTTGGCATGCTCTCCACAAGTCTTTCACATTGTTCTTGGGTGACTTTATTCCACTCCTGGTGCAAGAACTGAAGTAGCTCAGCTTTGTGTTTGTGTTGGAATTCAACAGACGCTGGAATGGAATGGCTGTAATACATGTAGAGATGCTGATTTCAGAAAAAAATGCAGTGGTCTCTTATTTTTTTCCAGAGCTGTATTTGGTTCTTTAGTATCATGTGTGGATCGGCGCAGCGTTGACTGTGATGTGGTCGCCGTATCGCACCATTGTGAAGAAGGAGCTGAGACGAAAGGCAAAGCTCTCGATTTACCAGCCAGTCTATGTTCCTACCCTCCCCTATGGTCATGAGCTTTGTGTAATGACAAGGACAAGATCGCGGATACAAGCAGTTGAAATGAGTTTCCTCCGCAGAGTGGCTGGACCCTGCGATTCCCAGCCCTAATGCTGATAAAGAAAAGGCATTAAAAGTGTTAAGAAAGAGTTAAAAGTTCATTTAATGGTGATATTCAACACTGTCTTATTCATGTGTTAAGGTCAGTCTCAATTCCAGCAGTTGGTTAGTGTCTGGATATCTTGTTTTTTCAGTGATTTTTTAAAACAACAAGCCTAAGATTTAGACTTAGACAAACTATTGATCCACTTGGACACAGTAGCTCAAACATATATATATATATATATATATATATATATATATATATATATATATATATATATATATATATATATATATATATATATACACACCATATTACCAAAAGTATTCGCTCACCTGCCTTGACTCATACTATGAACTGAAGTGCCATCCCATTCCTAACCCATAGAGTTCAATATGATGTCGGTCCACCTTTTGCAGCTATTACAGCTTCAACTCTTCTGGGAAGACTGTCCACAAGGTTGAGGAGAGTGTTTATAGGAATTTTTGACCATTCTTCCAAAAGCGCATTGGTGAGGTCACACACTGATGTTGGTCGAGAAGGCCTGGCTCTCAGTCTCCGCTCTAATTCATCCCAAAGGTGTTCTATCGGGTTCAGGTCAGGACTCTGTGCAGGCCAGTCAAGTTCATCCACACCAGACTCCGTCATCCATGTCTTTATGGACCCTGCTTTGTGCACTGGTGCACAGTCATGTTGGAAGAGGAATGGGCCCGCTCCAAACTGTTCCCACAAGGTTGGGAGCATGGAATTGTCCAAAATGTTTTGGTATCCTGAAGCATTCAAAGTTCCTTTCACTGGAACTAAGGGGCCAAGCCCTGTGGCCAGGCCAAGTGATTAGGACACCTGATTATGATCATTTGAATGGGTGAGCGAATACTTTTGGCAATATAGTGTGTGTATGTATATATATATATATATATATATATATATATATATATATATATATATATATATATATATATATTATGGCTGTGAATATTAACGCGTTAATCGCGATTAATCGCGATTAGAGTTATGATCGCGAACAATTTTTTTAATCGCGATCACAGTTTGCCAGCATTTTCCGCAATTCTACCATCCATATGCAGCTCATTTGGTTGTATTAATTAAACTCATTGTCGGTTAAACGCGCTATTTTGAGTTTGCTAGTATTTTGTTCCTTCTACGCATCCGTAGGCAGCTCGAGCGGGCTTCAATCATTTATTTACAATTTCTCAAAGTAAGCACTATTACTGGTTCATTGTTACTTTTTCCTTTCTCTGGACTTTTTTAAAATAAAAAAAAATGGTGAGAAATACTTTGCATTGTGAGTTTAACTTTAGATTCGAACGGTCTTACTGCAAGATATCAATTTTAAACATGCAAAATAAATCGCGATTAATCGCGATTAACTATGAGATTAGTTGCGATCAAGAAAATTAATCGTTTGACAGCCCTAATATATATATATATATATATATATATATATATATATATATATATATATATATATATATATATATATATAAATGGTAAGAAACTTCTAAATAAGTAGCAATATAAAATAGCAAGAGACAGGTGTCAAATAAGACATAAATTAGCCTATATCAATGTATGTACAGTAAGTAAAAATATATATATATATCTTAATACAAATAGGTCATAAAAGAGAGCTGTGTATCATGTTTTGTGCAGCTATCTTTCCATATTAAACTGTTAAAATTGAGCTTTATGGGTATTTATTACCCTATCACACCCACAACCTCCTTGTAGAGGCAAAGGAGTTGAAGTGTCTTGCCCAAGGACACAGTGACAGTATGCCGTGATCCAAATGGGGTCAAGATCACGTAAACAAGCACTCTAACCACTGCGTCACTGCTGGCCTTTAATAAAATACAAAAACTTGAATGTATGTTGCTTACATAGAAAGAAATACAAAGAATATAGTGACATCAGAGGCTTCATAATTAATGACTGAACACACAATAACATCAAGCCAGTGCTTAACAGTAAATCAAAGTGTAATTGTACCCTCCTTTCTTCAATTACGTATCCTTCCATCAATCTCACAGGCTCCATCCAGTAATATAATATCGATGTGTGTAGGGACATCATAAATAATACAAGACTTTACCATTGATGCTAGACCCAGATTCAACAAACAGGTTAAATATTGAACAGAAATGCCAACAGGAAGCAAAGGAACAATATAAATATATATATATATATATATATATATATATATATATATATATATATATATATATATATATACACACACACACACATACATACACACACACACACACACACACATACACTGTTGGATTGTTTGTGGTGAAAAAGAAAAAATGATCAAAATCAAATAACAAAAGAATCATATTAGTTCACCTATGGACGACTGAATAGGAAACACTGAATATAATTGATATTCTCTACATGAATAATTAAATTTTCGTGGTTTGAGAAATAGCTGTTTAAAATTGCACCTCGTGAGCACCCTGAGCTGCACCTATTCTGCAATAAATCACACTGTAAAGAAGGTAATGGCATGTCTATGCAGATATGGACCAGGCTGTTTCACTGGGGTCTCCTCGCCGTGTTGAGTTACTTGTTGAATTTTGATTCTCATTTGCTCATGTGCCATTTTTTCACCTGTCAACATTAGCAACCCCAACGCGAGACAGTGTGTAATATATCATTACTGCAGCAGTGTACATGAATAAGTTAGCCTTATTAATGTCATGTGATTAAGTGTTCAGTTGTTATCTATCACAAATTGATTGAATTAAGATGTTAATATTTTATTGATTTATTCATTCATTCATTCAACAAAACACTGAAATCTGCTGAAAAAGGACATTTTAAATTCACATCTGATTCTGAACCATCCACAAGTGTAGAATGGTGCTTTGTTTAGTCTGTGCAGAACACTTGTGACAATGAGTGGCTGAATAAATGACATAATAATGAGCAAACAGTAGCTCTAACAAATCACACAGGATTTAATCGTGTTTTAAGCACAGACACAAGAATGATCACTCAGCCCTAAATGGTCTGTAATCACACTATAACACCAAGGGATGGAAGAGCACTGCTGTGCTGTGAGTATGGGCCCGCATAGCAAACAGTATCTGTGCAGAAGACAGCAGCCACATGGGACCTCACGCTGTACTCAACAAGCAGCCGTAACTACAACAACAGCACATTTAACAGGACTGAAGCCCTGCTCCTGGTACAGTTTGTCAATGTGAAGGAGGCAGCAGAAAGAGCAGCAGGACAAAGGGCTTTTATGTATGGCCTCAAACAACAGCGCAACATCAGCCACCACAGCCCTGCTCCACTGTGTTTGAGAAATGTGGCACCCGCAGAGGAAACAGTGGGTGGATGCAGCAGGCCTGAGGAGCTGGGCTGTCACACTGAGAGTGAAAAGACGGGAGGGGCAGAGCAGAGAGAAAGAAAGAAAGAAAGAGAGGGAGGGTCACTGACTTGTGGAGGAGAGGGAAATGATGGAGGTTTGATACTCCAACATTTCCCTCGCTCTGTGTCCATCAGCCTGTCAGGTTCTCCAGACAACACAACATCTCACTTATGTAACTGCTTACCACAACAAACAATTCTAAGCCAGTTAGTTCCTTCACTGTTGCACATTCTGTACTTACTCAGAATCTCAGGCAGTGTCCAAGAAGGGCTGGTCTGCTGATGAGGACCAGGGATACCCATGAAACTGCAAGAGGAAGGCGGGGCTTATGGGGAAGCCCCTCCACAGGAGAATCCCTGTGTCCTCTGCATGCTTCAGCGACACTGTCCGCAGCCCCTCTGTCCTAAAGCAGCCAGTCACTGCAGCGCATCCACACACACCGAGACTTGAGAAACTGGTGCACCGTTACGCACCGTTACACAACGTCACGCTCGTGTGTTGGAGAACACATACACAGAGATGGGAGGTGGGCTTTCTGCCTCAGGAACTGACTCCCACTGCAGCGTCAGCGCAGCGGACCATCACTTCTCATTTATCAGAGCGTGGAAGACGCGCGGGCCGTCTTCATCACCTCTCCAAGAACCCTCTGATATCACTATCATACATCACTTATTCCACTGGGGCAGCTTCAAAACCCACTCTACGCGCGTGTCCCGGGATTGTGATTCCGGACCCGCCATGCCCAGTCTGCACCGCCTCAAAGGGGCGGTTGCCAGTCGGGATGCTGCGCTACTGCGTTAGTGTCTCTGAACCTGGTAGTGTCACTTGAACTTGCACCTAAACGACTCTAACAAAAGACGTCTCTGGACAAGTGTCCCCAAAGCCCCATCTCCACAGCCCCACAGTGTCCTCTGTCCCGCCTGTCCCGTGCGCACGGCTCTTACCTGGTCCGGTCCGCTGCAGTTCGGTGTAGGACGCACAGTGGATGCTCGCGCGTTCCTTCATAAACACACGGCCACGCGCAACTGCTCCACACGGAGGGTGGGGTGTGCGGGTGCGCGCACGCGTCCTGACGTTTAACATAAAATACAGAAGCAGTTTTCATCATCCTCTGCTCCTTTTTTCAGTCATCCTCTGCTTCTTTTACCACTCATCCTCATCTCCTTTTACCACTCATCCTCTGCTCCTTTTACCACTCATCCTCTTCTCCTTTTATCAGTCATCCTCTGCTCCTTTTACCACTCATCCTCATCTCCTTTTATCAGTCATCCTCTGCTCCTTTTACCACTCATCCTCTGCTCCTTTTTCAGTCATCCTCAGCTTCTTTTATCAGTCATCCTCTGCTCCTTTTACCACTCATCCTCTGCTCCTTTTTCAGTCATCCTCAGCTTCTTTTATCAGTCATCCTCTGCTTCTTTTACCACTCATCCTCTGCTCCTTTTACCACTCATCCTCTGCTCCTTTTTCAGTCATCCTCAGCTTCTTTTATCAGTCATCCTCTGCTTCTTTTACCACTCATCCTCTGCTTCTTTTACCACTCATCCTCTGCTCCTTTTACCACTCATCCTCTGCTCATTTTACCAGTCATCCTCTGCTTCTTTTACCAGTCATCCTCTGCTTCTTTTATCAGTCATCCTCTGCTCATTTTATCAGTCATCCTCTGCTCCTTTTATCAGTGATCCTCTGCTCATTTTACCACTCATCCTCTGCTTCTTTTACCACTCATCCTCTGCTCATTTTACCAGTCATCCTCAGCTTCTTTTACCACTCATCCTCAGCTCCTTTTACCAGTCATCCTCTGCTCATTTTACCAGTCATCCTCTGCTCCTTTTACCAGTCATCCTCTGCTCCTTTTACCACTCATCCTCTGCTCCTTTTATCAGTCATCCTCTGCTCCTTTTACCACTCATCCTCTGCTTCTTTTACCAGTCATCCTCTGCTCCTTTTACCAGTCATCCTCTGCTCCTTTTACCGATCATCCTCAGCTCCTTTTATCGGTCATCCTCTGCTCCTTTTACCGGTCATCCTCTGCTTCTTTTACCAGTCATCCTCTGCTCCTTTTACCGATCATCCTCAGCTCCTTTTATCGGTCATCCTCTGCTCCTTTTACCGGTCATCCTCTGCTTCTTTTACCAGTCATCCTCTGCTTCTTTTACCAGTCATCCTCTGCTTCTTTTACCAGTCATCCTCTGCTTCTTTTACCACTCATCCTCAGCTTCTTTTTTCAGTCATCCTCTGCTCCTTTTACCACTCATCCTCTGCTCCTTTTACCAGTCATCCTCTGCTTCTTTTACCACTCATCCTCAGTTCCTTTTTTCAGTCATCCTCTGCTCATTTTATCAGTCATCCTCTGCTCATTTTACAGTCATCCTCTGCTCCTTTTATCAGTCATCATCTGCTCCTTTTATCAGTCATCCTCTGTTTCTTTTACCACTCATCCTCCGCTCCTTTTACCACTCATCCTCAGCTCCTTTTATCAGTCATCATCTGCTCCTTTTTTCAGTCATCCTCTGCTCCTTTTACCACTCATCCTCTGCTTCTTTTACCACTCATCCTCAGCTCCTTTTTTCAGTCATCCTCTGCTCCTTTTACCACTCATCCTCTGCTTCTTTTACCACTCATCCTCAGTTCCTTTTATCAGTCATCCTCAGCTTCTTTTTTCAGTCATCCTCAGCTCATTTTACCACTCATCCTCTGCTCATTTTATCAGTCATCCTCTGCTCCTTTTACCAGTCATCCTCTGCTTCTTTTACCACTCATCCTCAGCTCCTTTTTTCAGTCATCTTCAGCTCCTTGTGGCTTATGGCTACATTGTTAATAGGCCAAATTAAAAGTATGTTTTCACTTTAAGGTTAAACCCTGTTCAGATAAAATGCAGACAAGCAGAAGAATACAGTAACATAATAAAACATTAAAAACAGGTGCATTGTCTACTATGAGCAGATGATTAAATATGCAATAGTGCTAACAATGTGTTTACTTTTGCATGCCTTTGAATTATATTTCATTCATGTGAAGTCAAATATCCAATGGGCCTTTTTCCTGTGTCAGTTTTAATGTAGTCAGTGACCTGTCATGTAATCTTGTAGACTATCAGAGCATCAGTATCAAGATTCAGCTAACATAATCAGGTAGTCTATCAATAAATACAGTGGTGCACTCCTCTTACAGATAGTGGGTGCAAACCTTTTTCATTAAGCGTAGAGGATGTTTGTGTAATCCCTCTGTCGTCCAGGAAGGTTTCAGAGCAACATTCAATCGTGTCAACTGGACAAAAGTTTTAGAGTGAAGACATTTCGCCATTCATCTAAGTGGCTTCTTCAGTTCAGAACTGAAGATGGTGCCATAAAGTGTCCAGTGAAATTCATCACCTGCATCTGAAACCAGTGGCTGAGTGAAAGAGTGCATACAACAGTTTTAAAGCAGAACCAATAATTAATTTTTAATGATTATAAATTATTATTCATTGTTGGGTTTATATAGTGCCTTTCAAGACACCCAGAGCCATTCATCCCTTACTGAAATGCAATAAATAAATAAAATGCAAACAAGAGCCAATAACTTTAACCTATGAACTATTTACAGACTATTTACATCTGTGCTGGACCTCAATATTATTACTGCTAATGTAGAACCACCCACATGTACAGCTCTGGAAAAAATAAGAGACCACTGCATTGTTTTCTGAAATCAGCATCTCTACATGTATTACAGCCATTCCATTCCAGTGTCTGTTGAATTCCAACACAAACACAAAGCTGAGCTACTTCAGTTCTTGCACCAGGAGTGGAATAAAGTCACCCAAGAACAATGTGAAAGACTTGTGGAGAGCATGCCAAGACGCATGAAAGCTGTGATTAAAAATAAGGGTTAATTGCATCAAATATTGATTTCTGAACCCTTCTTAAGTGTAAACATTAGTATTATGTTGTTTGAAAATGAATTTGATCTGGTTTCTTTGCATTGTTTGAGGTCTGAAAACATGTATCTTTTTTGTTATTTTGACAAATGCTTCTGGCTTTTTTGAGGCGCCACCCAGAGGAGTAGGACTGCACAACCCTAACGATACAAAGCACATTAAGGCAAAACGCGTGAAAAGTGGACATGATTATATGCATTTTAGACTATAGCAAACACAAAATAAGCACGCAATTGCTCAGAACTTGTTTTAGATTTAAAAACTAATGATAAAAATAGCCAACCTTTGCTTTGACTCTTGGTTTGCACTTTTGGCATTTCTTGACTCTGACAAGACATGGCTGTGAAGTGTAAAGTTAAAAGTGTAAAACCAAGGTTTTATTTCATATTTTTCTTTGCTACATAATTCCATACATCTAACATAATATGTTTGATGTCTTCTGTATGTTTAAAATGTAGAAAATATAAAGACTGGTTGTGTATATATGTTACTGACATCCAAAAACAATCTCACACACACTGATGTCCCTGCTGCTTTCAGCACTCTTGCACTTTACAAATTGCACCTTCACTTATTGCACCTTACATATTGCACATTTCATTCTACCTCGAACTTTCCTTCTTATTGAAGCGTATATGTTTACCTGTATGTCTTATGTCTGTTTATTGTTGATGAGTGTAGCTGTGTGTTTGTGTGTGTGCGAGTTGTTAAATTGCACATTTGGTGTCTGGTGTAATGCCTGTTACATAGTGAACTGACAATAAAGTACACTTTGACTCTGACTTTGTATATTGGCGACCTAAATAGCCACTTCCTATACAAACTGCTGTCTTATATGGAAAAATATAATCGTTTTTGGTTAGTGCTTAATGTTATACAACAACTATCATTACCAGTTCATTATCATTATAAATTGGGCCCATGGGTAGCACAGCTCTAGTGCACTTGTTTATTAAAGCAGCACCTGAGACTTCTGTGTTGAATTTGGATAGCTTTTGTCCTTGTTGCCTTAAATAGGCTCCCTAAATAAAGGTTCATAAACTAAAAATAAAACCATTAAATGCGCTCTTCACACAGATCATAGTCTTACTGTAGTCTTAGTCTTTTTGATATGCAGACAGTGGTATAATGTAAATATGGACTGAAAGTAAAAGCATTGGGGTTTAAAGGTTGAATGTAATTGCTGCTTAACTTGCTTTTTTCTTGGTCTACTACTACTACTGCTACTACTACTACTACTACTACTACTACTGCTGCTGCTGCTCTGTTGTTGTGCCTGGTGGTAAAATAGGAAAAATAGGATTTTCCCTTTGCTTGTTTTATCTGTAAAGTGTGACACAGAAGACAGTCAGAATTTATATACCTGTTTAATTTGCAGAAGCAGTCTGTGGCCATCTCTTTATTGTTGTGCAGTGCGTCTTGTACCTTCATCCCAAGGGCTTGCGCGCATGACACTTAATCAATCAACCAATCGTATTATGTGCATGCTTCCTTTAGTTCCAGATCCAAAGTCACCAGGTAGTGTAATGTCCACTAGATGGCACTCTCTGTTCAGTCTTTCTATGTAAATCACTCTAAAGAGCTAACATGTTAAACAGCAACAACTGTGAAAGAGTTAAATACACATTTCACGTTCTGTTACTATTGCAATACTCCAGGAAGATCAAAATCATACAGGTTTTAATTTTCACAAAAATGGTGATGGGAAACACACAGAATAGAATAGAATAGAATATGCCTTTTATTGTCACTGATTACATGTACAATTTACATTATACATACTCAAAATGAGACTGAAAGCAACTCACTTCAGTGCAGACATTTAAGTAGGATATATACCACACAGCAGGATATTGACAACACAGTATAGAAAAAAAATAGTGCAAAATATTTGTGCAAAAAAGCCCTATACAAGCTGGTACTACACATTAGTTATCCAAGTTATTGCTCAGATATTGCAGCAGGGGTGACATATACAATCATATATACACACACACACTTTTGTAGACTAAAAACAGATGACAACAGACATGTTGACCCTGTTTAATGGTAGAGTATGTTTCATTTAAATTAGTTAAAATTGTACCATTGTTTTAAAATATTATCTTGAAATCATCTTGCGACCCACAGCTCCTGCCTCACCACCCTCACTTTGGGAACCTCTGGAAAAATAAACTTAAATTCATAATAAATTCACAAACTTTGAACAAATCCTCAGAGAGGTTCATACAGGAGTCAACCTGTGAGCATTTATGGTAGTACTACACTGTAAACTGTAGGGGAAGCTCCACACAAGAAAATGCAACCGGCCTGATTATGATTGAAGTAGTTTGCCATAAACGCACTGTAATACAAAGGAGCCTGCACTGCTACTAATGCTACTACTACTACTACTATTACTTACTGTTTGTACTGGTAGTATTCTCCAGCTTTGAAATATGACATTTAGGCATCGTATTAGCTTGTGTGATGCTAAAAGCTGAAGAAAGCTCTGTGTGAGACTGCAAAGAGATGGGCATCTTCAAAACACCATCTGAGCACCATCCGGGAAGATTTCACAGCAAGTCCATATCTATCCATCTCTCTTATCTTTAATCCTATATTAGATTTTATTATGTGTCAGACGTTACTGGAGAAACATATAGTCAAAATACAGTGAGATGTGCCTTCATCCAAGTCAAGGCGATACCATCATCTATCATTAGAGCTGTTTTTTTTAATGTATTATTCTGAATGTAGTCGTTAAACGTAACTAAGTACCTCTAACCACAACCGTATTTCAAACAGATGTGCTAAATTGGGCAGTGTCTGGAGGAACAGTATATAAACAGTGTGATTGGTCTAACAAGTATCCACACCTCAAACCCACCCCAGAGCCTGGCTGTAATTAGGAAAGGTCTGCATGATGTCACCAACTATTTGAAATAGCAGTGGCCTACCTGGTTTGCTAGGAACAGTGAACAATGCTTTTAAAACATCATATACACTGTTTAGTAGCTGTTTAGTAGTTTAATGACGTCTAACATCCAATGTAGTCACATCAGATTTTGTTTTATTGAGCCCATTTCAAACATTCATAACTGACCAATTTATTCATTCATGTAGAAAGCATTATAACCAAAATCTAATAAATAACTATAGGTATTATCTCTGGAAGGTCAAGTCTGTTGCATTTCAGTTTTAATTTATGTGGAAAATTATGTGTAAATGTAAATTGTCAAAAGGAAGGCCATGCTACCACTATCCTCATGTTGCACACAAAACTAAAGTAGGTGACCTTCAATAATTGATATACAGCCTATAGAGCCTGTTGAGGTCATTCAAACTGGACACTATAAATTATGAAAATGGTTGGACAGGAAGGACATTGGATTACTAATTAGTGGTCAGTGTATTGATTTGCTTCCAAGGGCTTCAAAAGATCAGATAGAAAATAAATTGTCTATCTAGGTCACTGTTGTAAATTCTCCAGTATAACTCATTCATTCATCTTCTTCCACTTTTCCATTTTCTGGGTCGCGGGGGCAGCAGTCCAAGCAGCGTTCTGCGGCCCAGAACACAATGCACCAGCCCCCATGAATCCTCCCGCGGGTGGTGGGTCCACAGGAGGACGGCTCACGTCACAACAGGCCTTGATGTATCTTCTGCCATGGGGGCTACCAGTGTCCACACTGGGGGTGAGGTGGGGTTAAGTGTCTTGCCCAAGGACACATCGACAGCTCTCATCTGTGGGAGCTGGGATCACATGCGGTCAACCCGCCAAGACCGGGATTCTACTGCTAGTTCAGTAACGATTTATTTAGTTCAGGCATTCCTAAGCAGCTCAGGGGTCCTTAGTATCATGATAACGCTGTTACTGGCACCATGGTAACGCTGTTACTGCTAGCCTAACTGCTGTAGCTTCAGTTTATTGCTTTTAACCTATCTAAATCTGTGTTTATTATAGAGGTGGGTTTGTAAATATCTCAGTTAGTAATATCATTTAAATGTGTGTGAGTGTGTATTGATTATATTGTTTACGTTTTATATTGTATTTCTCACCTGCTCAGGGACTACAGATGGAAACGAGCTTCAGCTATAATCTGGTGTAAAGCATCTTTAATGTTTTTGCACATTGTCCCTGTCAAATAAACTAATAAAGAAAGAAAGGAAATGTGCTTATAGATAACCAGATGAAAGGATAGACAAACAAAATACAAGAAATACTGAGGGTCCTCAATATTGGAGATATTTTAGGAGGACTGTAGATTGTATACTGTCTGTGTACTGGGACACTTCATCCAAACAATACTCTGGGTATTCTTTAGATAAAATGTCCCAGTACTCAGAGAGTGAAGAAGGAGACTTGGATTTGAGGAGCTTTAAGGTCCTTTCTTGTATCTTTTTATATCTGTTTGTCTATCCTTTGACCTATCCATTCATCTGTCCTATCCTGTCATCTGGTTATCTATAAGTTATAATAGATATTACTAACTGAAATATCTGTCACTATTTAGCATCAGTGCATTATGTAACAATTAAGGAAATAATTATATAAATATTTACAAACCCACTTCTATCATAGACACAGACGTAGATGGGTTAAAGGTAATGAGCTGAAGCTACAGCAGTTAGGCTCAAAGTAACAGCATTACCCATGGTGCCAGTAAGAGTGTTATTATAGTACTCCCAAGGACCCCTGAGCTGCCTATTAATGCGGATCTAAATACACAGTTACTGAACTAATACTTTTACTAGGGAATTTACATCAGTCACCTATGGAACAACATTACACCCCATTTCATATCATCTTATTTGGGTTATACAGACTACTTTGGCAGTGTAGTAGTTGGCCAAACCTCCTTGTCAAAGCCTGTTCTTATCAGATCTCATAAACTAGGCAGGGCCTGGAAAATCCGGTGCCACAGGGGCGCCAGTGGTAAAAACTGTCATAGAGTGATGTGATTGTTATGATCACAATTTGACCATAAAACAAGACTAGTGGTGATTTACAGACCGCACAGGAGAAGTCCAGATTTTTACCTGTGACACAACAATCCAGACAAAAAGAAAATGGAGCATTTTTGAGTCATCTGAGAACTTTGGATTTTGTATTAATGAATTAATATGTAGGTTTTGGGGAGGGAACATCAATATAAAATGATTAAAAACTCAAATGTAAATTTTGCATACTAAAAGCCGCTATTATCAAAGTGGAAATACGCAATCCACAGACAGTTTGAGCACAGTAAAAGAGCAGCAAATAAAATAAAGATACCAATTTTCTGACAGTAGAGGAGTCAGTAATTCACGATTTATGCCATACTGTGAAACATTCTATTTAGACAGAACAATAACATAACTTCTTGGAAACAAGCAGCTGACTGGCTCTCCACAACACAGTACACCTTTAAAATGAATAGGCACCAACAAGTATGAACGTTAAGCAGTGGTGAAAGTAGTTTTCATTTCTTACAGGTGCTATAATGTCCAGTGCATAACTTTACTGTTTAAAAACAAAACAAAACAAAAAAACACTCGTTTTACCCATTTTTTAAATTTATTTATTTTTTTACGTTTTACACCTTTTTCATAGATTAATAACTTTTTAAATATACTTAATTATTTCATATTTTTTTAGTCAGCATAAACCCTCTCTTACAGGTGCAGGCAGCGTGCCGGCCTTAAATCTTCTACCAGTGCGCAGCACTGCCTCGCAATGTTTTAGGCTACTTTCACGGCTACAGTCAGATAAGTTTTGACAATCCTTGCTTAACAGACTGCAGATATCTCTGAACGAGAGTTTCGGGTAGCTTTCAGTTATTCTCCAATGGCATAGTGTGGTTGTTTGTGTTTTCTACTTAAATAGCGCACCTTACTTTTTTTTTCAAATGTGGGTTTTGGCCACCATTAACCATATTCTCTTAGCGGTGCTGCGTACCGGCTGTGAATTTTATACCAGTGCTGCGTTCTGGTGCGCACCGCTTTACTTTCACCACTGACGTTAAGCATTTGGGGCACTAAAACATACTTTACTAAATATATGGTACTACTTTAACACGTGATGATGAGGATACTCCATTATAACACGGCGTAAAGGTCAAAACAGTCAATTAAACACACACAGCCTTGTGACACAAGGGCAAAGAATATATATGTACAATTAGCTGTCACTGTAGTGCATTGTATTGCTGCTAAACTAGACATATTTCAAGGGCATCCCATGTGTGTGTAAGCGTTGGTGGGGCTGTCCTTGAATGCACCGTGGAGTCCTGTCAGGCTCATGTCATTATGTCACAGGTCTGTCCTTAGGGAGAGAGGTAGTACACAGACTACTGCAGCACGCTACTTCAGGGGGCAAATACTACATGCACTTATTTATACATAATTTGTTTGCTTTCTAAGTACGTAATACTTACGTAATATTATCATACACCATATACGCTATAAATGACCATATAGCTCTGATTTCACTGGTGCTCTATCAGAATTACAGTGCCCTTGCAATGACAGCTAACTGTAATGCAAATAGATTAACCTATTTTCTTAATAATTTTCACAAAAAAACTCATTTCATACAGGTTGACATTTTGATATTCAGCATAGTCACTTTATTTTACAGCATCACGTTAATATGATGAATACGAGGATATTAGAGGGACGAATACATTTTGAGAGATGGTAAGCCCTTACTGTGAGAGGGGTCACATCTCCACAGACCTGACTCTTATCTGGCCTGGAAGATAGCCTCCTGTTTTCCATGGAAATGTTGACCCTATATTCTTCGACAGTATGACAGTGAGTCAATCTCCACAGAAAATGTTCCGAAGTATGACTTTTTAATTTTATTTTATTTTAATAATATATATTTTTTAGTTTATTTATGAGACAGGGACAGCGCACAATATACATAACCATAAGAGATGCATTGTGTCAGGTTGTAGCACTAGAGCTAATATCCACCTGTAGTCCCTGGTGCATGTTTTTTAGGTTTGATGGGGGACACCGGAGTTCCCGGAGGAAACCCAGCCAGACATGGGGAAAACATGCAAACTCCACACAGAAAGGCCGGGGCAACCTGGGGATCAAATCCATGAACCTTCTTACCCGGAAAGGCCTGGGCGACCCGGGAATTGGACCCAGAACCTTGCTTGAATTGGACCCAGTGCTAGCCACTCTGCTACCGTGTCACCCATTTTAACTTTCTGTTTCCATAGAATCATGTTGGTGACCTCCAAAAGGTACATACTGTGCCTTTAAGCACATTTCAGATTATAAAACATAATCTGTTTATTGTTATAGGGAGAATATAACAATAGATGTTACTTTTTGCCAGTACCACCGCCTCTAAATACCCCATATTATTACCAGGGGAAAAAAAATCATGTTTTCAGGCAATTCACAATCTTCATTCTAGGTTAGCAATCATTATAACATCACAATGCAGTGATACATATGTCTTATTCCCATGAATAATTCATTACCTAATCACTACTATCATTAAACTTTAGTTTGCCATTTAAATCTTCATAATGTTGCTCATAAAAGTAATTCTGCATTTCCATTCTGTTTAAACTGTAAACTATTCAAATAATTTATCTACCATTGAAGTTGATTATATGCAAGTCAAGTCAATGATCTAGATATATTTTGAAGATAACTGCAATGCATAGTGCCACACTCAATCAAATGTGGTCAAACTTATAAAATAGCTGCTCATCAGACCAAGCAGTGGCGGTTGTAACCCATGTGTTATAGTCAAAATGAGATGGCGTGATCTTAAATAAAGTAACTGCAGTGCTTCCTCTGTTCTTTTCCTATAGCCTCCAATAGTTTGTGTTTAATTTACCTATTTTTTATTACTCCAAAAGTGGCCCTTATGGATTGAGCAGTTCATTCACAAAGTGTCCCGTAAGTATAGGAACGACAAATACTCTGCTTAATAAAATGCATTGCTCTGAAATGCAGTGTCCTTTCATTTGCTTGAAAGGTGAACATCTTGTGTACTTTGATAGATTTGTCTCCAAATACACACCTTTAAATGATCAACACACCTGTTATTATTATTCATGAGGTAGTGGGCTCGAGTGGTGCTTTTGTGTTTGGCTGTCACTACACTGCTCCCGTAAGTACCCCTGAGCCTTATTTATTCATGTGTGAAGTGAGCGGGGACACCTGCAGATGAGCCAGAGGACACATGTCCAGACAAACGCAAGCAACTGCCCAAGGTCAAGAGTGGGAAACATGAACCGGCAAACCATGACGATGTAGACGATAAATGGGATAAAGTAACTATTAGAGATGGTTATGGAAAGTTGGATACCACATTCACACACCTTAATTACTCTTAATAAAGCATGACCAAATAGTTTATTAAGGCTTAGAGACTGCTTAATGAATGAGTTAGGAGTTAGCAATGGGATGTTAATTAAGTGAATTAAGTGACAACAACAGCTCAGAGTGTGTATCACACCGCAACAAGCCCGACAGTGCAGTTGCAACTGGACCAAGTGCAGTCAGAGTGAGGTGCTAATAAACCATTCGTTCATAATTAATCATATCTTTGTTCATGTTTTATTGAAGCTAGTTATTGGCCAAAAGTTGCTCTACTTGAGATTCTGACTAAACCATGTATTTATATTGATATGCAGTCAGACCAAATGTGGGATCTGAAATGTGCAGTGTTGCATGAACAACTTTTACTAAAAACACATTTTAATGACCAAAAACAAACAGAAAGTGCAGAACTAGAGAACTAGTTTTCTGTTCTGAAAACTTTTGTCAGCTGCTCGTATCACAGATGTTCAATAACACACATTTTAGGACCTTGCTCAGCTCAGGGGAGTAACAAAGAACAGAACAACATACTGTACTAACTCATAACAAAGATAAACCTGGTCCTCAAAATAGCAGCCATAACATGAAAAGTTTTACAGAAACTAGATTTGAGCGTATTTCCCTGAGAGAAAGAATTTCAACAGCCAAGCCATAAAACTAATACCAGTACAGTTCTATTTGCACAGTATGTGTTTTAGATATTTCAGGTAAAATCAGTGAATAAAAATAAGGAATGAAAAATCAGATATATACCTATACTACATACATTCAAGTTAATCCACTACAGTATTACTCTCAAACCACTTTTCGTTTCCCCAAAATGTGTCAGTCTGTCTCACATCAGTTAAAACCCCATTCAGATTTCCATTTGTCTTGACCTTTCTGTGATTATATCTGAATTCCCAGTGAAGGGCTGACATTTCCTAGCACTGCAGTGTTCATTACTGTCCACACAGGGCAGCGGTTCAGAGGCTGGAGCAGGTAAAGAGATAGATATGATATAGGTCTAATTTAAACACGAAAACATCAACAAAAAGTGACTGAGGAGGACTCAGGAGACTGCATGAAAACCATGGGATTCTTCATTGTATTGCATCATCAGCAACAACCTGTTTTTTAGACATAAAAAAGAAAACAAAACATAAGAAATACATCTAGAATTGAACTTTTTGTTTTGTTTTTACAGATAGAGAGTCAGAGAGTCAGAGTCAGCTTTATTGTCAATTCTGCCATATGTGCTCGACATACAGTGAATCGAAATTGCGTTTCTCTCTGGCCAAGCACAAAAAGTATCGTACAGGGAGGGGGCCCTGCATCCGTGGAGACAACAGAGTAGAAAAAAAAAAAGCAATACAATTAATAACAATAGTCACAAACACATACAACATAATAAAGTGGGACGGTTTCACATGAGACATCTTTTTTGTTTGGTTTACATTACAGGAGGGTGGGGAAGGGGACAAGAGTGACATACAGAGAATTGGACTGAACTGAAGAGGAAGGCAATGTAAGGCAAGGGCAGAGTGTTTATCAGACCCTCCATGAATTTGCGATGTTGCGATTTGCAACTTCAACGCAACTTCAGCCAATCCCCGTGAATTCAGGGCGGTGTTGCAATTATGACCAATCACCGCAACTTTTCCGCAATTTTTACTAATTTTGACCAATCATCGGCGACGTATTGAACGCCGACCAACTTCCTTCTGCTTTACTTCCGTGTGACAAAACTAAACTGCGGCTGTGTCCCCAGTTCCCAGAGCGCACAGCTCGGAGTGCGGCCTGAAGGGGGCTCAGACTGCAGTCAAGGCGGTAGAGGTAAGATCTTAAGCCCGAGCCCGAGCCCGACCTGACCCGACCCGAAATTCGGGTCGGGCTCGGGCCTAAAATGTCAATCATTGCTTCGGGTCGGGCTCGGGCCGGGCTTCTCTCTCGCTGACTTTTTAAAAAAATAAATATATGTTTATAAAAATGTATAATAAAACGATGTGTGGATACTAAACTAAGGAATACTTGTTTTAAAATAAATAATTTGGATAAAACAGAGAAGGCGCTGTAAGGTAATTGCTATTTAACTATTAAACAGGAGCCGCTCTTAATAATCTTCCCCTCCGCAAGTCCGCATCTATTTTGACCTGGTATCCCCAATATGGAGGAGCAAGAAGTTAAGGATAAACTAAAGACAGGAGAACTGAAAAGACAAACACGCACCGGTAAGAGTGAGGTGTGGAAAAGCTTCAAATTGATTGTTGAAAATGCTACAGAAACTTGCGTTGGCTTCGCTGAATGTAGTCAATGTGGCGCTTTGCTTTCATACGAGAGCAAAAAGACTGGCACCTCTCTACGCTCCGCGCCTGTGCAGTTGCGCACTGCTCACACATTCTCAGCGCACAAGAAAACCTCTGCAGCGCAGGGATGAAAGAGTTCCGCTTTTTTCAGCCGCGGGGTCATCTGAATACGGGGGAATCGTCCAGTATTCAGAAACAAAAGTATGTGTCTCGTATTAAACTTCTACCGGTGTAAGCCACGAGCACGCGCAAGCCGCGAGCACGCGCAGCTCTTTCCGCGTGTAGCGGGGGTGCGTGTAGCGGGGGTGCATGTCGGATGTCGCGCACAGGGTTCCAAGGAGCGCTCAGGGAGTTAGTGTGTTTGCTCAGACACATAAAACATTAGGGGGAACATTGACCTCGACGCTGAGCAGGCATTTAAACAGCTGTACTAGCAAAATTGATGATCGTCAAACATCTATATTATCATTTGTTTCAAAAAAACGCCCCTCACAAATAAAATATGAAATTTCGGGTTTGCTTCGGGCTCGGGCCTGCAAATCAAGTTAATTGGTCGGGCTCGGGCCGGGCCGGGCTTTAATACCCGCGGGCCGAGTCGGGTCGGGCTGGATTTTTTAGGCCCGATCTTACCTCTACAAGGCGGTGCACACTTGCTCAGCCCCGACTGCAGTCCGCGGACCGCTTAACGACTGCGGTCTTCGGACCACGTGTTAACTGCGCGTGGGACAAAAAAGAAGTGGGACAGCAGTCGTGGCGCTGGTGTACTGTCGAAATGTGTGACGCACATGCCCTTCGGGCCACGCTCCGAGCCGCGCGCTCTGGGAATTGGGACACGGCTTCTAATGGCAAAGAAACATGTCTGCGGCGCCATTTGCCCACAAAAATAACAGCAAAAGACCGCGCAAAACAGTCGGAGTAGTAATTTATTTTAATAATAATTAATTTTAATAGTAGTAATTTATTTTCGTTGTTGGTAAGGTTGTTTTAGGACTATATCTGAGATCTCTGTGTCTTTGTATTATTCTTTGTCAGTAATAACTGACAAAGAGTCTCACGCATTGAGAGTGTGACACACGCAATTCGACGCTGATTTTTTAAAATATTTTTTTTATTTTTTGTGTCCAGAAAATCGGTCTGTGTGGCTCAGTTTATGCAGGCACCGCGCGTTTTCAGCAAAAAAAACTCTCCCCCTCCTCCCCGTCCCGCTCCCTGGAAAAAAATCTGCCAATCAGAAAATAGATTGTTCTGTTGTTGGGCAGACTGTAGAGTGCAGTTTCATCTGCTAAGCGCACACTGCCCTGTCAGTGATAAGGACAGCGACTGAACACGAGGAAACGGTGATGATAAAACAAACTGACCATCAGGTAGTTATTACCATCAGGTAATAACTTCATTTATATAACTCTCATTAGTTGCTTTGTAGTTTAAGTTTGCTCTTTAGACAAACATTTACAGCAGGGCTCTCAAGTCTCACGCATTGAGAGAGACAATTCGACGCGTTCACACGCTCACACGGCATTTCTCACGCAATTCAAGCCCCCCCCCCCCGCTCCTCGGGAAAAATTGTTCACTCGCAACGCCCCCCCCCCCATGCTCCTCGGAAATTACGCAGTCTCACGCACGACCCCGCTCAAAACTTGAGAGCCCTGATTTTAATTACAAAAAGCGAAAATCGCAACAAAAACCTTAAAAGCACCGCAACTTTCATCGCAACTTTTTGGAAAAGCTCCCGCAAATTCAGGCATTTTAGCCCGCAACAATCACAAAAAATGCCCGCGAAATCCTGGGGGGTCTGGTTTATAAATACGTGTCAGTGCAATTATGTTAATGTTTATGTGCAAAACACAATTTTTCCATCTAATTTTTACTAAATGTGATCAAAACTTCAACCAAATACTGTAAAACAAGGACATATAGATGGAACTAATTATAGCTCTATGGGGACGAATGATAATAATGTTAGCTTGTTTTAGCCCCTCTGGTATAACCCTAACCCTGAATAATAATAATAATAATAATAATAATAATAATAATAATAATAATAATAAATTTTATTTATAATGCACTTTACATTTGACCTCAAATCTCAAAGTGCTACACTTGCAACAATAAAAGAACATTAAAAACATCATAAAACGTTGTAAAAGAACATAAAAGAACAATTAAAAACATCATAAAAACAATTAAAAATATCATAAAATATTGTATGCTTTTCTAAAAAGATGAGTTTTGAGTCCTTTTTTAAAAGCTTCCACCGTCTGTGGGGCCCTGAGGTGGTCAGGTAGGGCATTCCACAGACGGGGAGCGGCGGCTTCAAAGGCTCGGTCCCCCATGGTCTTGAGCCGTGTCCTGGGCGGGAGCAGACGGTGCTGTTGGCCTGACCGGGTCCAGGCTGAGGTGTACAGTGTGAGCAGGTCTGTGAGGTAGGTGGGGGCATCACCGTGGAGACAGTGGAGGGTGTGGAGGATGGGGGTGATGTGCTCATGTTTCCGCACCCTCATCAGGACCCTGGCAGCGCTGTTTTGGACATACTGGAGCTTTTGGATGCTCCTGCCAGGGATCCCGATGAGGAGTGCGTTGCAATAGTCCAACCTGGAGGAGATAAAGGCATGGACGAGCTTCTCTGCAGCCGGGAGGGACAGTGAAGAGCGAAGTTTAGAGATATTACGGAGGTGGAAGAAAGAAGTTTTGCAGATGTGGGTGACATGATTGTCGAAGGAGAGGTGGGGGTCAAACTTGACCCCAAGGTTTGTAACAGAGGGAGAGAGGGGAATGCTGTGGCCAAAGAGTGAAACAGAGGTGACGGGAGAAGAGTGAAGTTGATGAGAGGTACCGATTTGAATGGCTTCAGTTTTTGAGCCATTCAGCTGCAGGAAGTTTTGGCTCATCCATGCCCCCATCTCCTCCAGGCAGGAGTTTAGGTGGGCGACAGTGGCAGAGGGGGAGGCAGAGGGGGTGACCTTGAGGTAGAGCTGTGTGTCGTCAGCATAGCAATGGAAGTTGATTCCATGCCTGCTGACAACACACCCAAGGGGGAGCATGTAGATGGTGAAAACCCTGACCCATATATTCAACTACAAGTTTGTTTTGCTAAATCGAAATTTAGAGAAAATACATTCTTACTGTGAGCGTGGTCACTGTCACTTCTTCATAGATCTGACCTGTAACTTGACCAGGTGGTGTCCCTGGGCAACATCTTTATGGGTACAAGGAGGTAGGCGGACCCTCCTTCAGAAAAGTTAGATAGTGCACCTTTAACTAAAACAATGTGTATAATGTATGGTCTATTTAAATAATGAAATATTTATTTTCTCTATGTCCTCGGATATCTTTGCTGACCTCACATTCTTTTTCCAAAACCAAATGAGTTCAGAAATGTTTGTGACCTCGAGTGCAGCACCATGAGCCAGGCTTAAGTATTACGCCCTCAGAGGTCTAGATAAGGAGAGGGAGGAAAGGAAAAGGAGGTAGAAATGCTTCAGAATTCTGCTTTTAAGTTCTCTCTATATTCAAAATTCATATAACTTTATAGTTTGATAACAGTGGAGTGGAGTCTCCAAAGTTTAGCCCGCAGTGTGTGTGTCTGTGTGGCAGAGGTCGCAGACTCCTTCTCCCTGATGGACCAAATGGACAGCCCTGAGCTCAGAACGGAGAGGCTAGAAGGGTCAGCGGCATCAGAATACACTTCATGTTTTATATATAAAGTTTTGCATTTGCTTGCCCCCCTCCGTTACAGGATTTTTATTAAAACAAAGACTCTCAGTGGGATGGGAACTAGGGCCACGGCCCGGGGGAACTGTGAGCTCCCACACAGACGCACTACATTCGGACAAAGTGTCTCAGTCCGAGGCACTAAGTTCTGGAACTCTCTCCCATTATCAATAAGAGAGACTCCAACACTGGCCACTTTCAAATCATACTTGAAACAGCGGCTAAAGGAAAACCAGACTTGTGGACACTTGTGTATGTTGCTATTGTCACTTGTTTTTGTTGTTGTTTTTGTTGTGGGACTACAGATGGATATGAGCATTTTTGATATAATCTGGCGTATTTACACTGCAATGTTCTAGATGTTCATTAATATGCACTGTCCCTATTAAATAAAAAAATAAAAAAATAAATTCCAATTTTAGATCTCACATATCTCTCAAAAAATTAAGTGTTTACAGTAAATTTCTTGCCACTTAAAGGGCATATTATCTGATCTATATCCTAATGTTGTTTCCTCATCAAAAACACACACCTCGTATTGTGTTTCGTTTCATGCACACATGTTTAACACACAAACCCTGCATATTTAGGCTACGTTCTTTTCCCAGACAGAAAACACTCTGTTCCACCATGTGATGTCATTTGGTAATCCAGGAAGTGCTCTGCTGTGTTTTTAAAATCCATACACCTTCAATAATTCCTAGGATGTCTGAAAAAAAACAAAAACAAAACCTCAACATAAATAAGATGTCACATATCTATTTCAGCCAAAAGTGCGTTTTTTATGCATAATAGCCATTTTACAAGAAATTATAATTAAGTTTTAATGTTAATGCCAAATTATGAGATGTGCCTGAATGTCTCCTGGCTTCCTGTTCACATCTATTTGGTTTTATGACCTTCATGTAAACTGGGACAAAAGGGGTCTGACAGAATTTGGGGCAAAAACAATATGAATTTTGCACATTTGAAGCTCTGACTAATAACATGATGGCTGATAACTGCAAACTACAACTCTGTCCAACCAAATCAGAAGTAAAAGAACCCACCGTGTACATGGGGGTGCTGTGTCCTTGTACTACTACATGTTGGCTATGCACTGTGGAAATGTGAGTGAATGAAAAAGAAAACTGCCTCTAGGTCTGAAACTCCAAGGGTGTAAGGTCAGGTGAGGCCCTAGGAGGTATAGGTACATCTCACTGTAATAGAAAAAGCCCAGAAACATGAGTTATTAAATGACTTTGTGAAAATTATGAATAGATTTGAAGTGTAAAATAATACTGTGTCCTCATTTACCGAACCAGTACTGCAAATGTATGAGAAGTGTAATATGTTTTGTGTCCATGGGGATCGACTTTCCTCTAATATTGGTCATGAATGCTATGTGTGCCCTCATTTTATTAATACTTTTAAATATCTTGTGACCGTACAGAAAAACAAATGCTAAAATGTCATAATAACCATACTGCAAAAAGAAATATTTAACATTTCACTTTGAAGTTTCAACTTGACAAGTAAAATGATCTACCAATGGAATAAGTATTTAGTATATTTTGTTTCTAATTTTAAGTGCAAAGAGTTTTTTTTCCCTTAAGTGTAGCAAGATGTATGTTCATATTTTAACTACAAAAAGTCTTGTTCCATTAGTAGATCACTTTATTTGTGAAGTGAAACACACTCAAATCATTATCAAACTTTCTTAATCCAAGTAATCTTAACATGGCTAGATTTAAGTTTTTTGCTGTGTATTTACAGCCTGAATTGATCATGAGGCTTACTAATTACTTAAAGGGATATGCCACCCCCAGGGCAAATTTGGGCATCTACCCACAGTCCAGAGACTAAAATAAGTGGTGGAAAGCGTTTTCCTGCTCACCCAGCCATTGTCCGAGTCTGTCGCCACTGACCGCCGCGGTATCTGCAGCTCCTCCGCCTTAGACTGGAGTCTAATGTCGCCAGAGAAAGATTTCGGCCAAAAGGAATTAATTTGCTCGATGCGTTTCCCAATTACTTTCTGTGTAGCGCGCATTCATATCGAGTGCAAATAAATGTACAAATCACCACGGAGAGCTTGCCTTGGTCATTTTGGGTGGGAACTATTTTTCAGTGCGGAAAAACATAGCCGAATCACGCAGCACGCTGCCAGGGGAATCCCAGTTACGCACCGGGAAGGGAGTTCCCCTGTTGCACAACGTGGTGCGTGATTCGACTGTATTCTTCCGCACTGGAAAATAGTTCCCACCCAAAATGACCAAGGCAAGCTCTCCGTGTTGATTTGCACATTTATTTGCACTCGATATGAATGCGCACTACACAGAAAGTAATTGGGAAACGCATCGAGCAAATTAATTCCTTTTGTCCGAAATCTTTCTCTGGCGACGTTAGACTCCAGTCTAAGGCGGAGGAGCTGCAGATACCGCGGCGGTCAGTGGCGACAGACTCGGACAATGGCTGGGTGAGCAGGAAAACGCTTTCCACCACTTATTTTAGTCTCTGGACTGTGGGGAGATGCCCAAATTTGACCTGGGGGTGGCATATCCCTTTAAAGGTGCACTGTGTAACTTGTCTGGTGGAAGGTCCATCACCTGCTTTTCTCCATGTGCAAAGAATGTTCCACATTTTGGCCATAAATGTACAGATCTCCACAGGTTAGATTTGTGGAGAGGCATCCCTACTCACTGTAAGAATGGATTTTTTTTCAAGACATTTTTGAGCAATAAATAACACCTGTAGTTGAACAATTGCAAGACAGATTAGTTTAATACCATACCATGGACGATTTAAACCAAAGTATTAACATCTCCTTGAACAGAAACTTTCTGGAGGTCTCATACATCATTTGTTTCCCATCTATAATTCTATCCTCAAACCTAAATCAAAACAAAGAAAACAATAGGGCAGCCAGCTCAGGTCCAGAGGTGTGAAAACATCCATTATGGCCCTGAATGGTTCTGCTAACAAGACTCCACACTCCCACTGCATATTTAATAGGCTTAACTAACTAACTGAAACTGAAAGCAAATAGGTGGAGTAGATTCAAAGTAATTTCATTGTAGTTAGCTCCTCCCTGCAGACAGATATAAGGCAGTGTCTACCAGTGTTTGACCAGAACTGAAGAAGCAGCTTGGATGAGCTGCGAAACGTATTCAACCAAATAAACTTTTGTCCAGTTGACAAATTGAATCTCTCCTTTCGCCATCTCCATGGAGACAAGCAGGTTACGGACCCTCTCCAGAACAGTTATACAGTGCACCTTTAAATAGCTTAGGCTTAGTAACTTAACTAGTTACTAAGCCTGAATCAGTTTAAACTAGTCTTTCTTCATTCTTCATTAGGACCAATTAAGGTGTATTTATTTAATATTATAGGTGGTACAGTGTTTTCGGTTTGAGAGATTAAATTTGTCTGTTAAACATGTGTGAATGAAACAAAGCACAACTTCAGACAATTCCCCTTGTGGATCAAAAAAGTTTGTCTAAGTCTAAGTCTAAGGTATGTTTTTGATGAGGAAACATCATTATAGCATAACATAGAAAAGAACATAATATGGGCCTTTTAAGTGCAGACACTCTATAGGACATCTGATACACAAGCATCTTACCACTGCATATGGACATTGAATGAATAATGCATGAAGCTGTGACAAGAGCAAATATGAAAGCAATGTATAGGGCTAAAGCATTTCTATTATTATGAAACCTCTATGCTGTCTCTATGCTCTGGTGACTCCTTTGAGAACTATCAGTGCACCTTATCCCAGCTGTGCAGCTCATCACGTATACTGCCATGGATAGAGTCATCTTTTGTCCAGCGTACATTCAAACCGGGCTAATTAGGCTAATCACATGGGTTCTTGGGGGCTTTCTTCATTAGACTGCAGCACCTGTGGGACGCTTCACACCCTTTGATTCTGCACAATGTAAAAGCGAAAAGGTCTGAGAGGAAAGAAGCAGTCAGCCTAGGCGAATTTCAACGATAATTACCTCCGCCCACAGGTTTTCGGTGGCACAATTGGCTGTTTATTGTCTATATAGCCTGGCTGTATGAAATGTTTAGTAGAAGGGGTCTTATCACAGTCAGCGCAGGGTCTTGGATGGCTCTTAGCACCCAGTTTGAAAACAGCCCCTTGATGAATGGGATAAATTATGGACGTGACCTTTCAGTGTGGCTCCCAGTCCGCGGCCTCTCACAGTGTTCATGGCTTCCTTCAATCTGCAACATTAAAAAAAAAAAGGAAAACATCTTAATTACAGTTCAAAGATTGCAAGAGTATATGCAAAGTAAAAAGTCTATTTATGGAGGGCTTCACAAAAAATCACAATCTAATAGAAATTGGAATTAGAGTTGGCGCAATTGTCAAATCACAAAAGCTCCCATTACTTAGATAATAGAATGTCCTTTGTAAAGAACAAAAATATGCTGTCTTATTACAGAAAACTCTTGCTGTACCTGCAGCTTAGACTTAGGCTACGTTTATACGGCAACGATCAAAACAGAAGACGCAAAAGTGGCGTCTCGTCTTCAATTTTTTATCCGTGTTTATACGAAGACGCAAAAGTGGACGCAAAAGCCAGCGAAGGGAGGCGCTGGACTGAAAAAAAACAACAAAAAAACATAACAACAGCGTCAAGTTACATTTCTAACCACGACTGTACCGGAAAAGAGAAAGGTAAAACTTCAAAATAAAATGTTCTAGTTCTAGCGTTTTAAATGAGTTGTTAAGTTCCGCTCCAAACATTTCAGTGACTTGTATTTTTGTTTACATGTTTTTGAATATTGTACTGAAAATAGTTACATTACAGGAGGATTACAGTGAATTAGAAAATATAAAATCACATCGGGTTTTACATTTGAAGTGCCTCATGCGGAAGTCGCTTGTCTTGGCGTCTGTGTGGCTGTGAGAGTGTGAGAAAGACGCCGTAGACGTGTGTGGGTGCAATTTATACAATTGTTGAAATGACTCTTGTATGTTGACTAGAGCTGCTAGCGCAGCTTGAACATCCGTGGTATCAAGGTATGCCGCATCTATGTGACGTAAACGCGTACGCGACGTGAGCAGATCTGACCAGTTTTGCGTGTTGGGTAGTTTACACGGAGACGCTACAGCGGAGCGTATTTAACTTTTCCACTCTGGAGGGTGGTTTCAGATTTTTGCGTTTTTAGGCCCCAAAAACGCCGTCACCGTGTAAACGAAAGGCACTTCTGATAAAATATTTTGTCGTTTTTACCCGTAAGCGTTCTCGTGTAAACAGGCCCTTTTAAACAATCAGTTTGAAATCTCAGATCCAGGAATTGTCCAAGGTAAAAAAAAAAAAAAAAAAAAGGTTTTAGAGGTAGTCACTTTTTTGTTGTTGTTTTGATACAAAGTGCACTCTTAATAGTATCAGATAAATATAAACCGCAAACGTAATACTCACAATTAGATTTTTTGCCAGTATTGTGCAGTGAAAGTATATTATATGGTCTGGTCTGTATTATATGGTGAAGTACAGTTTTATAAGAGCATACTGTGCAATTAGAATGTGGCTACACAGTAATGGACGCTAAAACTAAATTTGGGCTGCTTTATTATCAATAAAACAATGAACCAAAATGTATTTATTGGGTGGTACAGCAGTAACTCAGTTGGTAGAGTGCTTGTCCTCTGATCCAAAGATAAACATAAACATTGTTTGCAGAGCAATCCACAGACTCACAGATTGGCAGTGAAATCCCAGCTCTCTCCTTCCCTGGATTGGTCTGGAGGGAACCTTACACCTTTATATATATATATATATATATATATATATATATATATATATATATATATATATATATATATATATATATATATATATATATATATATATATATATATATATATTTAAAAAAGCATACAAACTCCACTCAGAAAGGCCTTGCACCGCTGGGGTTTGAAACAGGGACATTCCTGCTGAAGGCTGCTGCTAAATCACAAAAAAAAAAAAAAATCGCAAGAAATCATCATTTCTAACTCTGGTTAAAGTCTAGTAGTTAATACATTCACAGACACTTGCATCCCCTTACTCTGTCTTACCCCTTCCCCTACTCCTTTATCTACGTCTTGAGCTGAGAGGGCTCGGGGTACGAATGTTCCCCTAAGAAATGGGACACCACTCGATTACCGTTTGCGTCATCGTCCCTCGCCTCTACCTGGCTGCTAGGTCTACAGAGGCGACAACAATTGAACCAAACAAACGTAAACAAATGTCAAGGATTATCGGGTACCTCAGGTCGACAAAAAAACTAGCTTGTATATACATGAAAGTTCGATGAAAACGATAGCGTCGGCTAAACAGACATCACTACAATTAAAACCACAACAACAGTTCACTAAAAGTAACGTAGAACATAAGTGTCATAATTGTAAACCTGCTAAACTGTTAATCGATAATTGCAACTGCTGAAAATACATTTGAGACTCCTTGGCTGGTCGATGTGACGCTGCCATCCTGATCCCAAAACCTGCCTGAGCTTGTAGGCGTACCCCTTCGTTCCAAGTCTGGTCGAGAGTTTACTTCGTTTCAAGCGGTATGTAGCCCTCGGTTGTGGCCCGAGCCCTTGATCAATATTAGAATCGGGACACCCCTTGCCCTCACATGAACACGCAAAACCAAGGGGTAGGGGTAAGACGAAGGGGTAAGACAGAGAAATGGGACGCAGCCTTGATCCTCCAGCTAGGTACTCTGAAGATCTCAAGACAGCAGGAAAAAGTCCTAGCCTCATATGAATATGTGGAGAATACAACAGCACTATTTCATAATCTTGTATTTATGAAATGTTACATGTGAAAAACCAACCTAGCGTTATCATTACCCACACATACCAACTACATGTTTTATTTATATCTCAAACATGCTATTTCCACACATGAGAACATTTACACAGCATCACCATTTCACCATTTTGACAATTATTTTGACATTCAACTGACAACTTTAGATCTTGTTTGTGAATCTTAGTTTCCGTTTGGTTTCATCTTACCTGTCACTTCTCTCATCACATCCTCTCTCCCATGACGTTCCTGTTTGTGTGAGGATATGTGTTGTGGTTCCTCCAGGCTACAGCAGACAGATGTGTGATAGCACTTTTTCTTGGGTAAAGACGATGAACAGGTTTGATGGGGTCATTCTGGCTGTTCCTTTCCCTTGATGCCATAGCGGCAGACAGGTTTTGCGGTAAGTAATGGAGATAATGCAGTGTGGTGGAGAAGATCGATGACATATCACAAGTATCTTAATGGGGCGGTGTGTTTGGACAAGAGACAATGAAGTTGCCCCAACACAATCTGATGCCCTTTGTTTTGGCTACGTGTTCTCTGTACGATTGTCAGATAAGAACAAGATTTAAGAACAGTCTGGCATCGCAGAAGCAAAGGAGTGGTTGGTGCAATTCCGTGGTTTAATTCCTTGAAGGTGCACTGCATAACATTTCTAGCGGATGGTCCACCACCTGCTTGTCTCCATGGAAATGTTATTGCTTTGTCTAGAATGTTCTACAGTATAGATTAAACCTGTCTTTCACAAGGGAGACAAGCAGGTTGCAGTTCCCGCTACAGTTCAGATCTGTGGAGAGTCGCCTCTATTCACAGAAAGAATTATTATATTTTTCAAGTAGGTAGCAGATGGGACGCCTTTAAAGGAGAATTAACGTTTTTTACAATTTGAGCCTTATTTCGGTAATAAAACAAGTTGTTTTACTCACCCATAGCACTTTGGTGTCATATGGAGCATTTCCGGAGATGTTTTAGTTTAGCGATCTCCGTAACGTGAGTTCTCGGGGCACATGTTTGCGGTCTCCAAATAACACAAACTTTAGCACTTTTCAAATCATAGAAGCTCAATGTCTTAGTCTACGCTTTCGTTTGAGTCAAAAGTGTCCTGTAATCCGAGATTTAGCCATAGTTTCGAGTAGATGAGGATGCCAGTGCGCATGTGCGGAGTCACAGCTTATTTCGCTCTCAGCTCCCGGGACCCAAACATGAAACGCAAAGCTGTAAATTATGGATAAATCTCGGATTACAGGCCACTTTTGACTCAAACGAAAGCGTAGACTAAGACATTGAGCTTCTATTATTTGAAAAGTGCTAAAGTTTGTGTTATTTGGAGACCGCAAACATGTGCACCGAGAACTTACGTTACGGAGATCGCTAAACTAAAAAATCTCCGGAAATTCTCCATATGACACCAAAGTGCTATGGGTGAGTAAAACAACTTGTTTTATTACCGAAATAAGGCTCAGATTGTAAAAAAAAAAGTTAATTCTCCTTTAAAGGACAAACATTAGGCATGGTTTATATTATTATTGGCCTTTAAACATACCTTTGGCATTCCATGTTTTAGAATTTAAAATAATCTTCAGACAATAGACAGCTGACAGCAGAAATAGAATTTACAGATACAAAATACTAGAATTTAAATAGAACTTACCGTACAACCTTGGGAAAGTCCACACTGTGTTTAAACAGAGTAGACTTCATCAAACAAGTGTGAATGAGGCTCATGTATGTATTGCCTTCATTAATTCATTCTTCCGCTTTTCCATTTTCTGGGTCACGGCAGTGTTCTGCTGCCCAGAACACAATGCACCAGCCCCCATGAATCCTCCTGTGGGTGGTGGGTCCACAGGAAGACGGCTCACGTCACAACTGTCCTTGATGTATCTTCTGCCATGGGGGCTACCAGTGTCCACAGACATTGGGGGCGTGCTGGGGTTAAGTGTCTTGCCCAAGGACACAACAGGCAGCGCTCATCTGTGGGAGCTGGGATCACACACGGTCAACCTGTCAAGAGCAGGATTCGAACCACCAACCCCTAGATCACGAGACAAACGCTCTACCAACTGAGCTTCTGCCTTCATTAAATTACAGTTATTATTCCAAATGAACTGCAATGATTTAAATGACTATAGCAATTTCAAATGTGCAAATTACAACAATGATCACGGATGAATACACAATGTGTTACATATTAGCTGTATTTTTCATTGTACAGTATGTACTTTGACATAAAAGGCAAGAAAAGAACTAGAAAGAGGATGCAACTCGCTCATATTTTGAATTGCTTTTCCTATGTACTTTGACTCCACCACATCTGGTCATGGATTTTGCTTTGCTTTGTTTTTCCTGCAGGTGTAAAGATAATACCGCATTCTGAACAGACGCATTGTATACAGCTGTATAGGAATAAAGCTTTAATAAAAAAATTTGTTCATCTGTGTAAACAAGGTGAGTGATAGTGGCATTTAACCGTGAGGGATTTGTATATTTACTCAAAGCATCACATCAGTGGACTGAGACGTGGACAGACTGGTTCCTCTCTGGAGAAATCCCATTGATAAATATCAACGTGATCTACAGGAGGTCATATGCTCAAAATAAACACGTCCTATGAGTTATCGCCTCCTGCACCTGTTAAGTGATTTCCTATTACTACCTTATCTGATTATTACACGTGTGTCAAGTGCATGTGTGTTACTGTGAAGCCCCGGAGATGGCAGTGCATGTATGTGACCTTGAGGTAATGAAAAGACCTTACATTGGCTATGGAATTTACTCTGTTTAAGGAGGTGTCGATCACTACATGCTAAATTAAGGTGAAATAATACTGTACTGTGTCATTCACCTTTTGAGTGAAAACGCCAGTCGGATATAGTTTCCACAGACAATGCTTGATTATATATTTCCCACATTTGTGCAGTCCAGAGAACGGTTGGACTTTGTGCATGTTGTGCCCTCTAAATATGAAATGCATGTTCTTCCTGCATCTCTGCATCTGGGTGGGTCTCCTCTGGGTCACTATCACCTGGGGACAGTAAAATACTATGTCTTACCTTAGAACTTAGAAACACACTAAGGCAGTTCCGGATGCAGAGTGAGATCCAGGTGTTTTTCTTTTTTTTTTTAGTAAAACATGCACCAGTAAACAGCTTTGCCTGTTTCCACGGTCTCATTGTCTTGCCTTGTTGTCTTGTCAGGCGCTATAGCCTTGTTATATGCCCATCATTGGGCTCACTAATCTCCTTAAGACTCCCCTGAGTGTGTGCACACATGCACACGTCTGTGCACACGTCTGTGAAAGACACACTCTCATTACACGGACTCCGGCCAAAACCATACTGCATTGTGTACGTGGTGAGGATGATTCTATTAGCATTTATAGCTGATGAAGACATACTGTCATTAGTGCACCTCAACATGGGCCCAAAGGCAAATTATCTGTCATTACCACTAAGCCTCTCATTAGTGTCTATACCGCCCTGTTCAAAGTTCACCAGGCTAGTGAGCTTTACGCTCACACTTAGAATACAGTTATTTGGCATGGGCTAAAAGTGCTGCTTAAGTTTATTAACCTTTCTGGTGGAGATCTTCCACCTGGTTTCATTCCACAGTTTGACATAAAACTTTTCTATCTCCATAGACTCAAGAAAGTGATGCCAAGGGTACTGAGTTTCAGATCAAATCTGTGGAGACTAGAGTCATATTTGATCCTTAGAAACAACAGACTATACCAACTGTACTTAAATGACCCAATGCCTTCATCATGCTGGTTCTTCTGATGATGTCCATAATAACAACAGTGCAGTGGTGTATCAAAGATCCCAGTGTGCTGGGAGATGATTGCCTAGCACCCATGGGCCTGTGGGGATTACCCTTTTGTACTAAGATGCACTCTGCACACTTACACACAACACACACTACACACCCCTGAGCCCGCTGAGGGCAGCTCCACACCAGCTGTTTACACTGAATAAAGCAGTAGTTGAGCAAAGTACAACTTGGATTGAAGGCACCGCCATTGATCCACATGAGTACGGTGAGTACTTTTCAAACCTATTATGCGATTTCTTACTGGAAGTTGAGGTGGAGAGTGGGCAGGTGTTTTTATTCATTTATTATTTTGCTAGTGGGCTTTGACAACAATGCAACAGTTACTTGTTTTTCTTAGACCCGTGCTTCTTGGTGTTGGTGGATCACTTCAAATTGTGTTTCCTTTCAAATAACAGTTTTGTGGTGCAAAGGTGGTTGCATGGTGGTTTGGAGTGCTCAGCGTGTGGAGGAGAATGTAAACAACAGAAGCTGCAGTCGGGATGGTGACGGGGTTGCTCTCAAATAGTAGGATAATGGTGGAAGTGGTGTAACATTTGGTATGTCTCTACTGGGAAAAGTTAGCAAGACATTTTACAATCTTTTTTTTTTCAATATAAAAATTAATTTCCTTCTATTTTTACAGTGTATACATAAGTAGAAAATTACAAGAATGTTTAAATAAGGACTTATTTGTAAAATCAGGTGGTATTTATGACTAAAATATGCATATGTAAATAACTGGAAGTAAGTCAGTTCATATGTCTTAATAAAGCATGTCTTCTGTGAGGCATAGAAAAGTATGGACTATTATATTTTTGTTCAGTCAGTCAATGACCCCTGTATGTTAGTACTACCACCTTAGCAACAGCAGTAGTTGAAAGCGATTTAGCAGCAATATTTTCCGGTGCACTACAGCCCCAGTGGAAGTCCAAGCTGTCTGTAAACCTCCTTAGATTAATCCTATTACTTTAGCCGCTAATGCTTCTTTGTGCTAAACAATCACAAGCCATGCACTTAGTTTGTACACACACACACACACACACACACACACACACACACACACACACACACACACACACACACACACGTCATCATCAAAATCAATATTTCTAGCTGAAGTGTTTTATTTTTATTTCCAAATGTATGAGTAATTGTGCAGGCCAAGGCTATGTCATTCTTGAGAGCTGAAACGATGAGCAATTGTCGACACCTTTTATTGGAAATGCTCCTTTGTGTTTTTAAAGTCCATTTTTCTCATTTAAAGGAAAAGTAACGTTTTTTACAATCTGAGCCTTATATCGGTAATAAAACAAGTTGTTTTACTCACCCATAGCACTTTGGTGTCATATGGAGCACTTCCGGAGATGTTTTAGATTTGTGATCTCCATAATGTGAGTTCTCGGGGCACTTGATTGCGGTCTCCAAAACACAAACTTTAGCACTTTTCAAATCATAGAAGCTCGATGTCTTAGCCTACGATTTCGTTTGGTCAAAAGTGGCCTGTAATCCGAGATTTAGCCATAGTTTCGAGTAGATGAGGAGGCCAGTGCGCATGTGCGGAGTGTGCTCTCAGCTCCCGGGACCCAAACATGAAACGCAAAGCTAAACTATGGATAAATCTCGGATTACAGGCCACTTTTGATTCAAACGAAATCGTAGACTAAGACATCGAGCTTCTATTATTTGAAAAGTGCTAAAGTTTGTGTTATTTGGAGCCCGCACAGGGCATATTACATGCTCGGGGAATATATTATATGCTCCGAGCTATGGCTAGAAGTCGCGCTAGGCTAACCGCAAATCTAAAACATCTCTGGAAGTGCTCCATATGACACCAAAGTGCAATGGGTGAGTAAAACAACTTGTTTTATTACCGAAATAAGGCTCAAATTGTAAAAAAAAAAACATTACTTTTCCTTTAACTGCTGATTATGAAGCATTTCTTACTATCCTACTATTTTTTACTATACCATGCCCGGTTTAAACTGCCTCACACTCCTCACTCTTGCCAGCAGAGAGCATGGAACTTATTTGAGTCATTTTTGGCGGCACGGTAGCTGAGTGGTTAGCGCTCTTGCTTCACAGCAAGAAGGTTCCGGGTTCGATCCCTGGGTCGCCCAGGCCTTTCTGTGTGTGTTCTGTGTGGAGTTTGCATGCATGGTCTGGGTTCGATCCCCGGGTCACCTGGGCCTTTCTGTGTGGAGTTTGCATGTTCTCCCCGTGTCTGGGTGGGTTTCCTCCGGGCACTCCGGTTTCCCCCACCAACCCAAAACATGCACCATAGGTAAAATCCTCCAGCTTAGGTCCTGACCAAACTGAAGCAAGAAGATCATGGAGATGGTCCCCGGGCGCAGTAATGTGCTGCCCACTGCTCCTAATATATATATATAGGATGGGTTAAAATGCAGAGAAGAATTTCTCCAGTGTAAGATCAATTAAGTTAACTTCTTCTTCTTCTTCTTCTTCACTATACTGAATTACTTCTAATATATTAAGAAGTCCCAAAGCATAAATTTGACATGATTTTAATGTTTTTGGCTACTGTAAAATAAGTTTTGTACACTGACTTGTCACTTTTGACATCTGTAAACTTTTTGATCCTAATGTAAGAGTTAGAAAGAGCACTTGTTTTGTGATTGTTGTTTTGAAAAACGTGGGATGCGCCCTCAGGGAAAGTTTTGGGCAACACTTGACTAAAACATAAGTTGGCTGCACAATGTGTTTTGATGTGAAGTGATTGCAGAACATTAACTGCAATTTGAATAGGCCACTAATGGCATAGGGTCCAGGGCACTAATACAGGTTATCATTTACACACAAAAAGTCATGCTCACAAATTACACCAATGAATCTCTCTTGGAGTAAACAAACAAAAAATAAACTTCTTTAATGATGTACTTTTACTATTATGTACTTTTTTTTTTTTTTTACCACCACTACTACTACTACTACTACTACTACTACTACTACTACTACTATTACTACCAGTAGTACTACTTCTACAGCTCTGGAAAAAAATAAGAGACCACTGCAAAATTATCAGTTTTTCCAATTTTACTACTTATAGGTATGTGTTTGAGTCTATAAACTACTGACAACATTTCCCCAAATTCCACATAAAATATTACCGTTTGGAGCATTTGTTTGCAGAAAATGACAAATGGTCAAAATAACAAAAGAGATACATGATTTCAGACCTCAAACAATGCAAAGAAACTAGATCAAATTCATTTTAAAACAACATAATACTAATGTTTACACTTAAGAAGAGTTCAGAAATCAATTTGGTGGAATAAGCCTTATTTTTAATCACAGCTTTCATGCGTCTTGGCATGCTCTCCACAAGTCTTTCACATTGTTCTTGGGTGACTTTATTCCACTCCTGGTGCAAGAACTGAAGTAGCTCAGCTTTGTGTTTGTGTTGGAATTCAACAGACACTAGAATGGAATGGCTGTAATACATGTAGAGATGCTGACTTCAGAAAAAATCCAGTGGTCTCTAATTTTTTTCCAGAGCTGTATTTCTTTATTTATCGTAATCAAACCAAATGCTTCACTTTAAATAATTATTCATATATTCTTTTTCAATGATATGTGGTATAATCATTAGCACATATAATAATACAGGAATATATAAACACAGGACACAATTCCCTTACTGTTAAATATTTCATTTGCATTTATAAAGTGCCTTTCAAGACACCCAAAATGCTTTACAGAGTATTATTCATTCACTGATGGTAAGCTACTGTTGTACTGTTGTGGATGAAGTGTCTTGCCTAAAGACACAACAACATTTTACTATACCTTACCTTGTTTTTGAACCCAAGACCTCATGGCTATTGTACTGTATACTTTCCCTCTTTCATCATTAGGATTAAACATATCTTAAGAGATTATTTTGAAAACCACAAGAATATGTTCTGATTCCAATAAAAATGCCACAAAGATTAAAGTGAATGGGATTTGTAATTACGTGTTATACTGCCAGTGAGAGACAGTCACCGGAAGTGGTTTGTAATTGTGCAGAATTACAGTGCAGGGAATAGCTGGGTAAGTCAATAACAGGGTTCTCCAGTCAACTCGATTGCTTTTCACCAGTACAATGAGTTTATAATAGTGCAGGGAACAATGGGATACAGTGCAGCATCTGCCCTCTGAGGACCATCTCTGCTCCTCTGGGGTAGAAAAAAAGCATGATTTTATTTCTAGTTTTATAGTTTTCTTCATTCATTCATTTCAAAATGTTATCCACCATTTGCTGCAAAAAGCAATATCTGGGTCATTCCAGAATTCGAGGACATTTTGGCTTTAAATTTCTTGAAAAAATAAACCTTCACTTTTCTGATTTTCTGCTACATATTCCTCAATAATAGGTAATAAACTATCAAATGCTTGATTAGCTCAACTTACGGTCAATGGTAAAATTTTTATTACATGATTTATTTGGTTTATTTATTTATTTACTCTAATCACAGTAACAGGGTTGCAGGTAACAGGGTTTCAAATCCGCACTAATGTTAGCTTTATCTCAGGAGTAGAAGCTGTTTAGCTGTTACTGCTAATCAAGAGGAAAAACTTATTTATGTAAATAAGTAAAGTAAAAAAAAAAAAAAGTCTTATTCTGATCATTTGCATAACAGGTTTGCATGAGGCAGAGTGAGACATTCAATCAAGGCTATCGATGTTATAAAAATATGAAAAATAGACTGTAACAATAACTGTTTGATGATGTCAAGTCCAGGGTATCATGTGGTTCTGCTTTCTTCTTCTTCTACCAGGCTAAAAATGTTACAGTAACAGGGTTGCGTGCAGGTTGTGGGACACATGTACCATGAATAATTATTATTTGAAATATTATGTCTATTAAAACAAATGTTCCCACAGTTACAAGAGATGGCAATGAAACAAATTATAGAAAAAACAAGAAATTTCAATTCAATTTTAACTGGTTTATTTGAGATTCAATTTGGCCATTAGAGGGGTGGGACAAGAGGAAAATGGCATTTTGGGGGTACTCCAGACTTATTTGGTATTTTAAAAACTATTTTCAAGCATTCTTTTCTCTTAGTTTTTTAGATTTGATCTCAGGACAAGTAAATTCACTCAGAAACTGTATGTTTTAGTATTTTGTAGGAGACAAATATTTTTTTGTATTAGACAAATTTTATTGATCCACAAGGGAAATTGTTTCAGTACAGTAGCTCACTCATCAAATATAATATATAATAATACAACAGAGGATTAAAAAAAAAAAATAGATGGAATAGCAACCAGCAATAGACCAGTGTCAGATGAGACATAATTATAAAAATAAAAATAATGATAATAGATGTATATGTATAAATCAGAATTAAATAGAAAAGTAGTAATAAAGTATAAAATACAATATCAAAAAAGATGTACAATCCCAGCTGTAAACAGTTGTAGGTATTGTCAAGGGAGTATTATCTATCTCCATGGAGGCACGGAAGTGATGCCACCAGGCCAAGTTAAACAGGTCAGATCTGTGGAGAGGCAAAAATGCCACTGATTTTTGTATTTTTGAGCAATAAAAACACAAATAGGTTAATGCAATACCAATTCCAGGCAAAGTAAAATGTCTAAAGACAAGTACCACCCACCAGAAATGCTACATAGTGCACCTTTAATTACTAAAAATATGCAAATTCCAGATATATTTTGATGATATTATAACAGTGATAAAAACAAAGAAGCTTTTTCCTAATACGGTACTTAAAATAATCCAGACCACTGGCTAAAAACGTCACTAACAATGAACTCCAGCCTCTACTCAAGGCAGTTATTTATAGACTGACCAGTACAAAGCTGCTGTCAGGATCAGGTCTTGTTTAGCCACAGAAGGTGAGAGGATGTAAATAAAGACATGTGACAGGGCCTGGGGGAGGAAAACATTACGAAACCTCTAAATTTGCTCAGTGTGTTGCTTTATTCTCTATTTTGGGTTTTCAATTTCAAAATACATGCGCACTAGTCGAATCCATTGAACTCAAGATATAATATAAGTGTATATAATATAACAGCAGTCAAAGTGTTCACTCATCATTAGCTACTCTGAGTCATATTTTTATTTATTCATATTTGTTTGAGTATTGTTGTCCTCCTAAAAGAAAAATACATCAGACTCTGGATCATACACGTAGGGTTCAAATATGTCATGTAGCTGCTTTTCAATAAAACATCAGTATGCAACGCCTCTCAGTTCTACAGTCAGTGGACCTGTTTCTGTTATTAAGCTCGTTTAGATCAATATTGCGGTTTACACTTAACAAAAGGTTGGCCAGGGACTGCAGGTGAATAGGAAAAATTAATCAATTTAGAGATGCGAATTTGAAATTTCTTAAATAATTAACTTACTTCGGGTATATGTGGCTATAGGTATACATGTGATGTTGTAGTCATTGTGTTTATTGTCTTGTTTATCAGATGTTTTATGTTCATTGTGGGCCTAGGGAGCGCTTCAATTTGTGTGCATGTGTGTGTGCAACCTGTACATATGTTTGTTGACAATAAAGCTGACTTTGAACTTTGAACTTTACAAAAATGTCAGAAAAAAATGTAATACATGTTTTTCATCATGCAATGTTTTTATATAGCTATAAGTGGAGGATTTTATGTGTAAAAACAAAATTAACAATTTGGGGACTTCTCAAAAATAGATCCATGTCTTATTTAATATTTGAGTGAACTAAATATAACTACAATATCTCATAACGCAATAGAGGCAAGTTGATTAAATATTAAAACTTTCAGGGCAGAATGGACAAGGGTTTGCCTGTAGTGTCTCACTTTAAATAATTCTATGCAATAGTTTAAATACCTGAAAAAAAAAAACAAACAAAAAAAACGCATAATATGACTTCTTTAAACAGACCCTCCAGGAATTCGCGATGTTGCGATTTGCAACTTCAACGCAACTCCCAGCCAATTCCCGTGAATTCAGGGCGGTGTTGCAATTTTGACCAATCACCGCAACTTTCCCGCAATTTTTACTATTTTTTTTACAATTCTGACCAATCATCGGCGACGTATTGAACGCCGACCAACTTCCTTCTGCTTTACTTCCGTGTGACAAAACGAAACTGCGGCCGCGTCCCAGTTCCCAGAGCGCACAGCTCGGAGAGCGGCCTGAAGGGGGCTCAGACTGCAGTCAAGGCGGTGCACACTTGCTCAGCCCCGACTGCAGTCCGTGGACCACTTAACGACTGCGGTCTTCAGACCACGTGTTAACTGCGCATGGGACAAAAAAGAAGTGGGACAGCAGTCGTCGCGCCGGTGTACTGTCGAAATCTGTGACGCACATGCCCTTCGGGCCACGCTCCGAGCCGCTCTGGGAATTGGGACACGGCTTCTAAAGGTAAAGAAACATGTCTGCGGCGCCATTTGCCCACAAAAATAACAGCCAAAGACCGGGCGAAACAGTTCCCCTCCTAGTAGTAATTTATTTTCGATGTTGGTAAGGTTGTTTTAGGACCATATCTGTGATCTCTGTGTCTTTGTATTATTCTTTGTCAGTAATGACTCAGTATTCAAAATATTACTCAATTTGAATTACAAAAAGGGAAAATCGCAACTATTTATCGCAACTTTCACTTCCTCCCGCAACAAAATCGCAACAAAAACCTTAAAAGCACCGCAACTTTCATCGCAACTTTTTGGAAAAGCTCCCGCAAATTCAGGCATTTTAGCCCGCAACAATCACAAAAAATGCCCGCGAAATCCTGGGGGGTCTGGTAAATGTGCACTACATGACTTTTTGTTGGGGGTCGGTCACCTGTTTGTTTCTGTGGATATGTCATTGCTCTGCCTGGCTGGTTCCACAGTATGACATTAAACAGCTCTACCTTACATCTATTCAATTACAGGTGTTTTATAGCTCAGAAATCCCCACAAAAACAAGCATTCTAACCATGAATGGGGTTGCCTCTCCAATGATCTGACCTGTAACTTGGTCTGGTTTGATCTCCATGAAGATAGAAAGGTTTAATATCTGTGACGACCCCAGCCTGGAGTGTTTTTGCTGTGAAACATTCCAGATGAAGCAATAACATCTCCATGAAGAAAAGGATTTGACGGACACTCCACCAGAAATGTTATACAATGCAGCTTTAAAAAATACAAGGAGAGGTGCACGGAAAATATCTGGAACGTGCAAAACAACTCCACTGTTAACTGGATTGTGACTCACACAACAACAACAACATACCCATACTCCCCAGAAAAGCTTAATAAATCTGATATTTTCCTCTTTATTTCTGGCTTGATAAAGGACCCTGGCATTGCTTTTCATTGATTTCCCAATTATGTTCGTGTAAATCTATCTGACCCCTCTGGCTGAACAAACAAATATCATTACACCATTGAATTTGACCACAAAGTCTACATGTGGAGCTGCAATTCTTATTAATGTCATCCGCCATTGTGAGACCACTAGAGACTTGAGTGTTTTGAAAGTCCATGTTGTTTCCCGGCAACAAGACCCAGGAAACCATATTCAAGGGGCGTATGTGGCACCCATGGGATCATCCATCATGCACTGAGCACTGGACAGAGGGATGGCGTGTGCTTGGTTCAGAGCATACGAGTCTCAGTGTATAGCCTCTGTTTCTCTGCGTAAGAAAATATGAGTTTCACACTTAGATGGATGGTGCTCTGATGAGGAGAGGGCTGGAGAGGAGGAGCAGGGAGGAGGCGGGGTTCACTTGACATCATAAAAAAACTGAAAAAAAATAAATAAAATAAGACACCACTGCATTTTTTTCTGAAATCAGCATCTCTACATGTATTACAGCCATTCCATTCCAGCGTCTGTTGAATTCCAACACAAACACAAAGCTGAGCTACTTCAGTTCTTTCACCAGGAGTGGAATAAAGTCACCCAAGAACAATGTGAAAGACTTGTGGAGAGCATGCCAAGACGCATGAAAGCTGTGATTAAAAATAAGGGTTATTGCACCAAATATTGATTTCTGAACTCTTCTTAAGTGTAAACATTAGTATTATGTTGTTTTAAAATGAATTTGATCTTGTTTCTTTGCATTGTTTGAGGTCTGAAAACATGTATCTTTTTTGTTATTTTGACCATTTGTCATTTTCTGCAAAGAAATGCTCTAAACGATAATATTTTTATTTGTAATTTGGGAAGAATGTTGTCCGTAGTTTAAAGACTCAAACAAAAATGTTCCTTTTACACAAACACATACCTATAAGTAGTAAAATCAGAAAAACTGATCATTTTGCAGTGGTCTCTTACTTTTTTCCAGAGCTGTAATGTTCTTTAGAGGTCCTATATTACGCAAAGTGAACTTTTAGTCATGTTGGAATGTTGTTAACGCATCAAAAACATACCCGGAGTTCTGTTTTGTTTCAGTCACACGTTTGAGTAATGTTTTATTATTAGTCTGTCTACATCTCCAAAGCTCTTGTGATGTCATGTAGTGGTTGTTTTCAGCTATCATTTACCTTTTGTTCAGAAGAGATGGGCAATTCCAGAGCTGAAATCAGATGTTTGGAGTTTAAAAACACAGTGGAAGTGGAGTGTTTTCAGTTTGAGAGAAGAACTCAGCCTAAATATGCAGGGTTTGTGACTGAAAAAAAGACACGACTCCAGGTATGTTTTTGATGAGATGATTATAACATAGATCATAAAATAACCTAATATGGGCTCTTTGAAAAAAAATCAAATATAAATTCAGTGACGGAATGATAAAAGTTGACAATATCTCTGTAATTTGCTTGCACATGGCAAAATGATTTTCTTGTATTGATTGAAGGACACATATTCTAAGTTTATTTTAAAGCTTTTAACCATGTTGTCCCCTCGTAAAAAAAAAATATATAAAATTGATTTATATTAGTTTTTTTTGCTTCATTAAAGCTTTCAAAACTGTTCAGAGTATTCAAAAATGCTCTGTTTGCATTGTACCTGGATTGTTGCATCGTAGGTAAAAATCTGGACTCCTGCTCCGTTTTTTATTTTAAGTTGAAAACATGAAATAATAATTATAATTATTATTATTAATAATAATTACTTAATAAAATTAATAACAATTAATTAATAAAATTGTAAGAATATGTTTTGTTATTAAATTACTTGGCTGAAAACATAAATTCAGGTGGACTTTGTAAAAACAAGTGTGCTAATTAAATTACATCTAGCTTGAAGTGCGGCCACTTCGTTGACAAAATACGCCTTCAATATAGCAATCAGCAACAGTCTAGTACAGGCATATCCAAAGTCTGGCCCGTGGGCCAAATGCAGCCCTCAGGCAAATTTTTCTTGGCCCTCAGGCTTCCAGGTGAATTGGCCCAAATTGAGCAGAATTTTTGACTGTACGTTTTTTGAAAATCTACCTTGATAAGACAATATTTAATATTTATTGTGTGGTTTTGAGGATCTTAGCACGAATAAAAGACTGATAGCTCATTCTAACGTGTTAAACATGCAGATATTTCAATTATTGACTGTCCTGAGCACCAGTCTATGTCCCTCGATCGGCCCTCTGCTTCGTCTGTGTTTAGACATGTGGCCCTTGATGAAAAACGTTTGGACACCCCTGGTCTAGTGTATTGTAGTAGAATAATTATCACAAACAAAGTGAATTCTTTTTTTCCTCAAGTCCTTCTGGCTGAATACAGGGACAATGATACACACAGAGGCAGCAGTTGGGGAGCCTGTATCAATGTATAATACCACAAACAAAGCAATACATAATTTACTATTGGCTATAAAGTAAGTAGAATCTCTTACCTGGCCAGCCAAATGATATCTCTCTGTATTTCCTATACACCGCGATACCATTTGGACACTCTCCATCCACTCTCGCTCCTCCGGTTCCAAACCGACTCCGCGATTCTGATTCGTTCAAAGATGGTGACGTCAGTGCCCCCGCCTTTGCCCGCAAAGTCACTCTTAGGCAGCGGAAGTTCCGCCTCAGTTTTGAATCAAGATGGCGCAATCTCTGATTGGTTCACTTAGCTGTCTGTCTACGCGCAACCGCAGCGTATTCTGTGGATCAAACGTTACCAGACTCACTCGCTGGTACAGCGATGAGTCATGGATTCTTCCAGGCAATAGAATCTCTGCATTGTTGTTACTGAAATGATGTGAGTGTATGTATACCCAAGTGTCTTCCAAAAATATAAAAATCTGTAAAAGTCTGCAGGGAACAACATCTACTTTATATATTGGTCACATTAAAAATTAACTAAACACTATCATACAGCCATACATTATGCATTGTTTATGGGGCAATGCATAGCTACACTCTTGCTAAGAACTGCACAGAAACACCATTCTCCTGTATTTTGTCTTCATCATGAAATCATTGCTAGTCTGCTTGACAAACAGCTCTCCTGACCTAAATTCATCCTCTTTTTGTGCAATGGAGTACATTTCTCCACCAAAACGCATGATGGTTTGTGGGTTGACAGTGTCCTTGGGTGTCGTTTTTCATTCTCTCTGGTGGGTCGAGGCTATAATCTTATCGTGGCCAGCCAAAGAAGGCCCTGGATCCCGAAGCTCATCATGACCAGAAGATTACCTCCTCCCTCTCTCTCCAAACACACTGTCTCATGCTCCCTTACTCAAAGCTGATAAAAGTGAGGGCAAAACTCATTCACGTGACCTTGAAAACAAAACTGGAAGTATCGTGGAAACTAACATATAATACAATGTAAATAAAATAGAATGTATTAGTTTGGAAGTGCCATAGTCATAGGGCCTGTCTAATATTTTTCTCCAAGGAAATGTTATTGCTTTGTCTGGAATATTTCACAGTATGGTAATGAACCTTTCTATATTCATGGAGACCAAACCAGACAAAGTTACAGGTCAGATCTGCGGAGAGACAATCCCGCTCACAGTCAGAATGCCTGTTTTTCTAGGTATTTTTGAGCTATAAAACCACCTGTAATTGAATAAATGTAAGCTATAGCAGTGACATATACAGTACATAGAAACACGCAGGTGACAAACCCTCCGCCAGAAAAGTAACGCAACAATAAAGTAGATTATAAATATGTATTGTATTGGTACACACCACATCAAAACTGGGATAAACTCATACAGGTTTGGTCCAGATTTGAGCCCTGATAAGTTCCGATGTAGGTGAGATTGGGTTCTGTTCTTTTAAAAGCCAGAAATAAGCAGGGATCATCCTTTCCCGCTCTTTCTTTCTCTCTCTCTCGCTGTCTCTCTCATCCTCTAATCCCATGGTCAGCGGTTTGAAACCTGCTCTTGATATAAACATAATTGGTAGATAAGTCAGATCCAGTTCTCCCACAGAATGGGGTGAATGGGTGAGTGGTTTCTTGCTGTAAAAGTACATTGAAGGTAGAAAAGTGCTATGTAAAATGTGACCATCAGCAAATGATTCCCTAGATGAATACAATGCGCAAAAAAACTGACTGTGGCTTCCCAGACTGTTTGTCAGTCAGACCAAGTGGGACTAAGAGTTTTCACACATGGTTCACAATCAGACCCTTTAAGTCACTCAAAGATTATATAGGCTACGTTCACACTGCAGGGCTTAATGCTCAATTCCGATTTTTTTGTGAAATCCGATTTTTTTGCGAGGCCGTTCACATTTTCAGTTAAATGCGAATTGTATGTGATCTCCAATGTGAACGCTAAACTCCCCAAAAGTGTCCCGCATGCGCCTTGGAGGACACAATGACGTCACACGCAGCGAACACGCTCAATGTTTACGGAAGTAGCCTTAAGTTGCTGTCCTACCGGAGCCAAAACATGTACATCTTATTTATTTTAAGGAGGAGACGGAGAAGGACAAGGTTTTTGGCCACAGCGTTTTGCGGGGCAGTGGCAGCAACGTCTGCAGAAAAGAACATGTGGGTGCGGAGTCACAGGCAGGAGGGGTGGGATTGCTACGTGCTTCGCCGCTTCACTGATACGAGTTTATATACTATTTTCGCATGACGAGAAGAACGTTTGTGCACATTTGTGAACGCCAACTTGTACCACTCTCATTGGAGGAAACACACTCAGGTCAGATGAATGCGACCTGGCCGTTCAGACTGAAGTCGCATGCCAAAAGATCGGATATGTATCAGATTTAGAACCACATATCCAAGTGGCCTGGATCGCATTTGAAAAAATCGGATCTGTGTCGTTCAGACTGTCATTAGAAGATCAGATACAGGTCACATGGAGGCGAAAAAATCGGATTTGGGTCACTTCAGGCTGCAGTGTGAATGTAGCCTTACATGCTCATTCAGTCCTCACACCTCTGACAGACAACAGCCTGTCTGACCCCCACCAGTTATTCACGCACCACGATCATGTATGCAAGGTCAGTCAAGAGTCTTGTCCAAGGACACAGCTGCTACTTCACAAGTGCAGAATCACTGCATGACTGTTGCAGACCGTGATGACAAGATTCTACATTTCTACATTTGTGAAGCATTTTGTTTTTGCAGATTGCATTTGTGAGTGCTGAGCAAAAGACCGTGTTCTGTGATTAGCTTGGTTCTTCATGACAATATGAGACAGAGTGTAGAGTCTCAGATGAGTGGAGAACAGAGGGATGAGCTTTCCTTCTCTCTGACAAATGAGATACTTCAGTCTTCTGCCTCACGTCTTTATAACACATCATTTTAATCAGCGCAAGTCTAAAGCTGCAATATGTACTCTTTAATACTTCCATCCATCCATCTTTTGCTTTATCCGGGGCTGAGTCGCTATGCAGCAGTCAAAGCGGGGATGCCCAGACTTCTCTTTTCACACGACTTGGTCCACGCTTCTGGGGGAACATGGGCCCCAGAGCCTCTTCCTGGTGGGACATGTCCAAAACACATTCCCAGGGAGGTGTCCAGGAGGAATCCAGTAACAGAAGCCTGAGCCAGCTCAGTACCTTCTGCCTTCTACAAGCAACAATGTCTTATTCGCTGTCTATACTTCTAGTACTGATTTTGGAACTATATCACATGTATTCACAATCATTAGAGGACATTTAGCTGAGAAATTCTGTTTCCTGAGTTCATCGCCACAAATCAACACATCTCTCAGTGCCAACCAACACAAAAATATACCTCAAAAAGAAATGTTGGGAAAGTATCATATGAATTTACATATTCTTCATACGACAGGACTTCACTTCTATGATATCTGTCAAATTAATTCCTCTTCGCCCTTTCCAGTTGACTTTAGGCTCGTTTCATTCTCATGTGTGCGCTGTGTTTATTTTCAAGCAGATGGGGAAGAGGAGGCTTGCCCTTTTTCAAGCTTCGATAGATCAACTGGTTGATCCTCCCAGTGAGGCGAGATGCTTGGCGGAGTTTAGCTGACCAGCGGAGAATGCCAAGGATGACAGATGTGTAGATATGAAAACATGGAGCAAGGACACGTGAGGCGTCTTCTGGGAGAACAGACAACTGGAGACAGGGATGTCATTTGTCTCCTCTCTGACAGGGAGAATTGCAAATGGGATTAATAAAAGCTAGCATACTGGGAGGAAAATGAGGGAGGTTGTGCCTTGTTGGGTCTGCATTAAAGTGTATTTTTGAGATATTTAGATGGTAAAATATGATTGAAATACATTATAAAATATGACTGAAATACATCACATGGTTTCTTTTAACCCTATAACGCCAAACGTATCATATTTGATACATGAGTTTTTCAGCCCTCCACATGAGCAGTGTGATATTTTTTTCCCTGAAAAACCCGATGTATACAATCAGATACATGCAGTGCACAGATAAATACTACAGGGGGAGTTATTCATTCATTAGAGGGCTTTCCAGGGACAATACAAGATTGCCATGAATAAGAAGTTGGACACATGTGATTTTTGAAGAAGAACTTTGCCAAGTTTGAAAAGGTTAAGGTAAGAAAAACACATTTTTTTAACTGAAACATCAATAGGAACAGTTATTGGGTTGATGCATTGAGAAAATACTTAAATTTTCAAAATCTATGTTTTAGTAAAACCGTGTTGAAAATGGCGTATCAAATTTGATACAGCAGGTATAAGAGGTCATGTAATTCTAAATCAGTCAATTGTCATTTTATTGTATTTCATGCATTATATATAACATCAAAGATCAAAGTCAGCTTTATTGTCAATTCTGCCATATGTGTTCAACATACAGTGAATCGAAATTTCCATATAGTATTTTTAAATGACATCATTCAGTGTATTTACAGTAAAAAACTAGATATGTAACTTGCTGTGTATCATGGTGATTGATGACTAGTTCAGTTTTGCCATGATACCATTGCTTGTAACTGCCTTTTGCTTATTGCTTTTCACTAAAAACTGACCAAATCAAATAATAATTTATAATAATCTGTTTTTATGTGTATGTGTGCTTTAGATGGCAAAAAAATAGTGTTGAAGATGCTCTGAAAAGGATTATGGATGGGAATTCAAGTGACATGGAGCAGCTAGGGGAAGATGATGATGATGAGGACGACGAGGAATGGACTCCTACTGCAAAGATTGGGGAAAAACCAAGATAGCAGTGATGAAGAGGAAAACCCAGCTAGTAGTGATGATGATGATGAAAGCCCAAAAGTTCTAGAAGAGGATGCAACAAAATCAAAGGACATAACACTAAAGCAGTCGGCAAGGGGTAAAGTGAAAAGGAAGGTGTATCGGTGGAAAAGAAAACAGTTTGAACCTCCATCTGTTGAATTTGTGGAATTTGTTGAGGAACATTCTGAAGAGAGGCTTGACTGGACACCATATATGTATTTTAAAGATTTTGTGACTGACGAAATGTTGCTGGAAATTGCAGAAGAAACAAACTTGTACAGTGTGCAGAAAATTGGAAAGTCGGTGAACACAAATGCTCAAGAAATCGAGCAAATTATTGGTATGTACATGCACATGGGGTTAGTACAGATGCCCAACGTACGACCCTACTGGGAGATGGAGACAAGGTACCCCGCTGTTTGTGATGTGATGTCACGGGGTCGATTCCTGAATTTGCTGACGATGATTCACTTTCAGGACAACCTCAATGTGTCTGAGGATGCAAAAAAAGATAAAGTGTGGAAACTCAGGCCGTGGTTAGAGAAACTACGCCAACGCTTTCTTTGTGTACCTCCTGAAGAATGTCACGCTGTTGACGAAATCATGGTGCCTTTCAAAGGAAAATCACATCTACGGTGCTACATGCCAGGAAAACCTCACAAGTGGGGGTTCAAGATGTGGGCACGTGCTGGGCAGAGTGGCTATCTCTATGACTTTGACGTGTGCCAAGGGGGAGAAAATCCTGAGAAAGAGAAATCTGATGTTGGTGCTACGGGAGATGTTGTCCTGAAAATGACCTCAAGCCTTCCAGCAGGAAAAAAATCACAAAGTTTTTGCTGACAACTTTTTTACATCAGTTGCACTGGTGGAGCACTTGAAACAAAGAGGAATCTACTACATAGGCACAGTCCGAATGAACAGGGTGAAGAACTGCCAACTGATGGATGAGAAAGAACTGAAGACAAGGGGAAGAGGCTCTCTGGATTTCAGAGTAAACCAGGAAGACAACATCATTGTGAGATGGTATGACAACAAAGCTGTGAACCTGCTCTCTTCTTATGTTGGTGTCGAACCACTGGGCAATGTGAGGCGTTGGGATCGGAAAGCCAAAACCTGGATCAAGCCTGAAGCCTGAAGCCTGGATCATTTCCCAACATGGGAAACCCGACAGAGATGCAAGCACTGCACAGGCCGCTTTACCCATGTGTACTGTCAGAAATGCAGAGTGCATCTTTGCCTGAACAAGGACAGAAACTGCTTTCAAGCCTACCACCAGGGAAAATAAAAGGTTGTGAACCACAAAATGATTAAAAATAACTGAAATGTTATGTTTTCCAGACTTCCATCCAGTAGGTTCCATTGGTGGATTTCTCATTACTGCGTTATGATAGCACTTTTTATGTTTGGAATTACAAATTTGTTGGATTTGTTTGTGTTTTATTATGTTTTTGCTTGTTCAGGAAAAAAGAATCTTTGAGCATTGTGACCCAATGTTTCAAATATGATACAAATTGAAACTCATATATAGAAAATTATATTTGAATTTTTTTTTTGTCATTTGTTCAGAGGGACCAATAAAGGCTCCAAGTTCAAAGAATTGGAATTTTCTGTCAATTATTTAATGGTGCGGGCTTTACAGGGTTAAAGTTATTTCAATGTAGTACCCTCTATGAGTGAGATCACATGTTTTCTGGTTTGGTCCTGATTTGAGCACAGTTTAGTCCTGATGCAGACTTGGTTTGATCCTGTTCTTGTCCTGGTTCAGTCCAGGTCTACTTTAGGTTTAGTCCCAGAGTGAATTCACCAATAGGAGTACCTCAGAATGTTATTTCCAACCTCAAAGAGTTCCAACTATCTCAAATAAAAAACACACTTCTGTAAAGTAAAATAACTGTATGAATGTGGTGTGTGTGTGAAAGCTGGTGGTGGTCGGAGGGGTCAAAAGCACAGATTGGCAATCTCTTGTCTGTCGGCAACAACTGTATCTTGTTATGAGTGTGAAATGAATGAGTAATGCACAAAACTGTAAAGTGACTTTAAGCGTCTGGACAAGAGCTATAAGACAGATATAAGATTAATGCATTATTATTATTAATATTAATTATAGTTTGCTTCAAAATGTATCTGCTGCATAAATCTGTTATATGAATTTGATTAACTTTTTAATGGTACAGTCCTTCTCAGAGGTCAGAAAGTTCTAAGCTCCCACTTGGTAAATTAAGTGACTCAACATTGCAGGAATTCCATATTTTATTTTTATTATAATATATTGATCAGAAGTGTTGAAAGTGCAGTGCTGACCCTGGATGTACATTTACTAAACTTTCAGATATGTCAGGAAGTAGCATTTGCTTGTATTTATTCTCATGCTATTTACATAAAAGTCATAATGAGTTTGGACTATTTATGGAGTCGTGGTGGGTAATTTATTGCTATACTTCAGGTTCTTCGCTGCCTGCGGTGCTCTCAGCTTTGACAAATTGCTTTAGTTACTGGTGTGCTCAGTTATGACATAATGAATTATGTGCAATAAGTCCATGCTTCTCTCCTCATGACAGCTGCTGCATAAAGACTGATTTCAAAACACATTCTGATAACCTGAGTTTCTAAATGCCATCATTTTGTCAAATCCACACACAGCAGTTTGGAGTGAGGCACTAGACTTCCAATTGAGTGGTTAACCTCAAGGGCAGTACTCTGAGGACGGTTATTGACTCCATAACCTGTGAAAACACTTTTAGGCCCATATTTACTGAAAGTTGACATTTCTATTCTGGATGTCACTGTGGCAAGAACTGTACTCAAGAGGGGCAGTGTGTAAAATCTATCTATGGCTTTAACTAAGGCCCATCTATTCACATGGAAAACATGCAAACTTCACACAGCCCAATGTCGTCCTGGAATTGAACATGGAACATTCTCCTTTCTAACAAGTCCGCTTTGGTACCTGGCCGAAATAAATCCTGGTAAAGAGCCAATTTATGCTTCTCTCCTTTGGTGTACCGCAAGGATCAAGCCTGGGGCCTTTCCTTTTTATTTCTACTGCCCTTTCCTTTAATCAAAAAGCAAAGGTAATCTATGAGCATCTCTGTAATATTATGTATATTATGCAAAGAAGGGACATAAATTCATGTTTTGAATTCAGCATGTTTCAGCATGTTCCAGTATTCTATATATTTTTGCTAATCTCTGCATTCCATGGCAAAATTCATTATCCCATGTAAAGCAAAGAATAATATATGTTGATTATAACATTTTAGTTACATTTTTAATTTAGTTCAAATTGAGACTGAGAGATGTGCCTCATTGCACAATTTAAAAACTAGTAGAATTTGTAAATAAGAAACAGGCATAACCAAAGTTCGTTGTCACCAAATTCTTACACAAGATTATTAGGAAAATTAGGAGAATCACCACCAGTAAAACCACTTATAAAAACATCATTAACTTATTATCATTAACAGGATTTATCACTGGCCACTTGAATGCACCATGGAGCAGCACATCCACTCTCATTTACACCAACACAATACCCTACCGGCTGGTTAGCTCAAATGGTAAGTCACTGACTTTCCCCAGGGGGGCGTGGGTTCAAATGCAGAAGTCAAATTTCTCCTGTGTGTCATTGTGTGTGAGACCAAATAAAGGCTTAATCTTAACAATGTAAGAAATCAAATCACGACACCCTGATCAGACTATGAGCCTTTAAAAAAAAAATTATTATTAAAGATAATAGACTACATTACCTAAAACAAAGCTCCCCACCCGTAGCCCACCCTTTACCCCCAAATGCACACACACACAAATAAGTTAAAAAAAAAAAAAAAAAAAAAAATGTGGTAGTGTATTTAATATAATAATATTATGAATTGTCTTAGTTTTAAGGAATACCTATATTTTTTTTCCATTATTAACTACATTTTAGGTCACTACTGTCCATTGTTTATAACACTATAGTTTACTGCTTTAAATCCTTATAATTTATTTTACTATTTATTTATTAGAAATTAGATCATTTCAGATGTCTGGCTTATTTATTTTGATTGTATTTATTCATAAATACAAATATTTTGTATGAGTACATCTATTTGGTGTTAGTCATAGATTCTTTAAATTATAAGTCATTAATTACTACTACATTTGCACAAATTAGATTAGTATATAAATTAACCTATAGTTTAAATCTGCCCTACATGCATTTTTCACATCTCTACATTGACAGGCTTTCACACACATATTAAGATGTAATCTGTACTGTGGCCTGAGTGAATCCTGTTGCTCACTGCTCCCTACATTTCCCCATGTTATCATTAATATGCATATGAGGAGGCATGTGACAAAAGGCCACGGCTAAGGCAATTTCATTTCCTAAGCTGAGGCTTTGAGGAGTTCATTTCATACGCCCTCCAACCATGTCTCTGGCTGGATTGCGTTCAGTAGACAGTGCGATGGAGAAAAACATTCCTGATTGGCTCACATTTAGGAATGTAGCAAAATATGAAAAGTTGTGTAATTATTATGTACATCATTTTGTTGTTCTCTACTCATGTAGAGAAGCTATTGTTGAGAGATTACATTCAAACCATACTCCATACAACTGTACATGGTAAAAGGAGATATTCAATTTGTCAACTGGACAAAGTTTATTTGGTCGAAAACGTTTCGCAGCTCATCCGAGTTGCTTTGTTAGTTCTGGTTAGCGTGCTGATGGACTCAGATGAGCTGCGAAATGTTTTCAACCAAATAAACTTGTCCAGTTGACAAATTGAATTTCTCCTTTTACCGTGGATTCTACCTGGACGACTAAGGGATTCTTCTCACATACAACTGTACAATTCACCAGACCCTCCAGGAATTCACGATGTTGCGATTTGCAACTTCAACGCAACTTCAGCCAATCCCTGTGAATTCAGGGCGGTGTTGCAATTTTGACAAATCACCGCAACTTTCCCGCAATTTTGACCAATTTTGACCAATCATCTGCGACGTATTGAACTCACGTCGACCAACTTCCTTCTGACTTACGTCACACGGAAGTGTGACGAAACGAAACTGCGGCCGTGTCCCCAGTTCGAAGCATGGTTTGAAGGGGGCTCAGACTGCAGTCAAGGCGGTGCACACTTGCTCAGCCCTGAGTGCAGTCCGCGGACCGCATGGCCGTCTGCGAAATGCGACAGGTCTCGTAACTACGGGAAGCAGCCGCCGACTCCATTTTCTCCCGTAGAAGAAGTAGCGCGCGGTGCATGCTGGGATATATGAGTGTGAGAAGCGTGCTTTTTCACGCCCCGATTTCCATGGAAACGACTGGGGTCTTCAGACCGCGTGTTAACTGTGCATGGGACAAAAAAAGAAATGACGCACATGCCCTTCAAACCACGCTCCGAACAGTGCACTCTGGGAATTGGGACACGGCTTCTAATGGCAAAGAAACATGTCTGCGGCGCCATTTGCCCACAAAAATAACAGCAAAAGACCGGGCGAAACAGTTCCCCTCCTAGTAGTAATTTATTTTCGATGTTGGTAAGGTTGTTTTAGGACCATACCTGTGATCTCTGTGTCTTTGTATTATTCTTTGTCAGTAATAACTCAGATTTCAAAATATTACTCAATTTTAATTACAAAAAGGGAAAATCACAACTATTTATGGCAACTTTCACTTCCTCCCGCAACAAAATCGCAACAAAAACCTTAAAAGCACCGCAACTTTCATTGCAACTTTTTGGAAAAGTTCACGCAAATTCAGGCATTTTAGCCCGCAACAATCACAAAAATGCCCGCGAAATCTTGGGGGGTCTGATTCACCCTTATGTCACAGATAACCCTATGCCCATTATTTCATCTTTACACTATTTTCTCCTTACAACTTCTTGTATATAGCTAAGAAATGGTTGTATTACTATATTTCTATATTTTACTTTACTTGTATATACATTTATAATTATGCCTTATTCGACACCAGTCTCCTCCTACTTTTGCTACTTATTTTGAGTTTATTATTACCATGTATATTTTTGCTCTTGGTTATTATAATATGTTGTGATTGCACTACTGTGTCCAAATAATTTCATAAACTCTAAGTCAAATATATAGGATTAGTTTGTATAGCATGTAGCTTTAGCACAAGGAAGGAATAAATTGACTAGGGTGTTTCTGATGTGAAAAAAGTGTGAAGATTCCGGTAGTGTAAAAGAGGCTTATTACAAAGGATAAGAGGCCATACCAGGACATTCTATTCAGTGGCTAAAGCAAGAGATCCAAGAGCATAAAGGAGTATAATTATAATTCTGTATGCTCTGCTTTGGTTTGATAGAGCTGCGGTACTGCATTGACAACCTTAAACAAAAGAGGAAAGAGGATTGGAAAGTGTGGTGTGGTTCATTTTGTTCATCATTTTGTTGCCTTTACTGTTGGCAGGCAAAATACAGTATATCTATTAAGAGAATTTTTATATTTTTTGTCCCAGAAATATGAGTCATTTTTATGCTACTTTAATTTTTGCGTGTGCTGTTGTTCTAGGCTATTAAATGCTTTGTTCGGAGAGCTGGCCAATATGGCCTCCTCTTAAGATGATTTTTATATCACAATTATTACTTTTTTATATTACAGTAACATTTCAAATTTTAAAAGGTCAAATGCAGATGTAAAAACTGTAAAATGATAAAGATTGGAAGTTATTTTGAAAGTGCATTGCGCAACTTTTCTGGTAGAAGGCCTGCCAGTTCCTTGTCTTCATGAAGGTGTTATTGCTTTATCCAATATTCCAAAGTAGGACATTCAACTTTTCAACCTCCATAGAAACAAGCAAGAGGCCAATTTACTGGTGAGATCTGTGAAGAGATGACCTCACTCAAAGTAACAACACCTAACCTGAAAATGTATGCAGTGTACTGTACCTTTGCATTGTCTTCCAAATACAACACTACTCTAGAAATCCATTGATAAACTGCATAAAACACGTCAAAACCAGATTATTGGGTTATCTGATTAGTCTACTTATCTGAATTTGACTTGCCATGGAAATATCAGGGAATCTCACCCAGAACCTTCTTGCAACCAGGTGCTTACCAACCATTCACATTCACGGTTTACACAATACTGCTTTTCTGCTTTCAGTCCTTTTTAGCACAACATTTTCAAATCCACACATCGTTTCCTCATACCTCTTTGATTGATAGAGTTGGCCCACTAGTCTATTTCCTAATGCGAAGGCAGCGTCGTGATAAAGGGCCAAAGGTCTGGTGGTGAAAAGCTGGACCGCAGATGAGAGTGGAGCACAAAGGGGTCTGGTTGGGAGTGCACCTGCAGAATCAATAGTGTTTAATTAAACAGATATGGAGCGGGAACAATGCGGTAGATCAGTGCCGGGCTGGAGATAAGGCACCTCCGCATGTCAAACAGGTCAGGAGTCCAAGCTGACTTCTGCACACTCAATCTGTCTCATGACTTAACACACATGCAGCCTCCCCCAGCTTTGTAAACCAGAGGAGTGAGTACAACGTAAAGAGATGCGAGTGGACCATGTTGTGTCATTGAATATGGGAATTTAAAACATAGATTTCTGTAATATAAGGGTGATTCTCCAACTACAGTCAAATTTGGTCATGATATTTTTCAGAAAATCTAACACATATTTTTAGAAATATTTTGATTTGTTCTACTTCATCACAGTGATGGAAATGACAATGTTTCTTTTAAAATCTCATGACATATTAGCATGCTAATCTTTGTTTTAGAGTTAGCATTAAATATACTCAAAATACACAATATAAAATGGTGTTTTTCTCATTATTTGTACATTCAAAGGAAATATGAGGTGTTTGGAAATGACGACCAATAAGCCTACTCTTGGTATAAACTTGACCTTGATTTTGTTCTTGTTTCCCTTCCTTCCATGGAGCTAACGCTGCTATCCTGCCATGAGCTCCTGTCACATCACAACTGATGTGGTTCAAGGAGACAAAGGTTTAAAAAAAGTTAAAAGTTACATTTTGTGGTGGAAATGACAGTGATCCCTGGGGCAGGGGTCTTCAACGTTTTTCAGGCCAGGGACCCCCAAACAGATGGCGAACTGGGCCAGGGACCCCCTACTATATACGGCATAGAATTGTGTTTTATATTAAATTGAGCTTAGTGTCATGTATAAACATTGTTACTCTGTTATGGTACATCCAATACAAGGAAATAATACACAGGTTAATACTGTATTTTACACTATAAAATATAAAATTATATTATTTTAAAGTGAAATCAAAAGATTTCGCAACCCCCCTGCAGTACCTCCGCGACCCCCCTAGGGGTCGCGACCCCCCTTTTGAAGACCTCTGCCCTAGGGACAGGTGTTCTTTTTATGAAAAATAAATAAAATAATAATATATCTTTCAAGCATGATATTTTTCATTAAAATAAGGAAATTCTGTGCCATTTGTCAATGAAGTTACTGTTGAATCAAATTTATTTCAGTCTTATGAGGGACTGAGAGTCCAAAACCTGGCCAAGGGACAAAGGACATACAGCAAAACCACTTAAAGGAAAAGTAACGTTTTTTTTACAATCTGAGCCTTATTTCGGTAATAAAACAAGTTGTTTTACTCACCCATAGCACTTTGGTGTCATATGGAGCACTTCCAGAGATGTTTTAGATTTGCGATCTCCATAATGTGAGTTCTCGGGGCACATGTTTGCGGTCTCCAAATAACACAAACTTTAGCACTTTTCAAATCATAGAAGCTCGATGTCTTAGCCTACGATTTCGTGTGGTCAAAAGTGGCCTGTAATCCGAGATTTAGCCATAGTTTCGAGTAGATGAGGACGCCAGTGCGCATGTGCGGAGTGTGCTCTCAGCTCCCGAGACCCAAACATGAAACGCAAAGCTGTAAACTATGGATAAATCTCAGATTACAGGCCACTTTTGATTCAAACGAAATCGTAGACTAAGACATCGAGCTTCTATGATTTGAAAAGTGCTAAAGTTTGTGTTATTTGGAGCCCGCACGGGGCATATTACATGCTCGGGGAATATATTATATGCCCCGAGCTATGGCTAGAAGTCGCGCTAGGCTAACCGCAAATCTAAAACATCTCTGGAAGTGCTCCATATGACACCAAAGTGCAATGGGTGAGTAAAACAACTTGTTTTATTACCGAAATAAGGCTCAGATTGTAAAAAAAAACGTTACTTTTCCTTTAATATAAACCATATTTTATATAATAAAAATAGTAATTTATCATATTTTTTTGTAAGTTTGTCTTTGTGTCTAGTAAGTGCAGCATGAATAAAAAAATGATAAACGTGTTTTTGTTTTTCTTGTTTCTGCCTGGGACACAAATTCTTTGATAGTTGGAGAATCACCCTTATACAGAGAGAAAAAAAAAGAAGATACATCAGTTATGTTTTAGTATATGAGAGGTTAGCATTAAAACTGCATGATGCAACTTTTCTGGTAGGGGTTCTATCACCTATTTTGATGTTTTTGAATAATAAATAAAAATACCTTGAAACATGCAGTCTTATTGTGAATGGGCTTGTCTCTCCACACAGATGACTTTTAAATTGATAGAATGGGGTTATCTAATCAAAAACATACCTGAAGTTTTGTTTTGTTTCATTCACACGTTTGAGTAAATCCTTTACTATTAGTTTGTCTCTTTAAAACTCAGTATGCTCTGTTCCACCTTCACGTCGTTTTCAAGTTAACAGCTACCTTTTACCTTTAGATTAGTAGAGATTGGCATTTCCAGGGCTGGAATTATCCAAAACATTCTGGTGAAGTGCATGGGGTTGAAAAACACAATGGAGCACTTCCTGTATTACCACATGACATCACAAGGTGGAACAGAGTGTTTTCAGTTTGAGAGAAGACCTCAGCCTAAATATGGTTTCACACACAAGGTTAAATGTGCGAATGAAACAAAACTGAAGGTATGTTTTTGATGAGGAAACATAACCTACAGCTCTGGAAAAAAATAAGAGACCACTGCAAAATTATCATTTTTTTCTGATTTTACTATTTATAGGTATGTGTTTGGGCAAAAGGAACATTTTTGTTTGAATCTACAAACTACTGACAACATTTCCCCCAAATTCCAAATAAAATATTACCGTTTAGAGCATTTATTTGCAGAAAATGACAAATGGTCAAAATAACAAAAAAGATACATGTTTTCAGACCTCAAACAATGCAAAGAAACAAGATCAAATTCATTTTAAAACAACATAATACTAATGTTTACACTTAAAAAGAGTTCAGAAATCAATATTTGGTGCAATAACCCTTATTTTTCATCACAGCTTTCATGCGTCTTGGCATGCTCTCCACAAGTCTTTTACATTGTTCTTGGGTGACTTTATTCCACTCCTGGTGCAAGAACTGAAGTAGCTCAGCTTTGTGTTTGTGTAGGAATTCAACAGACGCTGGAATGGAATGGCTGTAATACATGTAGAGATGCTGATTTAAAAAAAAATAAAAATGTGGTGGTCTCTTATTTTTTCCAGAGCTGTAGATCAGAAAATAGCACAATACAGGCCCTTTAAGTATAATAAGTGCTAATTTTTCTTGCTGACTGCACTTACGGATATGATGAACAGCGTTTAATCAATAGATGCCTTGAACAAATTACATCGTCTTTCTCTGGATACATCCTTGTGGGTGCAAAATTAGAAGCTTTTTAAACACTTATTGATATTCTGCCTGTCTGCGCTCCACTCTTTTCTATCTCATCCAATCTTCAGAGCAGCACAGAGAAATACCAGCTGCTGTGACACTGTGCCAGAGCAAAGGGATCCCCCCATTTTTCACCATAGTCTTGGTGCTAGTGCGAGTTCTTGAGAAGCAAAAAAAAAAAAAAAGTACAGTAAAAGCAAAATGTGGTTTTCGTGAAAGGTCAAAACATGCTTCTCAGGGCTCCCGGGGCAAATGAATGCTGTGAGGAGAAAACAACAGACTTTTAACAATGCAGCAGCCTTTAAATAGAGATAACATCATCTTTTATTATGGGGGTTAAAGGAGTTGAGGATTGAACACTTTGTAGATAAAAGCAAGGGGCGTTCAAAAAAGGCACTGGCCATATTGTTGCTAAAGGTCCTATATTACGCCCAACTGACTCTTGTGAACTTTAAATCATGTTATAATGTTGTTATCTCCTCAAAAACATACCTGGGGTTGTGTTTTGTTTCATTCACACTTGTTTGAATGTATAACAGTATTTTCTGTTTGAAAGAAGAACTCAGAACCCAAAATATGCAGGGTTTGTGTGAATGAAATAAAACACAACTCCAGGTGTGTTTGTGGATGAGGAAACAACATTATAACATAGATCAGAAAACAGCATAATATGGGCCCTTCAAAGACATTAAAGGCACTGTACCTGAGCTTTACTGTTTTGAAAAGGCATTCCTTACATCCTAATTGTTCACCGCAATGAGCTATAGCCATCACAGAAAAGAGTTCCAATACAGTAATCCCTCGTTTATCGCGGGGGTTAGGTTCCAGAAATAGCCCGCAATAAGTGAAATCCGCGAAGTAGGACAAACTTTATATTTTACAATTATTCTACATGTTTTAAGGCTGTAAATGCCTCACCACACACATTATACGCTTTTCTCAGACTGGAATGAACATTTTCTCACATATGTCTCTAGTTTAAACACTCAGACTTTCATAGATTTTCAACAAAATGTATTAATAGTGACGCATTGGGGGAGACACGGCTCCGGGATACATTTTGTTGAAAATCTATGAAATTTTGAGTGTTTAAACTAGAGACAAATATGACAAAATGCAGCGCGAGGCCGCGTGTACACCGGGGAGATAGAAATGCGGCGCCCAGACCGCGTGCTCTCAACCCAAGCCACAAACCGAACACGCACAAACGAACGCAAAAGCCGCACGGAGTGATTTAATCCTGGTTCAGACCTGGTCTACTTTTGGTCTGGTTTAGTCCTGGTCTAGTCTCTTAGCCAATCAGGACGCAGACCACATTGTTACACTATAAAAATAAATAAATAAAATAAAATAAAAAAATTGAAAAAAAAAATCCGCGAAACAGCGAGGCCGCGAAGAGTGAACCGCGATAGAGCGAGGGTTCACTGTACTATTTTTTTTAGAGGGGGTATCATGCTAAATTGACTTTCTACCACATGATGACATTGTTCCTTCATCAAAAACATACCAGAAGAGGTTTTATATGTCATCCATGAATGTATAATGATTTAGCAATCTCTCCCAGGCCTTTTCAAACTCTCCTTATGGTCAGCTGATCCTCTCCAAAGCTGAGCCCACAAGCCTGTGTCATCCCACAATAATTTTCCATGAATATACAAAAGCATGATACAAAAACAATACACTACAACGTTACAAACCTGATGCGATGTGCAGTAGTTCCATTAGCGGGATGCAGGCTGATTGTGTTGTCATAGCACTCTGAAGGCGGAGGCAAAGACAACACTGTCTGGAGTTTTGAGTTTTAGTAGTTTGATTGTAAAACTCACAGTCAGAATGCCTGTTCTAGGTATTTATGAACTAAGGTAAGATAAGATAAGATAAAACTTTATTGATCTTACATAGGAGAAATTTACTTGCCACAGTAGCTCCAGGCAGGGACAGTTTGAACAAGAAAGAAAAGTGCATGCAGGCGAGAATAAAATAAAATAAGTAATAATAAAATAAGTAATAATAATAAAACAGTAACTCGGAGAGTATGGAAAAAAAAAAGATATTGAAAAAGCACCTGTATTCGAATAAACGTAAGGTAGAGCTGTTTAATGTCATACAGCGGAACATGGTAATGATATATCCATGGAGAACATTTGACAGACAACCAGAAAAGTTACACAATACATCTTTAAAGGGATATGCCACCCCCAGGTCAAATTTGGGCATCTCCCCACAGTCCAGAGACTAAAATAAGTGGTGGAAAGCGTTTTCCTGCTCACCCAGCCATTGTCCGAGTCTGTCGCCACTGACCGCCGCGGTATCTGCAGCTCCTCCGCCTTAGACTGGAGTCTAACGTAGCCAGAGAAAGATTTCGGCCAAAAGGAATTAATTTGCTCGATGCGTTTCCCAATTACTTTCTGTGTAGTGCGCATTCATATCGAGTGCAAATAAATGTGCAAATCAACACGGAGAGCTTGCCTTGGTCATTTTGGGTGGGAACTACTTTCCAGTGCGGAAGAATAAAGCCGAATCACGCAGCACGCTGCCAGGGGAATCCCAGTTACGCACCGGGAAGGGAGTTCCCCTGTTGCACAACGTGGTGGGTGATTCGGCTTTCCACCACTTATTTTAGTCTCTGGACTGTGGGGAGATGCCAAAATTTGACCTGGGGGTGGCATATCCCTTTAAGGTTTAAATTAATTAAACAATTTTGGCAAAACAAACACCATCAAAATGGCGCCTACCATTAAATGAATCAAACATATATATATATAATTTAAATTCAAATATAAGATCTTCAAATGTTATATTTCATGAAAATAGAAAATAAAATGGAGATTTAACCATACATCCAATATATTAATTCTCCACACTCCATATATCCAAACCAACAACAAGACCCCTGGTTCTTGTTACAGAGGTCAACAGAATCTCATTTCTGGGGCACATATACACTGTGTATAATATACATATAATACCCACTAGAATATTATTTTAGTGGTTATTAAACTGGTCTGACCCCTCAGCAGACCCTCGCTGTAGATGCCCAGGCCCCATGGAGAGAAGCTAAGTGGGCGGCTGACAGACTGAACTGGGGAGAGCACAGGGGCTCACTTAAGGATCTAATACATGTCTAATGAAGCGCTCTCTTCTCTGAGCGTCATAAAACATATGCAGCCCACAGTACATACCCCGCAGATACAGTATGTCATTACACAGCCTGTGTGCTCCAGTCTGACCTCTGGAGAGGACAGACTAAAGACATCAGCATCAGCCTGAGGAAACATTTATCATACACAGAACATTTATCATAAACAAGGTGAAATAGATTCAAGTTAATATTAAATAATGATCGGAAATTAGCAGGATATTTTGATGAAGGATGATATACCAGCTTTGCATTAGGCTTTGTTTGTCTAAGGGGGTATCCCATAATGCTTTGCGATGTGATGTCACAATCTATTTTTAGCAACTGTGAAAAGAAAAAATATTTTAAATAAGTAGTAAATTGTTTGTTGAATTCTTTTTTTTGTTCATATTTGTCTAAAAACTATGATGTCGTATGCTTTTGGTTTCTTTTGGATATTTCTTTTTAAAATATCAAATAAATAATAAGAAGAAAAAAATTACTCAAGTGGAGCATAAGTTACAAGGCACAGATGAGATGACACTAATAAATTTGTTCCATGTTTTTATGTGACAAATCCTGCCTGTGACAAGCTGAGAATCACTCACAAACCTCCTCTATAAAAACGTTTAGTGTCGACAGCTGTGAACAGTCACAAGGCTTTTGAAGGCAGCTGCCAAATCCAATCGAATCCAACTTTATCTGTAAAGTTCATTTTATTAACACGTTTCTGAAGTGCTGCACATAAGAATGAGGTAGATTCAAGTTTCAGGATTCAAGATTGTTTATTTGTCATATGCAGAATCAACACAAGGTCAACAATGCAATGAAATGCTTAGGATCAGAAGAACCATTGACTCGCTAAGATAGTCAGAAGTACTAATAACATGCAATAATAGTACATGGTAAAAAAAAGTGTTGCAAAAGTGCAGGGGAAGAAGTAAACAATATAATAAAAATATGTAATAAAATGCAATAAAAATACAAGGTACAATGTACAAGGTGCAGGTAGGATTAAATCAAAGATCAAATAAGGTGTAAGTATTTCACAGATTGCACATAATATGGTGTGGTGTAGGTGTTGCATGTTGATTTCGTATTGCACATAGTATGATATAAATATTGCACATAGGTTATTGCACAGATTATTGCACAGGTAACAGTAGTTTACAGTGAGGTAGTGACAAACATGATATATTCATATAGAGCAGCAGCAGTAAACATATTATGCATAATGAAAAGTAGTTTAGTGCAGTATTATTGAGAGTTCAGTATTATTTAGAGTATTATCCAGAGTTCAGTAGTCTGACAGCTTGGTGGTAATAGCTGTCTTTGAGTCCAAAACATAGCTCCAAAAGTCAGCAGAAATACATTTCAGGCAAAGGGAAGTAATAAAAACTATGACTTTAAAACAAAAGAAAATCAAAAAATTAGATCAAACCAAGCAAGTAAAAACAGAACAAAGGCTGCTGGCTGCGGGCAGCACTCATAGGGTCTACTCGCTTCATATCTCTGTGCATATATTAAACAAAGAGCAGAGGGACGGCACTCTAATCTCACTGGAAACTAAAAGAACTGGTTCTGTTTAAAGTCATGCTGAAAGGTACAAAAAGGTTGTCTGGCAAATCCTGAATGATACAGTATCTCTCCCTCTCTATTTTTTTAAAGTACAGGCCGATATCAGTCTGGTCCCCGCACACCCTCCGCTCGGTCTCTGTCCGGTCAAATATGATTATGTAATAAGTTTTTTCTTTTCAGTGACATATGCAAAACAAATGAGCTCATCGGTCACCTACGATTTACATATAAAGTCAAATGTATGTCCTCTGAGATTAACAGTGCTTCGCTCATTGATTCTGCTTTGTTTTTCAGCTTTTTCCCTTTATTTTTTTATTTCCTGTTCTTTGCTGCTGGTTAACTAAAGGTTCAATAAAGAAATCTGACATTAAAATGACCAAATGCCGAATCACATTCAGCATCTACAAAATGAAATGAATCCTTTCCACACAGTAGGAATGTTTATTTTGAGTCTTGACTTATAATTGAAGTTTCAGTGTCTTCTGTTTACCAACTGTTTTTAAAACCCTTTTGACCTTGTTGCCCTTTGCCACTGGCTCTTCAGCCTAATTGTAATGGTTAAAGATCATTTAGAGTCTAATCTCATTTGATTTATGAGATTAAATACAGAGAAAATTCAGTTATATAATATAGACACAGCCAGAGCAGCAGCATCTTTTCCGCCACATTAACTGGGACTGTCCATTAGCATCTTTAGCATCATTAGCTTGAGTCAGGGGAAATCCATAAGAGCACAACATTTTTACTGTACTCGAAATGATTCTGTTCATAAAAATACAGAACTTAAATTTGTCATTCTCTAACTGACTATTTAATTTAGCTATTTAAACTTCATATATCAAATTATTATAACGCCCATGTCCTTATAGTGTAAATTATGTTATATAAAGGCATTGTCGCCAACCAGATTTTTACAAATTACAAAGATTATTACAAAACCATTTGCTTTTAAATGATAATGCACTTGTCCACAGTTATTCCTCATTTATCTTAAGCATCCGAATTATTCACTACACTGTGTTTATACAGTAAGTGCTTTTCACAACTCTGAGACTAGAGTGGAATTTTGCCGACATGATAATGCTAACGACATCTAGCTGGGAGGCCTAGTGTCTTGACAAACAGTAATTAAAGGTTATTTAGTGTTGTGGAAATCTTATAATCTTGTTTGCATAGTGCATGAGATAAATAAAGCATATTTACTTATATGAAACTGCGTTCTGACAAATACATCCCCGCTTTATACTTACTCTTTTTAATAACATATGTTTTATTTGTATATTATGCTATGTTCTCGTAATATAACTTTAACAGCTTGTGAAGAGAGCAGTTTTTTGGTTGGAGGCTCATTACACAGATGTTTAGACAGTCTGTTTTCCCGCTGTGCATCTATCCTTCAGTCCACATGGAAAGAAGAATTAACTTCACATAACTGGATCTAACTGATAAATCATACCGTTTAAAGGGATATTTATAATAGCTATAAAGGAACATTTATTTTAATACTTTTGGGACTTGTGTGTATTTACTTATAAGATTATTTATCTTTTATATATCTTATAGATCTGTGGACGTAGAAACTAAACACTCTTTTGTGTAGACTTAGAGAAACGTTATTGATCCACAACAGAAATCATTAGGACACAGTAGCTTATACATCACAATATATTATAATAACAAAGAGCGGAAATATTATAGGTAATGATAAATTCATGATAAATGACTGGTGTCAAATAAAGCATAATTATATAAATGTATATGCACAAGTGAAAATTAAAAAATATGTTAATACATATACAGCTCTGGAAAAAAAATAAGAGACCACTGCAAATTTTTCAGTTTTTCTGATTTTACTACTTACACGTATGTGTTTGGGCAAAAGGAACATTTTTGTTTGAGTCTATAAACTGCTGACAACATTTCCCCCAAATTCCAAATAAAAATATTATTGTTTAGAGCATTTATTTGCAGAAAATGACAAATGGTCAAAGTAACAAAAAAGATACATGTTTTCAGACCTCAAACAATCCAAAGAAACAAGATTAAATTCATTTTAAAACAACATAATACTAATGTTTACACTTAAGAAGAGTTCAGAAATCAATATTTGGTGGAATAACCCTTATTTTTAATCACAGCTTTCATGCGTCTTGGCATGCTCTCCACAAGTCTTTCACATTGTTCTTGGGTGACTTTATTCCACTCCTGGTGCAAGAACTGAAGTAGCTCAGCTTTGTGTTTGTGTTGGAATTCAACAGACGCTGGAATGGAATGGCTGTAATACATGTAGAGATGCTGATTTCAGAAAAAAAATGCAGTGGTCTCTTTTTTTTTTCCAGAGCTGTATATCTTTATATACAGGAAGTTATGAGAAAAGAGTGCATATGCTGTTTTAATAGCAATATCTACTGTTCCTAGTATTTATTTACTTAATTATTTATTTATTTATTGCCACTTTAGTAAATTTGCAGCTTTCTGGTCAAACGTACCTAAAACAAAATGTTTGCTTCCTTCAGTGGCCTCTGCAATGTCCAGTAGTTGGTGACATCTCTCTAAACCTGTAATCTAAACTAGCCAAATCAAGGCAATACTCTGAATGTAGCAAAGAATTAAAGACAATTATGCATATCAAGTTTAGTAAAAAAAAAATGTATTCTGTTATGTACTCATGAACCAAATTCAGACATTTGACGTAAAGATCACAGGTTTGTCTTTGTATTCTAAGAAATCACTGCAGAGTTACCCCCCGTGGAGCTCCCTCCCTATTTCCCTGTGCCTCTCCCTCTCTTTCTCTCTCTGTTTTTCCCTTCCTCTCTCTCTATCTGTCTCTGTCTCCCTCTATTCTTTCCCCTGAGACGATGCCACAGTTACTTTGCAGCTATTGATGACTCAGCCCTCCACAGAAATAGGCCGCACTTCTTCTTCTTCTTCTTCGTCTCCATGTGTCACGCGGTGTTGACATATGTGCAGCACATCACTCCACAAAAAGTGCAGAAAAGAGATGTCTAACCTCCACCCGGCCAAAGCACATCAGACATTCTCACACATAGACTCTAGGATACATTTTCACGCACAGACTCTAGGATACATTTTCACGCACAGACTCTAGGATACATTTTAACATAGACTCTAGAATACATTCTCACCCATAGACTCTTTAGGATAAGTTCTCACACATAGACTCTAAGATAAGTTCTCACACATAGACTCTAGGATAAGTTCTCACAGATAGACTCTAAGGCCCTGTCCCCACGACAACGTTTTTTGGAGGAAACGGAGAAGTTTGTGTGCGTTTGGGCCTGCCGTCCAGACGGCGCCGGCGTTTTTGGGGGCGAGAACGGAGTTTTTCAAAAACGGGTTCCAGAGTGGAGAAGTCGGAGAACGCCCCCCGTCGCGTTGGCATGTGGGCGGCAAAAAAGCGCGGCAGGTGAGAAAATGATAACGTCGCGCTGCCGTAATCATCACGTGACCGGTGACCAGAGGGTGTAACCCTGCGCCTTCCGCAGTTTCTTGGCACTGCTGCATCAAACTCTGTTCATATGCAATGCATTGCGACAACAGCAGAGGACCATGCACAATTACGCCTTTCACGGAACCGGAGGCAGAGGAGCTTGTTTCGGGCTTCCTCCGTGTGCATGACATGCCACAATGTTTGGGAGCGATCGATGGGACACATGTTGAAATCAAGCAGCCATCCACCAACGCCATGGCCTTCATCAACAGAAAGGGCAAACATTCCCTCAACATACAAGCGGTGTGTGACTACAGGTACCGGTTTATGGACGTTACTGTGAAGTGGCCTGGCAGTACGCACGACGCACGGGTGTTTGCCAATGCAAAGCTAAACACGTATTTTAAAACTGGAAAGATCCCATCGCTGGAAAGGCAGATAGTGGACAATGAGGAGCACATACCAATTTGAGTGTGTTGTGTGCTGTAAATAAAGAGAAAGAGCAACCATTTCTTGTCTTTTTTATTAAATGAAAATTTACCTTTTACAAACAGGCACATGCGGTATCACACACAAAAATATATAGCTGCCCGTTGGTGATGGTCCCCGGTTGTATATTCTCGCCGAAAAGCCAACATAATGTCCGAGTATGTTTAACATTCCCGTAGTAAGATCCAAACAAGCATTTTGCCTAAATAACACGACCAAGGTTAACGAGAGTTCTACTTGTTAATGTCTATCTAATAAAACGATAGCAAGTAATGCTAACTATCGATTTATAGGCAAAAACTTCTGCTCACGCAGCGCAAATCTTTGTTCTGTGGCGTCTGTCTATGTTAGGGACGGTCAGCATTTTCACATTACCGGAGTGAGTCGCTGCTACATTGGTGGAGCAGGGGGACAAAATATATTCGCTTGTGTTGACGGCCCCTAAAGTACACGTGTTTGCTTGTTTATGAAAGAGAAGGACTTTCTGCGCATGTGCTCTTTGTAGTCTTGCGTTACCGGTGGCTCTGGCTCTTTCCGGTTTACAGCGCCACTTATCGGTGTGACATATGTACTACATCGTTTTCACTCAGCGCTCCGTGCTCACCTTGACGCGAAGGTTTTCTGATCCAACACGTGTGTGGACGAGACTTTTTTTCACCCCGGGTAAAAAAAAAAACAGGAACGTTGTCGTGGGGACAGGGCCTTAGATAAGTTCTCACACATAGACTCTAGGATAAGTTCACACATACACTCTAAGATAAACAATAGGGCAGACAGGTCAGGGCCAGAGGTGTGGAGACGGTCGTTAGGGTTGAATAGGTATGCTAAACTAGACGCCAGAGAAATTCGAAAAACAAAAGAGAGAATCTCAAAAACAAATTAGTTGAGATAGTTTCAGAATAATTTCAGTGTAGTGAGCTCCTCCCTGCAGCGAGATATAAGCAGTGTCTAACCAGCACTAGAACCAGAACTGACAAAGCCTCTCGGATGAGCGGCGAAACGTTTTTGACCAAAAAAAAACTTTATCCAGTTGACAAATTGAATTTCTCCTTTTATCATGGATTCTACCTGGACGACTGAGGGATTCTTCACGCAACTCAAGGATAAGTTCTCACACATAAACTCTAGGATAAGTTGTAGTTGTTGTAGTTCTGCTTCATAAAATGTATTACATTAAAAATGTTAGATTGTTTAAGTTTGGATTTTTTTTTAGTAAAAAAATCTGAAATATCTTAGATAACTAAAATCATAGTTCAATTCTTTTGTTAGCTAATACTTTTTTCTGCAGAGTAACTTTCACAAACTTTTTTAAATATTATTCCATAAATCCATTGAAGGGCCCATATTACACTATTTTTTGAGCTGTTATAATGTATTTCCTCATCAAAATTTTGCTCATAGTCCATCATCACCATCTTAGGTGGTTGATTCTAATCTGATGACAAATGCTAATGCACCATAACACAGGACCCAACGTTCACAGAATATCAAAAAGAGAAAACTGTACGTGCATGTTCCACCCGCACCTATGCACTCTCCCTGTAATTTCTGCCTATATTTATCCCTACTCCTCCACACTGGCCTTTCCCCGTTCATCCTACAAGCTGTCATGTGTACCATCCCTAATTACTGCAGTTAATTACACCGTACACAGTCCAAATGGATTTGATCAACACAGACGTCTACAGTGAATCAAAATGTGCTGTTTGTACTGTATCCTTCCCCTATAGTCCAGAACAGAAATCGATTTGAAGTTTCTCAGATGTCCAAAAAGCTTATGCTGGATATTTTGCCAATTTAATAAAGTCAGATCAAGATTTATTTATATATTGGGTGGCTGTGTTCTAGCATGTTAAAGGGATATGCCACCCCCAGGGCAAATTTGGGCATCTCCCCACAGTCCAGAGACTAAAATAAATGGTGGAAAGCGTTTTCCTGCTCACCCAGCCATTGTCCGAGTCTGTCGCCACTGACCGCCGCGGTAACTGGTGCTCCTCCACCTTAGACTGGAGTCTAACGTCGCCAGAGAAAGATTTCGGCCAAAAGGAATTAATTTGCTCGATGCGTTTCTCAATTACTTTATGTGTAGTGCGCATTCATAACGAGTGCAAATAAATGTGCAAATCAACATGGAGAGCTTGCGTTGGTCATTTTGGGTGGGAACTATTTTCCAGTGCGGAAGAATACAGTCGAATCACGCAGCACGCTGCCAGGGGAATCCCAGTTACGCACCGGGAAGGGAGTTCCCCTGTTGCGCAACGTGCTGCGTGATACGTTTATATAGTCTCTGGACTGTGGGGAGATGCCCAAATTTGACCTGGGGGTGGCATATCCCTTTAAAGGACACATAATTATGAAACATTTTTAGCTTTTTACCATATATTTTAACATCATATTTATTCATGCTTGTTTGAATCCTATTTCTTTGTAAGTCTGCTCCCCGTGATCATTAAAAAAAACATTTTGAATGTCCCAGGATTGTTACGTCACAGGTAAAAGTTGAGAGGTTTCCTGCAGGACAAATTTCTAATTAAGTGCACTCAAGGGTAATTTGGATTTGGACTGGACTATATTTTATTTTATTTGAGTTTTATTTTGTTTTCTGAGATCTCAGAGGTTATTTTGGCCAAATGTGTCAAGATATTTTATGTTATTGTAAATGATTGTGAATGAACAAAAAGAACTGAACATTTAATCATAAATCTGTTGTAGTGTGCTTCTTTTTGGGATGGCATCTACCAGTGTATTGATCTATTTTCAACCAACCTCCTCATTGAACCTAGATGTAGATAACTTTTACTAGCAGTACTATCAATTTAGGGTTACACGTGTGTTAAACTATTTGAAAATTGTGTGATAATTGTGGGAGTTGTGTGATTGTGTGACATGTATTCCCTCTGCTGCCAGTAGTCGATGACGTAACACCAGTCCTTGGGTCTGTTGTCAGAAGACAGCCATTATTTTAAGATCTAAAATATGAAATGCCAAAGCAAATGTGCACAAGAGCATGTTTAAAGGTCAGTAACAAAGAATACATATATGTTCTTTAAGCATTGCCTGTGAACTAGAGGGTAACCGGTTTCAAATCCGCCCATACACATAAAAAGAAAAAAGTATTTATGTCACCACTGTAGAGAGTGCGTTGTCATTGTCCCAAACCCATTTTTTACAGATCCTTATGACTCAGTCTTGTTAGCTCATTGGGCATGTAAAAAAATGGTGTAGACAAATGCTAGTTTTTACACCAAAGCTACAAAATGAAACACAAATTCAATTGGACAGGGATAAATTGTGTTTTTGGCAGAACATTTCTTTGCACCAACACTCCCCAACCGCCCAATTGGTCCTTTTCCATGGCTGTTCTCGGTTTATTTTTCCAATTCAACACATCTTTTAAGAGAATGCTTTTAGCCACCATAGGTATTCTGTATCCTCACAGCTCCAGGAATCGTTCTGATGAATTAACAACATCCCAACATTGGTAAAAAAAAAAAAAAAACTTACAAGAGTCCATTTTGTGTAATACAAGACCTTTAAAGCCACAATATGCAACTTTTTAGCCCCAAAATAGACTTATTTTTATTGTTTCTTTGGCTATAATACCAGCATGACATAAAACCTACCTGTCTCTATGCAGAAAGATGCAAAGTATGGTTTTAACTTTTTATTTCCATTGAATCATGCAGGCGACATGTCCCAACCAAAAAGTTACATCCTGTTTCTTTATTTTTTTTGAAGGGCCCAGTATGCATAGCCAAAAATAATTGCCATCCTCATTAGTAAGTAGAACCTATTTTGCCCTATACTGTATTACATCACCTGCAAAAAGTGTATATAGGCTACGGTCAGACTGCAGCCTGCAGCCAAATCTGATTTTTTTTGCCTCTATGCTGTGTCTGATCTTTTACTGACTTTCTGAACAACACAGATCCGATTTTTTCAAATGCGACACAGGCCACTTGGATACGTGGTCCTAAAACCGATACATATCCGATCTTTTGACATGCGACTCCAGTCTGAACGGCCAAGTCGCTTTCATCCGACCTACACGTCATCAACAAGCGAGAGTGGTAGTAGGCACTCACAAATATACGCAAACGTTTTTCTCGTCATACAAAAATTGTGTATAAAGTCCATGTCAGTCAAGCCACGAAGCACATAGCAACCCCACCACTCTCAGCACCAACACGTTCCTTTCTATGGACGTTGCTGCCACTGCTCCACAAAACGCCAAGGCCAAAAACCTTCTCCTTGTCAATCTCTTCCTTAAAACAAATAAGATGTACATGTTCTGGCACTGGAACGACAGCAACTTTAAAATCTCCAGGTGCTCAATTCTAGTGTCCATGTTTAGGCTAGTTCCGTAATCACTGAGCACGCTCGCTGTATGTGACCTCGTCGTGTCCTCCAAGGCGCATGCGGGACACTTTTGGGGAGTTTTAAGTTCACACTGGAGATCACATACAAGTCACATTTAATTGGAAATGTGAACGACCTTGCAAAAAAAATCGTATTTCACCAAAAAATCTGAATTGAGCATTAATCCCTGCAGTCTGAATGTAGCCATATTTACCATAAAATATGAAATGTCCTCTCTCGCTTAAGAATCTGTGCATTTCTTTCTCTCTTTCTCACACACACACACACGCGCACACACACACACACACACACACACACACACACACACACACACACGCGCACACACACACACACACAGGGGGCGCCGTAGCGGTCAATAGTGCGTGACCACACTTGCAGTAATACAAGTACTCCAGTCACCTCGCAACAGGATACAGAGCCCTATTGATCTGCGGCTAATGCTAATGCAACAACACAGAGATAGGCCCAGACATTTTTAGAATCTCCGTCAGCACAGGGGTACTGTTTCAAGTCCCTGTAGTGAACTCTGACGCAGGAGAGCAGCCCATGCTACAAAGCAGCAATTACGTCCAAGGCAAATTTACTCACCCAGAGTTTCAGATTCAAAATTGATCGTTTTTTTGTTTTGACATTTGGGAATGAAGAGCAGTTCTTGGCAGTGTTAGTCGAGAAGCAGTTGCATCATGGCAGGTATTGTGTAACATGTGAAGTTGACTAAGAAAATGAGTTTTGTTTTTATTTTATATTTTTGGAAGACACCTAAAAGTCTAAGGTTTTTGGCTTGGATTAGTCATGTGGAAGTGTACCTTTGTTATTGAGACCACTGCAAAATTATCAGTTTTTCTGATTTTACTACTTATAGGTATGTGTTTGGGCAAAAGGAACATTTTTGTTTTAAGTCTATAAACTACTGACAACATTTCCCCCAAATTCCAAATAAAAATATTATCATATAGAGCATTTATTTGCAGAAAATGACAAATGGAAATGGAAATGGAATGGCTGTAATACATAGAGATGAGTTCAGAAAAAAATGCAGTGGTCTCTTATGTTTTTCCAGAGCTGGAGTATATAAAATTTGTGTGAAATGTCTAACTCAGGTGCACAACAGTATTTGAGAGACTGATTTATTTTAACTACACTAAAGGCCGCCACACACTACAGGAATTTTTGGTTTTAAATTATTTTTAAACGTGTGACAAAAAGCATACACCACAGACACGAGGAGAATCTTATGAGACTTAAAATCTCCGATCGCAAAGACTGCAGCGGAATATGGCTGCGTAACATAGTCTATAAAGTTGTGAACTCGATCGCATCAGCTGTAAAATCACTCGCTTTGATAATGCACAGAAGGCTGGCAATAAAGTACAAAAGAAGTAGAATCGCTATTGCTAATCTGCAGCTTCACCCGATCCGTGCACTGTGTGGATGTAAACAGGAACTACCTCTACTCTGGCCTTTTTACTTTTAAAGGTCCCATGACATGGTACTTCTTGATGCTTTTATATGGCTCCTTAATGGTTCCCTAATACTGTAAATGAATCCTTCTTCAAAATCAACACTCACTGCATGAGATATGACTCTGACAGTCTTCATGAGGCTAGATATGTGTCTAAAATGCTTTATTCTGAGTGTTGCTGCTTCAATGCAAATGAGAAGGACAGAGAGATTGGCTAAGGAGCGGGGGGGTGTTCCCCCGCTGGAAGCACAGCTCTGCACCGCTGTCTGCTCGCTTCCGTGTTTAACACAGGAAGACAGATGGGAGACTTTGCAATGAAAAAAAGCATATTTACACAGAAAATAAAATTAAACCACTGGTATTTCAGAGGTCCAGAGGGTCGGGTAAGGGACTTGCGAGCCTAGAAACACTCGGACGTGCCTCCAGGCAAATAAAAAAACGCATTTCGCATTGCGTAGCGCATTCATAGTCCAAACTCTATGGGCGGGATATACAGGGACGCTGAGCAGAGACAGAGGGAGGGGCTGGAGCTGCATTTGCCGATCTGACGTCAATAAGGTGCCTTGTCCGAACTCGCCCGTTTCAACACTGGTTTTGTGTAATGCAGAAAAGGACCGCAAATGCTCAGTTTAGACATTTCGCAACTTTTAGCCATGGGGGGGGGGGCTAAACAGGGTAGGGGAGCTCACATTAACGTTCAAAAACCTCAGAAAGTGAAAATTTCATGCCATGGGACCTTTAAAGAACGCCTCAAAATGGATTAATAGCGCGCTTTTTTGGACTGGATGTCATTATATGCAGAGGACAAATTCTATAGATAATGTGGATGAGATGCTGCAGTTTAAATGTACAACTTTATGACCGGCGAATAATAATTATTTTTGCTATATCCCGAGTTTTTATGTTGCGCCTCTGTGTCCGTCACTCCTCTGCCCCTGATGCTCTGTTTTATTGGCTGTTCCCGTACCGTTGATGGTGTTTAGTGGTTAAGATCTGACAGAGTCGCATTGACAACACACACGAGGAGCACAGCGGCTTCAAAATCGCATACAAAAAGTCGGGTCACGCTCCCCGAACTTGAGGAAAAGCAAATCGCAGCTAAAATTGGGCAAAATCAGGCAAAAATCTCCTGTAGTATGTGACGGCCTTTACACTACTTTACAGTGACAAAAACTTAAGTCTGTTCATGTATTCTATGTTAAAATGTAATTTAAAAACACAATCTTGTTTAAAATCCCATTAAAAGCATTTTAAATTATTATTGTTTAGCTAGCGTGTGCATCGCCGTCAGTTAGCGTACCTTGTGATCGGGTCATGTCAATTCATGCCCCAGTGCATCTCCAGCAGATTTGTTACAATTTCCCATCATGCATCTCTTCAGGTTGGCTTCACCATCTGATTAAGACTGCTCCAAAAGGGGCCCTAATTAACGACACTGTCAAGATGTTATCGTCCTAAAAAGACCTGTGTGTAATTGACTTCACCTTCACTGGCACATGATTTCAAGAGGCGCTTTCTGGTTAATTGGGTTTTGTATTGAGAGTTATTGAGTAAAGTAACAGTTATATTTATTTCATTACTTGTTTAAATATTTCTTGACTCCAAACTGGTGCAACATGTAACGTTTCTGGTGCGAGGTCCGTCCTCACCTTTTTATTACTAAAACAAATACCTTGAAAAACATGTATTCTTACTCAGAATGCTTTCGCCTTTCTACAGATCTGATTAATTTTTTTTTTTTTCCCAGTTACCAATCACCCACTTTCACTAAATTTTCACTCATTATTATAGGCAAGATGGCCAGAATGTCCAGCTGAGGGACAAAACAACATTGTACAAGTGAGGTTTGAATCCCTCTGGAAGCTCTACCAGCGTTTTTCAACCTTCACGATCTGAAGGATCTGTACGGAGCAGTGCAGTCACAATAACTAGTGATGGGCAAATGAGATGGAGCTCCGGAGCACGTCTCGTTCTTTCTGAAACTGTCTCGCAGCAGCCGCTCACGTGACCAAAGTGTTGAAGTGTCGGTCTCTCCCCCCGCTGCTTTGCGCTGCGTGTCAATCGCTTCAGTCTACCGAAGTGTTTCATTGGCTCAGCGAATGTTTCGCTCTGCGATTGGTTCAGAGTGTTCAACGCACTTCCTTGTTTTGGCAAGGGCTAAACTGCTACAGTATAAAAGATGCACCAATATTTCTTAAAAATGTTGTGTAGTGAGGAGTATTGTGTGACGTTAGTGGTGATTTTGGTGACTTTTGGCATTTGTTTCGATGGCATCTACAAGTGGAAAAGGGCGATCCATTCTCATCCATCAATTTGGGAACTTCCCAAATCATGGGCTGTGTGTTGGTTTGCAATGGTTACATTTGTCCACTAGAGGTCAGTGTTTCTCCGACACGTCGAACCATTTGACACAATATTGTGACTGAGGCTGAGACTGAACAGGATAAAAAATTTTAAAAAAAGTCTATGGGGTCGCCAGAAATGTATGCTGTCAAAATGGGGTCACAGGCCAAAAAAGGTTGGCAACCACTGCTCTAACCATTGCACCACTTTTGTATTTATTACAAATTTATTACAGATTTATTCCAACTAGATGAAGGAAGCCAGGAATAAGTATGACAGAGACTTTAATGTAACCCACTGTAGTGTCTAGGGCTGCACAATATTGACACATGGTATAATTTCAACAAAACATACATAGTTTAATATCCTGGCCAAACTATGTCAAAATAACTAACATAATAACTTAAAATAGCATAATAACTTAGAAGAAACAAAACTATATCAAGGCTAATTTTGGACTTAAATAAGAAAAATCATTAATAGAATCAGCTTTATTTAAAAAGGATTCATCTTACACTATTTGCGGCACGGTAGCTGAGTGGCTAGCGCTCTTGCTTCACAGCAAGAAGGTTCCGGGTTCGATCCCCGGGTCGCCTGGGCCGTTCTGTGTGGAGTTTGCATGTTCTCCCCGTGTCTGGGTGGGTTTTCTCCAGGCACTCCGGTTTCCCCCATCAACCCAAAACATGCACCATAGGTAAAATCCTCCAGCTTAGGTCCTGACCAAACCGAAGCAAGAAGATCATGGAGATGGTCCCCGGGCGCAGTAATGTGCTGCCCACTGCTCCTAATATATATATACAGTGGTACCTCGCCTTACGAAATTAATTCGTTCCAGAAGTGGTTTCGTAACGTGAAAAATTCATAAGTTGAGTAGCTATTTCAATGGAAAAAGCCTGATTCATTCCAAGGCCCCGATCCAAGTTTTTTTTTTTATAGTATAACTTTTTTTATAGTGTAACATTGTGTTCTGCATCCTGCGTCCTTTTCTCACATTTGTCTCTCGTTTAAACACTCAAACTTTCATAGATTTTCAACAAAATTATTAATAGTGAAGTGTGGGGGGAAAGGGGAGGGGGGAGAAGACTGCGCTCTGACACGTGTGTGTTAGCGCACATGACCCGGCGCGGGGCTGACAGCAGGTCTAGACCAAGGTCTAAACCTGGACTGGACCAGGACTAAACCAGGACTAGGCCAGGTGGATTAAAGCGCCGCGCGCGTGGGTCTATTTCCTGGTTTCGTTTCGAGTCACAGCTGAGGCGAGCCGCTTCTCTAGACCTGCCCGCGTAAGGTGCTCACAGAGCGGCCTGGATAGAACCGTGAGGTCGGCCTCTTCAAGACCTCCAGGCCGGTGACCGGGACAATCCCCGGACCCATGCCCGCTTAGGGAGCTCTTAAGGCGGGCTGGCAGTGTCCCCCTGGGTCCCTGGATGTCTGGGGCTCCGTGCCTGGAGGGGCCCTGGAGAGCAGGTCTAGACCGCGGCTCTTGCATGCGAGCAGCGGCTCGCCTCAGCTGTGACTCGAAACAAAACCAGGAAATAGACCCATGCGCGGCGCTTTAATCCACTTGGTCTAGTCCAGGTCTAGTCCAGGTCTAGCCCAGGTCTAGTCCAGGTCTAGTCCAGGTTTAGTCCAGGTTTAATCCTGATTTAGTCCAGGTCTAGACATGCTGGCAGCGCCGGGTCAGCTGTCACACATGCCGCTATCACACACGTGTCAGAGTGCAGTCTTCTCCCCCTTCCCCCCACACTTCACTATTACTAATTTTGTTGAAAATCTATGAAAGTTTGAGTGTTTAAACGAGAGACAAATGTGAGAAAAGTTTAAATCCAGGCTGAGAAAAGCGTATATTGCGCGCATTATTTGAATTTTTGAGATTTCGCGTTTCGTAACTTGAATTTTCTTTCGTATCTAGAGACCAAAATTTACCGTGAAGGCGTTTCGTAACTTGAAATTTTCGTTTGTTGGGTCATTCATTCGTAAGGTGAGGTACCACTGTGTATATATATATATATATATATATATATATATATATATATATATATATATATATATAGGATGGGTTAAAATGCAGAGAAGAATTTCGCCAGTGTGAGATCAATAAAGTCACTTCTTCTTCTAAAGTCACTTCTTCTATTTCCTGAGCTGTGTTATAATATTTTTTCCTCATCACAAACATATCCGGAGTTGTGATTTGTTTCATTTAAAAATGTTTAACTCACAAATCCTGCATATTCAGCCTGTATTCTTCTCTCAAACAGAAAACGCTCTGTTCCACCTTACGATGTCATGTGGTTAAACAGGAAATGCTTCACGGTGTTTTTAAGCTTAATACATCTTCACTAGAATCATCTGAATCATTTCACCCCTGGAACTGCCCATTTTTAATGAACAAACTGTAAAAGGTAGAAGTTAATTTGAAAACTATCATGACATGACATCACAAGGTGGACCAGAGCATTTGGAGATGTAGACAGACTAATAATAAAGGTTACTCAAATATGTGTGAATGCAACAAAACAAAACTCCAGGTATGTTTTTGATGAAGTAACAACATTAAAACATGCTTTAAACAGCCAATTTTGTGTAATAACTTTGATTTTAATTGATTTAAAAACAGTGCCTTTATTTTACTGTGATATATATCGAGGATGTTGCGATATTGATATGATGTTATGATGTTACAATATTTAGTGCAGCCCTGCAGGTGGTGAGTATGGGGAAGGCCACCCACTGCTCCAGCTTCTGTTGCACCACTTCACTGTTGGCAGCTCACAGACGGGACTGAAAAAGTCTGTCTCAAATGGCATAAGTTATGTGCTCCACTTTGTTTGCACTAGGGATGTCAACAATTAATCGATTAACGCTTAATTGTCGATTAAGACGTTGGTTGAACAAAATGCATTAATTGTAATTAATCGCTAATCGCGGACATGCGCATCCGCGTTGTGACGAAACAAGGCAACCGCGCACCACGCTGCGCCAAGCTCGACTCACAGCCGGCCGCAGGAGCCAACGGCACTGCTCAGCAGCCCCGGGTGTACGCGCAAGGCGAGATCGAACCGCGGCGCCCGGACGTGCCGCTGCTGGTTTCGTGCGGCTGGTTTGTGGCTCGGGGCCAGCCGCACGAAACCAGTAGCGGCACGTGGTGGTTTAATCCTGGTTTAGTCCAGGTCTAGACCTGGTCGAGTCCTGGTTTAGTCCAGGTCCAGTCCAGGTTTAGACCTGGTCTAGACCTGGTTTAGTTCTGGTCTAGACCTGGTTACGTTTAGTCATTTAGACGTTTAGTCCTGGTCTAGTCTCTTAGCCAATCAGGACAGAACACAATGTTACACTATAAAAAAATGTTACACTATAAAAAAAAAAAAAAATAAAAAAATAAAAAAAAAAAAAAATCTGCAAACCGCGATAGACTGAGGGATTATTGTATTTTGTTATTCAGCATCAATACATTTGTCTGCTTTTTACTAAGGAATAATTAATTGAGGAATATACAATATAATAATACTATGATATATTTTTGACTCAGTGTTATGTTACTATAGCTTATATTCTTAAAGACCCTATTGAAACACTAAAATTCAGGTGAAAAACACCGCTTATCAGTTAATCGTTAATCGATCGATAAGGTCAATCAACTATCAATTAATGAATTAATCAATAATTTGCATCCCTAGTTTGCACACATTTTGGCAAATCTGCGGTCACCATATGGAAACACAGCGGAGATGAACCCACCAAACTCACTCAAATTATCTGCTCATTTAGACTCTTCACTCACAGCTTTCTTCTTCTTCTTCTTTATCTGTGGAAACTCGTAGACGTTTTCAGTTCACTGTAGACAGAGTGGAATTACTATGACGGATGAACGAATCAGACATAAAATAGTGATTAGTGCTGTCAGGCGATTAAAAATGTATCTAATTAATTACAGGATTTGTAATTAATTAATCTAATTAATCACATTTTAATCTCATGAGAGAGAGAGACTGAGAGAGAGAGAGAGAGACAGAGAGAGGTTGAGAAAGAGAGAGTGAGATTGAAAGAGAGAGAGAGAGATTGAGAGAGAGGGGGTGAGTGAGATTGAGAGAGGGAAAGAGAGAGAGATTGAGAGAAAGAGGGATTGAGAGAGAGAGATTGGGAGAGGGGAAGAGTGAGAGAGAGATTGAGAGAGAGTGAGAGAGATTGAGAGAGAGAGAGAGAGATTGAGAGAGAGATTGAGAAAGAGAGAGAGTGAGATTGAAAGAGAGAGATTGAGAAAGAGAGATTGAGAGAAAGAGAGAGAGCAAGATTGAAAGAGAGAGAGAGATTGAGAGAGAGAGAGACTGAGAGAGAGATTGAGAAAGAGAGAGAGTGAGATTGAGAGAGAGATTGAGAAAGAGAGAGATTGAGAGAGAGAGATTGAGAATTTTTATTGTTTAAATGTTCAATGCAGAACACCATACAAGGCACACATTTCAATAATAATTACAAGTATTTACAAAATTTTCATTTTTTAAATTTCATATTGACCTACCATTCTACATTTCATTTATATCAGTCTTTACATAGCCTATTGTAAATCAAATAACAATAGAAACGCTGTTATATAAAAATTAGTGTTGACAGGTTTGATTGTTCTCCAACCACTTTTTAAGCTCTGTTGAGAAAGTTGTATAGCTTGCCTGACATTTGAATTCATTTGGAAGGTTGTTCCAACCTAGTCTGCGTACACTGGTCTATGAATGTGTGTGTGAATGGGTGAGTGGTTTCCTTGATGTGTAGCACTTTGAGTGGCTTGAAGATGGAAAAGTGCTTTATAAAAATGTGACCATTAACCATTTACACAAAAGTATTTGGAAATAACTGAATGAAGCTTGTGTGAACTTCAGACTTCAGATGCTAACTGAGACATGACAAGCCTCTGAACTGCCCCTGTGTTTGCTATGGGTCATGGTGCGCCTGTCTTTTCCATTTGTTGGGCTAAGATCAGTGTTCTGTGATACAACCTGCCCCCCTCCTGTCTGACACCCATGGGAGACACGCATGTGACACCCTAATGGCTTTTGACAGGGCAACAAATTGATCAAGTGGCAGATCAGAAAGCTGAGAGCCAGACGCTTGTTAACTGGCAATTTTGGTGATAGCGAGAGTGGCGTATTAAATTATAGCCTCAGAGCCATGGCTGGTGTGTCTTCTAAAATGCACATTACTGCAGTGAGAATACTGTTACGTTCAAGGGCCTGTCTCTGGAATCCAATACACACTAATGGTTCCTGTACACATTTGATGACTATGTTCAATTGCACATAACTTTGTATAATGTTTTGATTATTCACAGAAAGAGATCAGAAGTCATAGCCATAGGCTGTACAAACAACTGGAATAAGGGAGTGTGACGTCACCCATAGCGTTCGGCTCCAGTCAAATGAAGCTCACCCAGGTGAGCGAATTTGCAGCCGAGTTACATACATAACAGGAATCTTTTATATCATCAAAATGAGTCCGCAAGAACCCTTTCTGATGATATAAACAGGTGAAAAGGAAACCAGATGTCCACATACTGCAGAGTGAAGGCGAAATCTACAGTACAATATTACAAATTATAAATATCAGCTACAGTTTTGTAATTTTAATGCATTGTTATACTTGCAAGGCTTGACCCATGACATAATTGCCTTCATGTGATCAAATGTAGCGTAATAAATAGGGCTATCAGTTTAACGCGTTAATTACATTAATGAATTAATTACACTGCAAATTAACGCAATTAATTATGAGCGGCAATTCAATGCTTGTGCATTTAAAATTTGGCGTGCGGTGAGCAATTGGCTGCTTTGAATGGCACGTTTATTTATAAAAAGAACGAACAACAAGATCAACAAGAACGCTTTGATTTGTAGCTTTTGTAAAAAGATTTTCCGATCACCGAAGCTGTTCCAGCCTGACGGATCGTTTGAACGATAAAGACGTCCGGACAAGTTCCATTGTTACTGGTGATAGAGTGAGCGTCAGCGCACTTCAACAAACCACCAAACCACCAAACCACGCTCACAGAATTTGGGAAACGACTGAACAAAGCGACCACATGAAAACTGACAAACTCAATTGCACAGTGGGATGCCTCTATCTCTCTCTCTCTCAATCTCTCTCTCTCACATGAGATTAAAATGTGATTAATTAGGTTAATTACTTACAAATCCTGTAATTAATTCGATTTTTTAAAATCGCCTGACAGTACTAGTAATAAATATTGTTTTCCTATAAGTTTTCCTATGAAATAAATAAAATGTTTACCCCAGCACAGGTCAGGAGGTAGAAATCATTCATCAGTATAGAATTTGAATTGTGCCCCAGATTCCACATCATAACCTTAAGCTGTCTCTGCACTCACTGTCTTTCGTTTAATCCTCTATGGGCTCGAGCTGTCTGCTTTGGTAGATATTGATCTTTTCGGGTTTAGTGGATCGAGTCTATGCCGTAGGATTGTCAGCTGGGACTGTCTTTGCAAAGCTACACATTTAGAGAAATCCATTTTAATAACACCTTACGATTTTTCCATGTATTTAGATGTAAGTCCCAGGGCCAAAACAGTATGGTTGCATCTGCATGGTAACGAATGGAACACAATTAATAGTTATACGGCAGCTGTTTCATTGCAGCCAACATGAAAAAATAACTGTGGAGTCTCAAACTTTTAAGATATGATGATTTTGACAGCTTTACACCCATACTGAACAATATTAAAAGCATAATTACATTTGTATTGTCATTTAGTAAGACCAATTCGAATAGGGTTATTGAAAATCAGATACTAATCCATACTAAAAATACTATCAAAACTAGATGCTCATTTGAACAAATATCAATACTTAAAACAGGACAGAAATGACCATTTCCTAAACAGCTTTAGAATGATCTTGAGCCGTATCAGAACAAATATAAGACCACACAGACTATATGCCCATGGACCACTATTGAACCTACCTCGACGACTGAGGGATTACACACATGGTATTATAAAGACCAGGGCTCTCAAGTCTCACGCATTGAGGGTGTGACACACGCAATTCGACGTGTTCACATGCTCACACGCCACACATGGCATTTCTCATGCTGATTTCTTTTTTTTGTGCCCAGAAAATCGGTCTGTGTGGCTTAGTTTATGCAGGCTCCGCGCGTTTTCAGCGAAAAAAAAACTCCCCCTGCTCCGGGTGCACGGTCCGAGCACGTCCTGAGCCTCAGTCCCGGTGCCACGTCTCCTCTGAGACGCACCAACTCCGGTCCCGGTGTCTCCGTCTGTGCGTAACGTGTCCCCCCCCCGACGGCTTACACGCGGCCCAGAGCCGAACTGCCCATGGTGAGCCGCGGTGAGACGCGGGCCCGGTGCATTAACCAGACTCTTACATGAATCCGTTAAAAATGTCCCGCTCCCCCCCGCCCCGGTCCCTCCTCCCCGCCCCTCTCAGCGCGCACTGATAAAGTGCGGTGATGATAAAACAAACTGAGAACCATCAGGTAATAACTTCATTTATATTACTCTCATTAGTTGCTTTGTAGTTTAAGTTTGCTCTTTAGACAAACAGGGCTCTCAACACGGCATTTCTCACGCAATTCAAGCCCCCCCCCCCCTCGGGAAAAATTGTTCACTCGCACCCCCCCGTCCTCGGAAATTACAGTGTCACGCACGACCCCGCTCAAAACTTGAGAGCCCTGAAAAGAAAGTACTATTATTTATTGTTGTTTTCAGAATTGGTATTGAGTATCAAGTCACTACGCTGGAGGCAGTTTGCAATGGAAAATAGATTATGATTTTGCAAATATTTTTCCCATTGTTTATACAGTTATTGCTCAAGTCAACAAAGCCAAATGTTTTATGGACAGAACAATGCAACACTACAAGACTTCTATAATCAATGTCTACACTTATCAAGCCAAAAATAAGCCCTACATTAACAACAGAATTTGTATGAATGTTGTTCTGAAAATTAATCGTTTAAAACTTGGCAGCTTATAATGCAATGTTTAGCCCTGGGGACAGCATTTTTATATTATATTTTGTATATACAAAGTGGAAGGATTTTCAATTTATAACTCATTGAATTGTCAGAAAACTTGTGTCTCAGCAAAGCTTAAAGCTGCATTGTGTAACTTTTCTGGTAGAGGGTTTGTCAAATGCTTTTCTCCACGGAAATATGATTGGTTTATCTGGAATATTTCACAGTATGGTAATAAACATTTTTATCATCATGAAGACCAAACCAGACCAAGTTACAGGTCAGATCTGTGACATGATACATGACATCACAAAGTGAAACAGAACATTTTGAGCTTTGGAGATGCAGACAAACTAAAAACAAAGAAATGCTCAAAGATGTGTGAATGAAAGCAAAAACAACTCCAGGTATGTTTTGATGAGGTAACAACAAAGAGGAAATTTTGTGTAATATTGGACCTTTATTTATTTATTTATTAATTTATTTATTTATTTATTAGGGACAATGTACATTAATGAACATAAGTATAAAATGCGTGAAGAATCCCTCAGTTGTCCAGGTAGAATCCATGATAAAAGAAGAAATTCAATTTGTCAACTGGACAAAGTTTGTTTGGTCGAAAACGTTTCGCCGCTCATCCGAGAGGCTTCGTCAGTTCTGGTTCGAGTGCTGGTTAGACACTGCTTATATCTAGCTGCAGGGAGGAGCTCCCTACACTGAAATTATTCTGAAACTATCTCAACTAATTTGTTTTTGAGATTCTCTCTTTTGTTTTTCGAATTTCTCTGGCGTCTAGTTTAGCATACCTATTCAACCCTAACAACCGTCTCCACACCTCTGGCCCTGACCTGTCTGCCCTATTGTTTCTTTTGTCTGTTTTGACTTTGGTTTGAGAATGGAATTATAAATGGGAGACAAGTTATGTTTGACTCCCCCATATCTGTTTAAAGAAGGATTCTCTTTTTTGACAAAAATTGCCTCTTTAACTCCCCTCTCAAACCAGTTCTTTTCCCTGGCTAAGATCTGAACCTCATTGTCCTCAAATGAATGGCCCGTGGCTTCTAGGTGAAGATGTACGGCAGATGACGGTCCACTCTGGCACGCCCGTCTGTGTTGGTACATCCTCTTGTGAAGTGGCTGTTTTGTTTCTCCAATGTAGCGCTCACTGCAGTCTTCACTACACTGAATGGAGTAGACCACATTGCTTTGTTTGTGGCTCGGTGTTTTGTCCTTTGGGTGGAGGAGTTTTTGTCTTAAAGACAGAGGATGTACCAACACAGACGGGCGTGCCAGACTGGACCGTCATCTGCCGTACATCTTCACCTAGAAGCCACGGGCCATTCTCTTGAGGACAGTGAGGTTCAGATCTTAGCCAGAGAAAAGAACTGGTTTGAGAGGGGAGTTAAAGAGGCAATTTTTGTCAAAAAAGAGAATCCTTCTTTAAACAGAAATGGGGGAGTCAGACATAACTTGTCTCCCATTTATAATTCCATTCTCAAACCAAAGTCAAAACAGACAAAAGAAACAATAGGGCAGACAGGTCAGGGCCAGAGGTGTGGAGACGGTCGTTAGGGTTGAATAGGTATGCTAAACTAGATGCCAGAGAAATTTGAAAAACAAAAGAGAATCTCAAAAACAAACTAGTTGAGATAGTTTCAGAATAATTTCAGTGTAGTGAGCTCCTCCCTGCAGCTAGATAAGATAGTGTCTAACCAGCACTCGAACCAGAACTGACGAAGCCCCTCGGATGAGCGGCGAAACGTTTTCGACCAAACAAACTTTGTCCAGTTGACAAATTGAATTTCTCCTTTTATCATAAGTATAACACAAATGTAAATATGCCAAATTTTAGCTACAAAGCTAGTTTTCATCCGCAGTCCCTAGGCCGGCAAAAACATAAAAATACAACATACAATACAAGCAGCAAAAACAAAAGTCTAGTGGTCACATGACTGGTTTGTTTTCAGCCATAGTTTGAGTTGTGTTTTAAAAGTGATCAGTGTAGGGCTCTCCTGTATGTGCAGAGGAAGACTGTTCCAGATGTTAGTGGCCCTCACAGAGAGAGTGTTCTTCTGTGGGGGACCTCACAGTCTCCTCTGAAGGAGGCCCTGGTTTTCGGACCACTTGATGTCTTAGGTTTGAAAAAGACAGACAGAGCACTCCCACTCCATATCTAAGACAGACAAGCTTAGAGTCCTGCTAGTGATGCCAGTGGAGTTCTGCTTCCTATTTATAGATGCCATTTTGAGGACCTTTGAAAGATAACGGTCATACCAGCTTGTCAAAGCCTGACCTCGTCACATATCAGAAGCTAAGTAATGCCGGGCCTGGTTAGTACTTGGATGGGAGACCACTGGGAACACCAGGTGCCACAATGGGGCGCCAGTGTTGTGTCCTTTGGCAAAACACTTGACCTACATTACCTAGTAAGAAAGTGGAGTGTGCGTGAGTGTTGGTGGTGGTCGGAGAGGCCGATGGCGCAGACTGGCAGCCTCGCTTCCATCAATCTGCCTCAGGGCAGCTGTAGTTAGAATAGTAAATTGCCACCACTGAGTGTGGAGTGAATGAACAATGAACTGTAAAATGCTTGGGTGTCTTAAATGGTGCTACATAAATTCAATGATTAATTCATTAATAATAATAGCTTGATTATGTGCATTATTAAAGCAAAGTTACCAATTTGTTGTCCCTCTAAAACCCAGTCATTACTAAAAATGTAATACGTATTGGGAAATGCAGTTTAACTTACTGATTTGTATTATAGTTTAGCAAGAAAAATATTTCAGCTTATCAGTGCTTTTGTTAAGTACTGGTTTGTAATGCACACCCAGTAGCAAGTTTAACATTCCCCTCAGTGGAAAGAGATGGTTTGAATATGTATGGTTTTATGCTTGTTATTTTATTCTAAGGCAAATCTCACTATAAGAGCATTTTTGACAACTTTTAAATCACTTGTTTTTGTGGTTCTTGGTTTGACCACAAACTTTGATATTTTTGTATGTAACTTTATTATTCCAGTATGATCATTTGCATCCAAAAGATACTCTAAGATACTTATTAAGTCTTGCTCAGGATTATACATAATACATCACTGTCAAGAGAATTTTGACTTAGGGCCTGTCCACATGACGTTTTTGGGTGGAAAGTGAGAAGTTTTAATTCGTATTGGCCTTTCGTTCACACAGCGCCAGCATTTTGGGTGGGTGAAAACTGTGTTTTTTGAAAATGGGTTCCAGAGTGGAGAAATCTGAGAATGACGGGGTCGCGTTGTTGTGTGAACAAGCAAAACACAGATTTTGGAAAACAATGATGTTGTGATGCTGTCATCATCACATGACCAGAAGAGAACCCGGCGCATTTTGCAGGTAGAAGTAACTCTACTTCATAGTCAGTCCAAACAAAAGAGTCGGCTTTCATGCGTGCGTTCGGCATCATTATTATCTTCTTGTATTTGTTTGTTTGCGGAAGAGAGCATGGCCCATGGCTTTTAGGTGGAGATATACGGCAAATGAAGGTCCACTCCTTTGAGGACAGTGAGGTACAGATCTTGGCCAGAGAAAAAGAACTGGTTTGAGAGGGGAGTTAAAGAGGTATTTTTTGTCAAGGAAGAGAATCCTTCCTTGAACAGAAATGGAGGTCTCAGACATCATTTGTCTCCCATCTATAACTCTATCCTCAAACCTAAATCAAAACAAACAAAGAAAACAATAGGCCAGCCAGGTCAGGTCCAGAGGTGTGAAAACACCCACACTCCACTCCCACTGCATATCTAATAGGCCTACCTAGCTAACAGAAACTGCAAACAAGAAGATGTAGTAGTTTCAAAGTAATTTCATTGTAGTTAGCTCCTCCCTTCAGGCAGATATAGGCAGTGTCCACCAGCGTTTGACCAGAACTGAAGAAGCAGTTTGGATGAGCTGCGAAACATATTCAACCAAATAAACTTTTGTCCAGTTGACAAATTTAATTTCTCCATTTGCCATGGATTCTACCTGGATGACTGAGGGATTCTACACACATTGACTTTTTTCCTTTCCAGTTACAATCTGGCATTCTCAAGATGATGTGGACATGTAGTTCCATTATCTAGTGTCATCCTCAAATTCAACTCAAAAATAAATTAACACAAAGAACAATATAATTTTACCAGATTTGGTCTCTACTCTGTTTATTTCAGCTGTTAAACGTGTCTTTGTTGCATGTTGATAACAGCCAGGCTGCTAATTTTTTGTTTTAGATTTCTTCACTCCCCTCGACTGCCAGCAGAGGGCCTCAGTGCTGATATAATACTAATAGATATCTAAACTTATCAATCAAAATAAATCTTCCCATTGAAATCAGCATTTGTATTTATGTTGTTCTCAAAATGAATCATTTCTAACTTGGCAGCTTACAACGCAGTGTTCTGACGCTTCACCTTGGGGACACTGTTCCATTTTGATATACAAAATGGAATGATTTTGAAATTACTACTGTCAGAAATGTACTTCTAATATTAGCACGGGAACATACAGAGTAATTGTACGGCAAACATCCGCTGCTTAGCTTCCGAGAACAGACGAGACCGGGTATTTTCAAGGTGGTATAGCTATTAAAGAAGTTCAGTCACGTATAAAATTATTGCTCAAGTCCACCAATCCAGCCACAAGAAGTCATGCGTTTGCCTAACCATGGATTAAAGAAGAGCTTTTGCAATATTCTTTCACACTATATACATTTCACACTATACTATATACATCACTGCTCTGCCTGAAATGTTCCACAGTATGACATTAAACAGCTCTACATATATTTATTCAATTACAGTTAGTTTTAAAGCTCAAAAATATCTAGAAAAATAGGCATTCTGACTGTGAGTGGGGTCACCTCTTCACAGAACTGACCTGTAATTTGGTCTGGTTTGTTTTCTATGAAGGCAGAAAGGTTTAATGCTGTACTGTGCAACTTTCCAGACAAAACAATAACATCTCCTTGAAGAAAAACATTTGATGGACCCTCCACCAGAAAAGTTACACAATGCACCTTTAAACAAGTCTCACACACATAAAGATGCAGTCACAAGCTAGCAAGTTTTTTTTATTTAGTCACTCTTGCCTTTTTGTTGAAAATCAAACACCAAAACAGGATCATGAACGCTCATATTGATCACAGGCTCCTGAAAATATGTTGGGTTTTTTTTAACCTTTTTTTTTCTGTTTGGTAATGTGTGCATTGTGTCGCCATGGTAACTGCTACATCTCTAATGGTTTCAGAACACTGCCAGCATGATGTTACTCCAAAGTATCAATAGGAAATTCACCAAGGCATCAATTTATGTGCACGCGTCGTCTTGGTAGTAAAAATGTGAAATCACTGCTTTGCTTAGAACCCAGAAGCAGCCAGATTATAATTATCTTCATAAAACGTCTAATCTTGGCCCACTCTGAAAGCTCCGTGCCAAATTGTACCTGGGATTTCTTTATTCGCCCGACTGACTCAGCAGATGTGCCACTATGATCCATGATTTCCACCACTGCTCCCTTACCGTGGTCATCGATTCTATGTAGCTCCACATTCCAGTGCATTAAAAGGCCTAGAGGTACTTTGTGTTCCATAAATGTGTATTGAGAGGGCACATTTATTCAAATAGATTTACTGGAGTAACTTTTTCAAAACATTGTATTTTTTGAGTAGATTTGAGAAACTTTGATCATTTGGGTAACATTGAAGCTTTTGTTGCCAATATTAACTGATTTGAGCATGTGTGTTTCTTGCATCGCCCCTATGTTTTTGTCCTTTCCATTAACTTCTTATAAATTATATGTTATATTGAAAAAATACTGTCTTGAGTATTAGCTTGTACTTGGTAGAAAACATTTTGGATGTAATTATGGCGGCACGGTGGCTGAGTGGCTAGCGCTCATGCTTCACAGCAAGAAGGTTCCGGGTTTGATCCCCGGATCGCCCAGGCCTTTCTGTGTGTGTTCTGTGTGGAGTTTGCATGCATGGTCTGGGTTTGATCCCCGGGTCGCCCGAGCCTTTCTGTGTGGAGTTTGCATGTTCTCCCCGTGTCTGGGTGGGTTTCCTCCGGGCACTCCGGTTTCCCCCACCAACCCAGCTGAGGTCCTGACCAAACCGAAGCAAGAAGATCATGGAGATGGTCCCCGGGCGCAGTAATGTACTGCCCACTGCTCCTAATAACAGGATGGGTTAAATGCAGAGAAGAATTTAAAGGTCCCATGGCATGAAATTTTCACTTTCTGAGGTTTTTGAACGTTAATGTGAGCTTCCCTACCCTGTTTAGGGCCCCCCAATGGCTAAAAGTTGCGTAATGTCTAAACTGAGCATTTGCGATCCTTTTCTGCGTTTGAAAAAAACACAGCTCAAATGGGCAATTCTGGACAAGGCACCTTATTGACGTCAGATCGAAAAAAGAAATGCAAATGCAGTTCCACCATCGTCTGGATCTCCACCCCCTGTCTCTGGAAATCACGCCCAGAGTTTGGACCGCGGAGGAGCTACGCAATGCGAAATGCGTTTTTTTATTTGCCTGGAGGCACATGCGAGTGTTTCTAGGCTTGGAAGATCTTTACCCGACCCTCTGGACCTCTGAAACAGCAGTGGTTTAATTTTATTTTCTGTACAAATGTGTTTTTTTTTCATTAAAAAGGCTCTCCTCTCCTCCTTTGCGCTTACACACGCGGAAGTGGGGCCAGCACACAGCGCACCGCTAACACAAGGAACCAGCGGCGCATTTGCCCGCCCCCCCCTTCCTCTTACCAATCTGTGTTCTTCTCATTTGCATTCAAGCAACAAGGCCCAGAATGAGTCGTTCAGAGAGTTATTTTTTGACTCTGACTCTGTACATGTGTCTTTCCCATGCACTAAGTGTTGATTTTGAAGAAGGATTCATTTACAGTATTAGGGAACCATTAAGGAGCCTTATAAAAGCATCAAGAAGTACCATGTCATGGGATCTTTAAATGCAGAAAAGAATTTCTCCAGTGTGAGATCAATAAAGTCACTTCTTCTTCTTCTTATCTTGTTCCCTCATCAAAAACGTGCCTGATGAGGTTTTAGATGCCAGCTGTGCATTTTTCAATAATTTAGGCTACATTTATATGATGACGGTCTGAATAGAAGATGCAAAAGTGGCGTCGCGTTTTCACTTTTTATTCCGCGTTTAGACGAGCGTTTTCTGGAGGAAATCTGCGTGACGCTAAAGTGTGTGGAATTCGATTGGGTATGCATGGCAGGCGACTAGGTGGTGTTGTGAAACATTATCACTATGTCCGCGTTAGGGCTGTCAGCTTAACGTGTTAAATAGATTAATTAACTACACTGCAAATTAACGCATTATAACAATTAATGCAATTAATTAAAAGTGGCAATTCAATGCGCATTTTAAATTTGGCATGCGGCAAGCAAATTGCTGCTCGGGCCTTTGAACAGCAAGTTTATTTATAAAAAGAACGAAGACGGGAATATCAACAAGAACGCCGTGATTTGGAGTTTTTAAAAAAAAGAATTTTCTGATCACCGAAGCTGACGGATCATTTGAACGATAAACACGTCCGGACAAGTTCCATCATTACTGCTGATGGTATGCACTTCACCAAACCACTAAACCACGCTCTCAGAATTTGGGAAATGAATGAGCAAAGTGCCCACATGAAAACTGACAAACTCAGTAGCAAAGTGGGTTCGTTCACTTAATCGCTCGCTCACTCACTCGCAATCTCTCTCTATCTCTCCCCCTCTCTCCCTCAGTCTCTCTCACACTCTTAAAATGCAATTAAACAGATTAATTTTTTAATCGCCTGACAGCACTATAGTCCACGTGCATGCATAGAATCTTTCTTAATTTATTGACTTAATTTAATTCACTTACCTTTTTAATTTAATTTAAATTTAATTTATTTAACTTAATTTACTTAATAAATATAAATATCCAGAAATGGTGACGTAAACGGGCAGTGTAGACGAAAACGCTACGGCGGAGCCTATTCAAGTTTTCCACTTTGGAGTACAGTTTCAGTTTTTTGCATTTTTAAGCCCCCCAAAACGCCCTCACCGTCTAAACGAAAGGCACTTCCAATAAAATATTATGTCGTTTTTACCCGTAAGCATTCTTGTGTAAACAGGCCATTAGAAATCTCTCCAGGACCCTATTTTTGATCTAAATATGTCATGGTGGTCTAAATATGTTATATTAGAAGTAAAATTAGTGGTTTTCGAATGCTGTTGTGAAATATCCAAAAGGTAAATTTACAAATCCTGGACCTGGTATTTTCAATTATTGATAAAACCCAAGAACTAATATATAGAATATTGACCTAAAGAATGCTGTGATGTCATCTGAAACCACTCATACCCGTCTTTAAGTACACTTGTTGGCTACTCACCCCATCTCTGCCAATGGGTACAGTAATAATGAGTGTTGTGAGGAGGATTGATCTACGCTGTGGCTTGACTTGAACAAAAGCGGCATACACGTGTAAGGCGTTGAATTGATGCCTTAGTTGAAGCATTTCCTGGTTGCATTTAAATTGCATTTAGACAGTACATTACATAATTCAAAGTGTCTGGAAATAGCTGGGAGGTGTAAATAATGTAGAGGGCCATTAAAGAGGCCCCACACAGACATATGGAGGGAGGTGGATACAGGCTAACACGTGCTGAGAAGAGAATACATTACACTGTGGGGTGGGGGAGTGTTATATGAGACAGGATGTGACAACACTGCTATGTGGGTTTAAAAGCATGGAGACGTTTGGGGTCGAGTGTTTCTCAGTGAAAATGTAATTTTCTCTAATTGTAAGTATTGCATTAAATCTATTAGATGATTTTGGTAGGTTGGGGTGTTTTTGCGTTGACAGTTTTATAAAATTAGATGTCTGGGTAATATTGTAGCATAACTCATACTGTTATAGCATGTACTGTTAAAGGTGCATTGTGTAATTTTTCTGGTAGAGGATCTGTCAAATGCTTCTCTCTGTGGAGATGTTATTGCTTTGTCTGAAATGTTTCACAGTATGGCATTAAACGTTCATATCTTCATAGGTCAGATTTGTGTGTTGTGAAGCAGCCCTGTCCACAGCCCTATAAAATGCCTGTAATTCAGTGAATGTAAATTAGAGCTGTTTAATGTCTGTTGGAATAATTATAAATGTGTTATCATTGTGTCATGTATTTTGATCAAATTAAATGTTGTGTCTCAGTATTACGGGAAAGAGAGTCGGACAACCCAGGAAAACTGCAGCTGTGAGTCTCAAGCTAGTCTGAGACTGTGTGGGAAAGTCTGAGAAAGAAGCCACATTGTTTTATCATGTGAAATGTGCATATTTGTGTACACCCATCTGTGAATTAATAAAAGGTGCAAAAAGGAACAGCCCAGCGAAGAAGGTGCCTGACCAGTCTGTCTGTCATCTGTCTCCCCTTGCGCAAGTAAAACTTGTGTTTGCTGTGGTTTTTCACTGAACTCATCTGTATTTTCAGAGAAGGTGATTTTTCTGACAGTGTCATACTGTGGAACATTCCAGACAGAACAATGACATACAGTTTTTATAGAAACAAGCAGGATGACATTCATACCGTACTCCATACAACAAGTCACCCTTATGTAACAGATAATACTCCCTAAAACTGTACAACGCAATCTGAAGTAACGGATAACCGTATGCTCTGTCAATCAGTATATTATTGCACTGCAGTTCTTGTCTCCTGTATATAGCTGTGATTTTATATTTTATTTATATTATATTTTATATTTTATATTGACTTGTACATATACATGTTTTATTTTTATTTTTATAATCATGTCTCATTTGACACTGGTCTCTTGCTATCTTTTTTGCTATACCATCGATTTTTTGTTACTGTTATTATATTATATTATATTATATTATGATGAGTGAGCTACTGTATCCAAATCATTTCTCTTGTGGATCAATAAAGTTTGTCTACGTCGAAGTCAAAGGGGATGGACCCCCAATCAAAAAGTTACATAGTGCACCTTTAAGACACACATTAGCAGTTGGAACTCCAAAAAGTGCCATCATAGGCTCCACTGGAAGCTGAATCTTGAAGATCTTGAAAGAATCTTGAATATCTTTGTCCAGTAAAGAGTGATGTGACAAAGGAATATACTCGCAAAGTTCACAGGAAGGATCCACTCCTGGAAACCTCCTGGACAGTCTCTGTTTATAAAGGAACAGTGTGTGGAATATTATGATGTGCACTCCAAACTGAACAATTCTTGAACCACAAATGCTAAAAGATGTTTCCTGGCAATGAAGATGATTACTGTCATTCTGTTAAAGGTGCATTGTGTAACTTTTCTGGTGGAGGGTTTGTCAAATGCTTTTCTTCATTGCTTTGTCTGGAATTCTTCAAAGTATAACATTAAACCTTTCAACATGGAGACCAAATCAGGTCAAGTTAAGGCAGATCTGTGGAAAGGCGTCCTGTTTAATGTCATACTGTGGAACATTCCAGGCAGAGCAATGACATATCCATAGAAACAAGGTGGCGGACCCCCAACCAAAAAGTTACATCAACTTTAAAGCAAAGTTCCATTTTAATTTCTTCTCATCCTTCCGTTCCTAAAATGTGGTTCCCAATTGACCCTGTTAGGGGCCAATGGCAGTATCGTCGAGTACTACGGGGGAAAAGGATTTTAAATCCTCAAAATGATGCATTGGGAATCCTTTCTACTGAATCCTATTCTATGAATCCTACAGCTGAAATCAAAGGTGCCTTCTTCTCTGTTCTTGTCTGATTAGGGCACTGCTTCTACTGCTAGAGCTCATTCCATGCTGCGCTGCTCCGGCCCCATGACTGTCACAGCGGATAAAGAGCCATCAGTTTGGCCTAAAAATAGACTCTGCAACATTCAGACAAATCTTTTACCGTCACTTCGTTCTCACAGATGCAGAGGCTGAACTGAAGTGTGCCACATTAATCATTTTTTCCATCTGCGGGGTCAGAAAGAACCAAATGCCAAGTTTCCAGTTTGAAGAATTGCATCTGTTTGTGGTGCTTTCACCAGATGTTTTGAGAACATTTGTCTATTAATAATTGTGTCTTAAAGGTGTACTTTGTAATTTTTCTCGTGGAAGGACTGCAATCTGCTTGTTATTAGTTTGGCTCCAAGACTGTATATATACAACTCTGGAAATATAGAGACCACTGCATTTTTTTCTGAAATCAGCATCTCTACATGTATTACAGACATTCCATTCCAGCATCTGTTGAATTCCAACACAAACACAAAGCTGAGCTACTTCAGTTCTTGCACCAGGAGTGAATAAAGTCACCCAAGAACAATGTGAAAGACTTGTGGAGAGCATGCCAAGACGCATGAAAGCTGTGATGAAAAATAAGGGTTATTGCACCAAATATTGATTTCTGAACTCTTCTTAAGTGTAAACATTAGTATTATGTTGTTTTAAAATGAATTTGATCTTGTTTCTTTGCATTGTTTGAGGTCTGAAAACATGGATCTTTTTTGTTATTTTGACCATTTGTCATTTTCTGCAAATAAATGCTCTAAACGATAATATTTTTATTTGGATTTGGGGGAAATGTTGTCAGTAGTTTATAGACTCAAACAAAAATGTTCCTTTTGCCCAAACACATACCTATAAGTAGTAAAATCAGAAAAACTAATAATTTTGCAGTGGTCTCTTATTTTTTTCCAGAGCTGTAAATGGACGAACCTGCTAGCCGCCACGTTCCAAACAGGGAGTGAGCATGGGTGCGCTTCCTGCTCTTTTGACTCTGCTCCAATTCACTTTGTATTGAAAACTGCTGCTGTCAAGCTTTGTCTTAAAATGTTCGCATTAACCTACTTTACATGTTTTTATTTTACTCTTTTGTCTGTAACTGTATTTCTCTCTATTTCTAATATGTAAATCATCTCCAAATTTGCCCCATAACTGCCAGCCTCTGTGAGCTTCATTTGACTGGAGCTGGACGCTATAGGTGACAGTCCCTAAGCTCACTTCCTTAAATAGTCTGTGGTTTGGCTGACAGCATGACATTAAATGGGATTTTGGAATATATAACAATTTTTAACCATAACACTTGTTACAGTATGGTTGGAACCACACTTTGAGAACACCAAAGCGCTCAAAATGATCACAGTAGTGCACTAGTTTAGATGTAAGACCACCTTGTGTCATTATAATGTGTGACATGTGCTGCAGTCACACAGAGAAATACTTTTAATGCACAGAAAGCTCCGAGTTGTGCTTGTCTCGCACTGTGGATGTATTTATTTATTTATTTATTTGAATTAGGACAATGCATATTGATAAACGGAGAAGTTCAATTTGTCAACTGGACAAAGTTTGTTTGGTTGAAAACGTTTCGCCGCTCATCCGAGAGGCTTCGTCAGTGCTGGTTAGACACTGCTTATATCTAGCTGCAGGGAGGAGCTCACTACACTGAAATAGCTCTGAAACTATCTCCACTAATCTGTCTCTTTGTTTTTCAAATTACTCTGGCGACTAGTTTCGCCTCCCTATTCAAGCCTAACGACCCTCTGAACTTCTCCTTTTATCATGGATTCTACCTGGACGACTGAGGGACTTTTCACGCACAATGCATATTAATCAACATGACAACAAACAGCATCAATGTAAATATGCCGGAATTAGCTCAGTAGCTATTTTACATCCGTTGTCCTAAGGCAGGTCATAACGGAGAATATTTAGAGGAACACGTAAAAGAAACAGAAGTGTACATAGACATGACAGCAACTTAACCGCAATAGACCATTCTCTGAGTTTAAGATCCCCAGAGAAAAAGAAAACTGATGTAAAATGTAAATAAGTACTGTATGTATCTTGCGCCTGTGTCCGTCACTCCATCTGCCCCTGAAACTCTGTTTTATTGGATGTAGTTGTAGAAGTGATGTTTTTCGTGGTTAGTTATGATATCACAGAGCGGCTGAGCTTTTTAGTCAAATGAAGCCAAACGGAGTCTGTTTTGTGACACCCAAAGCAGCTCTCTGCCCCCTCCTCTCATCAGACAGTCTAAGGGTGACTCGGGTTTTAGTCCTGCACCAGTCGCACTCCAGTTCAGTTTTGTTAATGGCACTAGAATAAACTCTTGCCCTTTTTAGCTTTTTACGTAGACGTGGAGTGTGTGGGACTTGATAGAAGGAGGTGTATTTTTGTCTCGTCAGTGGGATCCGTCTTTAAAGCAGCAGCTGAAGTTAGGCTAGCTAGTGGTTTAATCAAAGAATACATGATAGAATGTTCATGGTTTACTTTACATGCCGTCAATCTGCGCACACATATCCTACAGTGTGGTTTCCCTAGTACGTGTGTGTTTTGGTGAGAAATTGTTATAAATTTCAAAATCCTATATATTACCCCTTTAAAGCTGGCACTGTACTATATTTGATACTGTATATTACTACTGTATATTACTGACTACTACTTTTCTATTTAAATCTGATTGTACATATATACAGGGCTGGACTGGGACAAAAAAACGGCCCTGGCATTTTTGGCTCAGAACGGCCCCTCATAATTAGCGGAGCACAACAGCCTAATTTATGATTGTGTTCCCGAAAGTAATGTATTTTACTATTGTCATGTCTTGGCTGAGGGGAAACACCTTCTTCACTACAGGGTTTGTAGCATCTTGCTTTGGGAGGTGATTTAAAAATTCTTGCATTCTAACAGGCTCTGGACTCAACAGCTTGGCTCGACTAGACAGGAAGAGGGACAGATTATTACAGTTTATTAAGCGATAAATAGAAAACCTAAATTAAAAATAAAAATATTGGGAAGTACCTGGAAAAACTGTGGAACTATCTAAACCATCAAAACATTTAGTATCTTTAGGTAACATTTTTATTTTTGATAATGATCAGATAAATCTCATACTAAGGCAGCATGTGACAAGGCAAGATGGCTGAGCGGAAGTAACGATGCTCTCACTTAAGGTCGCTTAAGGCTATATCCACACGGCAACGCAACGCAGGATATTTTTCTTACTGGGTAAAAAAAATACCACGTCCACACTGGGAACGGATCAGTAAAATATCACATACACATGGCAATGGCACTGCAGGACACTAAAGGATATGAAAATGGACTTTTAACTTCTACTTGGACACATGACACGTCCGTGAGACCTTCGGGACAGGTTCCGGACACCAGGCCCGGCGCCAGACATAAAATATTAAGGGGGCGATGAGTTTATCACAGGGGGCGGGGTCGCGTCCCACACACACACATATATCCCACTCCTTGCGTGTGTAATGGGTCAGGCGCGCTCCTCGAGAGCTCGTGTATTTAGACTACACCTTTGTAAGAGACTGACTGAGTTTATTATTATTATTATTTGAACGTAGACCCTCGGTCAAGTGATCTCCTGCACACCACAAAACCAAGCCAACAAATGATCTGAGCAACGCTAAGAGACAGTACATTAACGCCACATAGCCCTCCACCACAAGCGCAAACACAGCGCAATTGGGCAATGCGCAACACAGCGCAACTCTCACATCTGAGGGAGCGGGACTGACTACGTGAGGGGGCGTCGCCACCAAACGCCCCCTCGTGGCGCCGGCTGTGCCGGACACGTCCCTTTCTCCGGAGCTCGTGTACAGAGTGCGATTTAGCTCCGAAACACACGATATGCGAATTATCAGAAAACACTGCAGTCAGTGAGTCATAATTATTATCAGCCAAAAGTTCTCTCTCCATTATGCGTAAACCATTTATAAACCAGATCTAAATCGAATCTAAACCAGGTAATAACTAACTGAGGTCTGGGTGGGTGTCAGTCTGTTATCTCCACGGCCTTACGCACAGTTTGCCCACACACGTCGTTACGCACAGACCCGGCACGGCACACTCACGTTTTGAACATCTTCTCCATGTCTTTGACCGGTTTTCGGGAGAACTCCTTGAATTCGGTGTAGGCGGTTGAACACTTTGCTCATGTGCACTTCTCCGCGGCCCTCGTTCAGCTCCCCGCGCCGCTGCAGCTTCGCCCCCAGCTCCGAGCCCGCGCTCTCGGTGCTGGGTTTGTGGGACGCCAGGTCCACGGCCACCGGCTCCGCGGCCCCGTCCCCGATGAACAGGCGCCGGTTCAGTTTGGAGGAGAGCTCGTCTGTGGCCATGGTCCGGACGGTTTGGGGGGAGCGCGGAGATGGAGCAGGCGGGTTTAAAAGAATCTGGCGAATGTTGTGCTGTAAGCTGCAGTACTTTTTTTTTTCAATAACGCAAGTAAACTTAACAGTGACTGCTGCGGCTCCTCTCCCTGTCCCTCTTCAGCCTGGGCTGCAGAGGACATGGAGGCTCCAGCCCTTCCAGAGTGAGGCTTTTTAATGTTTTCGCCCGCTAATTCTCTGCACCTCCTTTCTTTCGCTTTTCCGATTATGAAACTGGCGCGGATCAGCGCAGGGAAAGGGGTGGGACCGCTCTCGTAAGCTTCTATATCCTGATTGGTTTAGTCCACTGTCTATATTGACGATGGACCAATGGGCCGCCTCCTTTAAATTGTGGGCCGGTGACCGGGCTCTAGGTTCAAAAAAAAACAAAAAAACAAAAAAAACAGCATCGGCCCCGGCCCCGAGGACTGTCGGCCCACCGGGAAAATGCCCGGTATGCCCGATGGCCAGTCCAGGCCTGCATATATATTTATTATCATTATCTTATGTATATAATTGTGTCTTATCTGACACTGGTCTATTGCTCTTTGGTTGCTATTCCATCTATTTTTCTTTCTGTTCTTTTACCCTCTGTTTTATATCATATATTATATTTGATGAGTGAGCTACCGTGCCCAAAACAATTTCTCTTGTGGATCAATAAAGTTTGTCTAAGTCTAAGTCTAAGTTAAACCTATCTATCTTATATTTGTTCAATTGCAGGTGTTAATATTGCTAAGAAATTACCTTGGAAAACATACGAGGGGCACCGCCTCTCCACAGATCTGACCTGTAATTTGGCCTGGTGGCTTCACTTACTTGTCTCCATGGAGAAAGATAAGTTTAATAAAATACTGGGGAATATTCAAGGCAAACAAGCAATGGTTAAGGTACCCAGTGAGTTTTGGAATTCTGGTGTTCTAAGATTGTTTCTCTGTTCTCAAAAGGCAGGTCTTAAAATGTCCCAGATATAATTCTTTTGCCATGGAGTTTGCATCTTTTCTCTGTAGTGGATTTGCACCCAATGCTTCAATCAAAATCATGCACAATAGAATACTGTAGCTAGCAGCAAGAAAACTTGGTTGTTGCATAGTGTCTTTATTGGATCGTCTTTGGTTAATCATCTTTTGTGATATGATGCTGTACAAATACAATGAACTTAACTGTAAACTAAGGTTGTGTCTAGAGCAATTCATATTATAAGTTTTTGTCTAAAACCAAGAACTCACTACAGTAAACACAAAATAGCCAGAAAAGGCAAAAACAGATTCAAAGTCTTCAGTGCTGAAATTCTCCCCGATTTAGCCCACCCCATAAAAAGATGGCACTGCTTTAATCCTTTTTCCACTGTAAGAGAAAACTCTAGACTGAACATCTGAGTCACCAAACATCATTCCTCTGGGCATTAGAGTTTCATCTGACAGGCCAAAGTCTCACAAACACTTCCAGCCATCCAGCTCTCCATTTGAACCGCAGACTTCTCCAGTTCTCTCTTGTGAACAAAGAACCGAGGGGAGGGAGACGGGGGGTCACATGGGGCTGCTGACCTTAAGAGAAGTATGAGCAGGCAGGGATACGGACTCTGAAAAGGTTGAGCAAGGCTTTCAAAGATGGTTTATTGTGTGAAGATACAGTCAAAACAAAGACAATGATAAAATAAGTTGAGTTTAAAGTTACACATTTCAGGGAACTCAATGAAAACCACAAGAGATGCAACGGTATTTAATCAGTTTCGGACATAAGATAAGATAAGACTTTATTGATCTCACACATGAGAAATTCACTTGCCACATTAGCTCCAGGCAGTTTAGTGCAAAGAAAAGTTTGAACAAAGTGCATGCAAATAGTAATAATAATGAAATAAGTAAATAAGAGAGTATAGAAAAATATTGCACGTCTCGACTATACAGTGGAGTTATACAGTCTGATGGCGGTGGGGATGAAGGATCTGCAGTAGCGCTCCTTCTTGCACTGGGGGAGCCTCAGTCGGCTGCTGAAGGAGCTGCTCAGCTCCTCTACAGTCCGGTGCAGAGGGTGAGAGGCAGAGGTGGGACAAAGTCATTGCTGGGCAAGTCCCAAGTAAGTCTAACTCTTTTGCACTCAAGTCCGAGTGAAGTCCCGAGTCAAGAGTATCCAAGTGCCGAGTCAAGTCCGAAGTCAAAGCTCACAAGTTTCAAGTCGAGTCCAAAGTCCTAGCATTTTAGTTTCGAGTCATTTCGAGTCCCCTTTACAAAGAAATAAAATTTCTACAAATCATATAATGTCTGCAAGATCTGTATTCATGATTGGATGTTGTGCAAGCCGCGCGCACATGCTCTTTGCATACATTTTCGCAGATTCACAAGTACAACGAGTGCGGTCCTTATCAACATACTTTTAGAGTTTTTTTTTTTCATTGGACGTAGCAAGTCATCAAGAAGCTTAACGGGCCGCATTTGGCCCCCGGGCCGTAGTTTGCCCATGCCTGCTCTAGACTCTAGAATTTATTTAGACAATTGAATGTAATTTTTTTTCATGTAGCCTTATGTCTGTGCAATTAGACTTAGACAAACTTTATTGATCCACAAGGGACGTTATTTTAAAATTCCTCAATTATCCAGTACGTTCCATAGTGGTCCATGGTCATACTAGTCTATGTGGTCGAACACTTGTTCACTTCGAAAGCCATTCAGGAAAGAACTTTTTTGCTTGCTCAAATGAGTATCTAGTTTCAATACTTATTTTAGTATCGCTTAGATACTTTTGACAACAACCTTGACAAGGCGCACCTGTTAAATGAAAACCCTTTCAGAAGAATTCATCATGAAGCTCAGTGAGAGAAGTCCAAAGGTTTGCAGCCCGATCAACAAAGCGAAGGGTGGCTAAAATGTTTTTCCTTTGCTACATAATCCTGTACATCTTGTTTTAATTTTTCTCTAGAAAGTATGGACTCTTGTGAGATTTTAGTCGTGTTATAATGTTATGTTTTGATTATTCACACATGTTTGAGTAACCCATTAGTGTCTTTACATCTCCAAAGCTCAAAATGCTCTGTTCTATCTTATGATGACATGTAGTGCTAGTTTTCAAGTTAACAGTTACTTTTTACATTTTGTTCAGTAGAGATTGGCAATTTCAGAGCTGAAATTATCCAAATGATTCTAGTGAAGGTGTATGGAGTTTTAAAACACACTGGAGCACTTCCTGTAGTAAATACTTTATGTGTTTTCAGTGTGAGAGAAGAACACAGTCTAAATATGCAGGATTTGTGTGTTGAACATGTATGAATGAAACAAAACACAACTCCAGGTATGTTTGTGATGAAGACCCAACATTATAACAGGTCAGAAAATAACGTAATAAAGTAAAAACAGTTAATTAGAAGGTGTGTCCATCATTTTGACCAGCATTGTATAAAATAAACTACTTTAGAGAGAAATAAGGGAGCCATGTTGGAAGGTAGACCACTCCACTTCTCACTCCCACCAGATTTGAAATGTCACGGCGAGGTCTTTGGGAGGTGTAACATTAGAGTCACACATCCGCGGGGAACAGTGGCAAGGTGATTCATTTGTGCGGGGTGACGACAAGGTTAGCTACAGCGTCACTACCCTTCACATCTCTGAGCAGCGCATACCCTCGTACACGTTCAGGTAAGAAACATTAAAGCGGCCCTATATCTTATCACTATATATATTCAAAATACATTACAGTGGTACCTCACCTTACGAAAGACCCAACAAACGAAAATTCCAAGTTACGAAACGCCTTCACGTTAAATTTTGGTCTCTAGATACGAAAGAAAATTCAAGTTACGAAACACGAAATCTCAAAAATTCTAATAATGCGCGGTCAGCCACACACATTATACGCTTTTCTCAGACTGGATTTAAACTTTTCTCACATTTGTCTCTCGTTTAAACACTCAAACTTTCATAGATTTTCAACAAAATGTATTAATAGTGAAGTGTGGGGGGAAGGGGGAGGGGGAGAAGACTGCGCGCGGACACGTGTGTGATAGCGCAGCATGACCCGGCGCAAGGCTGAGAGGACGAGACCCGTGCTCAAACCGTGCCTCCTCTAGACCAGGTCTAAACCAGGTCTAAACCAGGTCTAAACCAGGTCTAAACCAGGATTAAACCACCGCGGCTCTTGCCTGCGTTCGTTCATGCGCTCAGACTGCCTGCGGTCCCGAGGGCAGGAACATCCCCTCCCCTCCTCGATGCTCGCCTCAGCCGTGACTCGTGAAGTACAAAGGCAGAGCTAGCACGAAACCAGGAAATAGACCCGCACGCGGTGGTTTAATCCTGGTTTAGACCTGGTTTAGATCTGGTCTAGAGGAGGCACAGTTTGAGCATGGGTCTCGTGCTCGCAGCCCTGTGCCGGGTCATGCTGCGCTATCACACACGTGTCCGCCCTCCCCCTTCCCCCCACGCACGCAGTCGCTGCTCGCCTCAGCCGTGACTCGTGAGGTACACCGGTGCTGCTGCTAATAGCAGAGCTAACACGAAACCAGGAAATAGACCTGCACGTGGCGCTTTAATCCTGGTGTCCAGTCCTGGTTTAGTCCAGGTTTAGTCCTGGTCCAGTCCAGGTATAGACCTTGTTTAGACCTGGTATAGTCCACGTTTAGTCCTGGGTCTACAGTCTCTTAGCCAATCAGGACGCAGAACACAGTGTTACACTATAAAAAAAAGTTACACTATTAAAAAAAACTTGGATCGGGGCCTTGGAACGAATCAGGCTTTTTCCATTGAAATAGCTACTCAACTTACGAAAAATTCACGTTACGAAACCACTTCTGGAACGAATTAATTTTGTAAGGTGAGGTACCACTGTACCTGAGAACAGACAGCTGTGTTAGTCTTTGGGAGCGTTTTTCACACAGTAAGCAGGAGTGTTAATGTGAACTTATCAGAGTTGTAGCTGCAAACTAGGATATAGTATTTTCAGATACCATGGTACCACAAATACAAACTATGTATTTGCTTTTTAAAGACCAATTTTTTTACCATCTTAAAATGTGAAAAACCAACGTAACATTTTTGTTTCACACTGATATCAGCTACATGCTCCCTTGCAAACAAACAAGAACTCACATACATACATAAAACTCAAGATTTTTTTAAAATTTTACTCCAGTACGTGAACAAAAATCGCATATAATCGCTTTAATGTGCTATAATCAGTGAGTAAGAAAGTGAGATTGAGATAATTTTACTTGACTAACTGAAAATAGAAGTTTGTACTGTGTGCAATAGTTCAGCCTTCCAACTATTGCAATCAACTTTTCAGTGTGTGACTTTTTAGGGATATTAGTTATTCTGAATCAGATAAAGAAAGTAAAATATAGAAAAAAGTAAAAGGAAGCCATTAAAACATAAGAAAACAGACAAGTAAAAGGCAGTCAGCACCATGGAACTGCCGATACCACCTGTTTAATTAAAATGTGTCAAGTTGTGCAAGCTTCCCACTGACGGGCGAGATTTAGTTGTGTTGAATAATGACCATTTGGTGGCTGAAGCGCAAATACAAGCGAAGGACTGACTCTAAAACTAAGAGAGAGAGAGAGAGGCAGCAGGCGCAGTGGCCGAGACGCTTGTCCCTCCCTCCCACAGTGCGAGTGGGCGAGCGAGCTGATAGAAAAGCACAGGGACAGATTAAGACACAGGCCACCGAGCCAGAGCTCATTTCATGTCATGTTCAGATGTATTTAGCAGGGAAAAGAGAAAGATAAAGGAGAGGTTTTCCCTGTTTTCAACATAACAAAAAGTTGACATTGTATTACACTTAAGTACAAACCATTTTCCTATCCTTGACCATTACAGGCTAATCGTAACCAGACACATTTATGGACAAACTACATCTAATATGCCTGTTATTTATATTTATGCCAATGTAGGCTATATGTTGACAGTTAAATTAGAGTTAAAGATTTGTTTTAAACTGCTCATTTCCCTACACAAACAGAGTAGAGCAGAGTCAGCACAAAGTTAATTTCAATTTAGGAAACTTTTGGGCATGTATAGGGGAATACTAACCTTGCACAGCAAGATGGATTCTTGCAACATTTGTTCAGACGTGACAGACATATGCATCTGTGCATTTGTGAGCAGGGAATATGTCAGTGCTTTTCTGGATGGATGGAATGGATGTAACAAAAGTTAAATTTTTCATGACGTTCCGTGTTTTCCAGTTGCTTTCAGTGAGAGCTGATAATGTGTAGAACTCAGTTCAGAGTGACACACATATCAATCTGGCATGAGCCAGGTTAAAAAAATACTATCTTTTAAATGCAAAACATTTAAACTAACTTCATCACCTTTCATAAAAGTGAACTATAGAGCAAAAACTGAAACTGAAACTGAAAAAGTGAATCATGAGTGAGGTATGGGTAACCCTACATTACTCACTGGGTGGAGGGCAGCAGTCAGACTCTTATACTAGATACTGTATGGTGTATTTAAAATGGGACCTGACATCTAAACAGAGTTTAGGTACAATAGAGGTTAAACAGAACTTCTAAACTGGGCAGCACCTGGAGGACTAAAGGGGAGAGTGAGGGGGGAGGAGGGGCAATTTGAGTGTTTATTTCCACTTAAAGGTTTGGGGGTAAGAATTTAAACAGGTTCCTGACTGAGTAATTACTGATGGTAATTGTGGATCTCGTCAGATCCTGGGAGCTAAGCAGGCCGGGCCTGGTTAGTACTTGGATGGGAGACATTGAGAAAAACAAGTGCCACAGAGGGAAGGAGTCTCTCTTGTGGAAACGGTTGTTGTATCCTTAAACTTCACCCACAATGACCACTATTAATGAGTGTTGTTGGTGGTCAGAGGGGCTGATGGCACAGATTTCACAGCCTCGCTTCCGTCAGTCTCCTCAGGGCAAGGCATGGGTACAATACTAGTTTACGTGTGGAGTGAATAAATAATTCACCGTAAACATTTTGGGGGTCTTGAAAGGCACTATATGTATTGTTAGTAGTAGGCATAGTAGTAGTAGTAGTACTTACACAATCATTCTAGGTACTTGCAGCTGTATTTCCTTGTTAGATGCACTGGTATGTATTCTTATGCAGGACAGAACTGTTTATCCCAATACTGCTATCAAGGTGATATTTACTTACCAAAATACGCAATTAACAACATACATTTTAGACACTTTGATTATGCTCTGAACATAAGAAATATTGTGTGGGCTGTTTTTTCCTGAGCAAAGAAAAACCCTTCTCCGCAGTCACAAAATCAATTGGCTGGTTTCTTCAATGTCTTTATTCAGTGTAGGACTTTGAGAGCAGCAGCCAGTGTTACAGGCCAAGCACACGGCCAGGACTCACAGTACGTTATCCGATATGGAACTTGGATACTGCAGCGTTGTACAATAGCACGAGGAAAACAAGACAAACTGAAGTAGACATGTAGCTTTTTCACAGTTTGTCAGTGCATTTACAGTTTCACACTCCTTGTACAGTTGGTTTTACATTATGTTTCTTACTTAATATGAATGTATCATGTATGTCACTACCTCACTGTAAATGCTCCTGTTACCTGTACAATAACCTGCTTCATAACCCACGTGCAATACTTATACTATACTATATTATGTGCAATCTGTGAAATACTGTGAAATACACCTTATTTAATCCTACCTGTACCTTTGTATGTTATAATGTTTTATTACATATTTTCTTAATTATATTGTTTACCTCTTCCCCTGCACTTTTCCCCCATCAACCCAAAACATGTACCATAGGTACCTCACCTTACGAATGACCCAACAAACGAAAATTTCAAGTTACGAAACGCCTTCACGGTAAATTTTGGTCTCTAGATACGAAAGAAAATTCAAGTTACGAAACTTGAAATCTCAAAAATTCAAATAATGCGCGCTCAGCCACACACATTATACGCTTTTCTCAGACTGGATTTAAACCCCTCTCACACCTGTCCCCCGTTCAAACCCCCAAACCCCCACAGATTCCCAACAAAACGTATCAATAGTGAAGTGTGGGGGGAAGCGGGAGGGGGGAGAAGACTGCGTGCGGACATGTGTGATAGCGCAGCATGACCCGGCGCGGAGCTGCCAGCAGGTCCAGACCAAGGTCTAAACCTGGACTGGACCAGGACTAAACCTGGACCAAACCAGGACCAAACCCGGACCAAACCAGGACCAAACCAGGACTAGACCAGGTGGATTAAAGCGCTGCGCGCGGTCTATTTCCTGGTTTCGTTTCGAGTCACAGCTGAGGGGAGCAGCGAGTAGGACAGCACGCAGTCTGAGCGCATGAACGAGACCCATGCAAGAGCCGCGGTGGTCTAGACCTCCTCTAGACCTGACCAGGTCTAGAGGAGGTCTAGAGGAGCCGCGGTGGTCTGGACTAAACCAGGACTAAACCTGGACTAAACCAGGAGGAGCCGCAGTGGTCTGGACTAAACCAGGACTAGACCAGGTGGACCAAAGCGCGCGTCCACCCCCTGGCCTCGCCTCGAGCCACAGCCGAGGCGAGCCGCCGCTCGCACGCAAGAGCCGCAGCGGTCCAGACCCGCTCCAGACCTGCCCGCGTAAGGTGCTCACAGAGTGGCCTGGATAGAACCGTGAGGTCGGCCTCTTCAAGACCTCCAGGCCGGTGACCGGGACAATCCTCTGAGCTATGCCCGCGTAAGGTGCTCACAGAGCGGCCTGGATAGAACCGTGAGGTCGGCCTCTTCAAGACCTCCAGGCCGGTGACCGGGACAATCCCGGACCCATGCCCGCTTAGGGAGCTCTTAAGGCGGGCTGGCAGTGTCCCCCTGGGTCCCTGGATGTCTGGGGCTCCGTGCCTGGCAGGTCTAGAGCAGGTCCAGACCACACTATTAAAAAAGTTACACTATAAAAAAAAAATTAAAAAAAACTTGGATTGGGGCCTTGGAACGAATCAGGCTTTTTCCATTGAAATAGCTACTCAACTTACGAATTTTTCACATTACGAAACCACTTCTGGAACAAATTAATTTCGTAAGGTGAGGTACCACTCTACTCTTATTGCATGTTATTAGTACTTCTTGACTATCTTAGCCAGTCAGCGGGTTCTTCTGATCCTAAGCATTTCATTGCATTATTGACCTTGTGTTGATCCTGCATATGACAAATAAACATCTTGAATCTATATTTTTATTTATTTATATAGTATATTTTTATTCATTCATTCAATTTGACATCAGTGCAGGGACTCTACTCAGTCTCTAAATCAGGGTTGGAAGAAAGATTTACTGTTTTAGAGTGGAATAAAATCAATACCCATTCACACATGCATTCATATACCAGTGTACGCAGACATTGTGGGTTAAGTGTCTTGCCCAAGGGCACAGTGACAGCATTAATTTGTGAGAGCTGGAATTGCACCACCAACCTGTCGGTCAGTGGGTCTGACCGCTTTATCAATTATGTTTATGTCGAGAGCGGGATTCAAAGCACCAACCTTCAAATCAGTTGACAATCTCTCTACTGTCTCATTCATAAATATACTATGTAAGTAGGATTTGCTGAGGACTTTGTGTGCCTTGAGGGGTTCCTAAGTTTGCCAAGTGTGAGTCATTTAAATGAAGTAAATAGTTGTAGTTGTAGAGCCCGGAGCAAACTTCTGAACCAGAAGAAAATCCACAACAACCCCATTGCCAAATCGAAAGAACAAGACAGAGTAACAGTGATAAAATCTTAAAGGGATAGTGCGTTTTTTAATTTTTTTTTTATGTTAATCTGTATGGGTTTCCTTCTAAAAGTTTCGTGCGGTAATACTGGCTTACCTCTGACAGTCTTCGCTCAGCCCGGTTCTGCTCGCGTTCTGGAGCTTGCGGCGGACCGCATCCGCCGTACACATCCGCTAGAAGTGAACAGGCAATAGAGCTAAATGTAAGATGACACGGACGGACCATGTGTCTTTCTGATTGGCTAGTCTGCCTGTTGTCAAAATTACTCAACTACATGAACTGCATAAAATCAATATTCTGTCAGAAAATATATCTAGTCACTTCAATGTAGATATTTTACTTATCAAATACTTCTTTGAGGACAAAACGCCACAGCACATTTAAACCAAAAGACTCTTGCTCCTCTTACTTCCTCTGTATTTACATTTACGTGGCTCTCTGATGCCTCGTCCATTCCCCACAGTGCAGTAGCAGCAGTGTGTGTGTGTGTGTGTGTGTGTGTGTGTGTGTGTGTGTGTGTGTGTGTGTGTGTGTGTGAAATAAGCACACTCACTGGACCATGGCAGAGTGGTAAAAATGTCTGTGCCCTGTAGCTCTTCTCCTCAGGCATCACCCTCTCTCTCTCTCTCAGAGCTTTCACCTTCTTCTGGAGGAAGAAGCTTTTTGTGAAACGATTCCCTGACAGCCACAGGAGGCCGAGGGCGCAGGGCAGCTGACAAGTGGCCTGCTTTTGATAAATAATATACAGCATGTCAATACATTTATACAGCATGTCCAGAAAAAATCTGATAAAATAATAGGATAACCCAGTAATTAGATCTTTTTTGGTGTGTGTGTTTACATGCACAAGATAAATATTATCAACGGGAGCCAGTTCTGTCTTTAAAACTTTTATCCTTAGGCAAGACACTTCACCCACATCGCCTTTGGTGTGTGCGTGAATGATCGACGGCAGTCAACGGTGCAGATTGACAGACTCGCTTTCGTCAGTGTGCCCCAGGGCAGCTGTGGCCACAATAGTAGTTTATCACCACCAAGTGAGGAGTGAATGAGTAATGACTACAGTGTGATGCCTTTCATATAGAAAATGTCATACCCCGGGGCCTGGACACTGGTAGTGGGGAAGAGGAGGAGATTGGAATTCTGAGGTGGCTGACGGCTCTGCTGCTGTGGGGAAAATAGGTAGCTTAAAATGAGAGGTGATGATTGTTTTGTTTTACATTATACAATATGTATTAATACTATTTAGAGTTCAGAGATCTGATTTTGTGTTTTACACTTTTCACTAGAGGTGGGTGGTATGACCAAAAATTGCTATCACCGTATTTTTCAAAATTATACCGGTATCATGGTATTTGACGTTTTTTTTTTTTTTTTTTCATGCATGACTAGGTGTTAACCCCATTTCCTAATAATTTAGAGAATAATTACTGCAGTAAATTTGACTTGGTAAATCATATCTGGGTCCAGTGTTTTAATCATCTCCTAGAAGCATCTTTCTCGACAGGACTAAGTGGAACCATGTCTAAGTGGATAGTAATAGTGTTGGTAATATCGTTCCACAGTTTGCTTTTCTTGTCGTAGGCAGTCCCCTTTTTGAGTGAAGTCTGAGTCGCTACAACTTTAGCCCGGCAACATTTACAGAATATGTTTGTTTGATCAGTATCAGATCTTTTAAAACCGAAGTACTTCCACACAACTGACACGGCTCCTCTTTTCAGTATAAGTTTCTCTGTTTCTAACAATGTCCATGTTGTTCACCGCTCAACACACACTGTAGCTGTGTCCCAATTTGAGGGTTATTGATCCGTATGCATAATTTGCGTGGTGCATGTTGTTAGCATTAGCGTTTGCAGCGTGTCTGGGCGCTGCGAGCGGCTCCGTGGACCTGTCCCATTTTGGCAAGGACCTTGCGGTCCACGGAGGCTAGTTCGAGGGCTGCAGCTTTTGCAGCCTTCAGAGCCGCTGAAAAGTGGCCAAAAAAGCAGCAGAGGCTGCAGCTCTCGAATTGGGACACGGCTTACGCTTCTACCACTCTCATGCCACTGCAAAACAGTTCCCCAGTGCGACGTTCCAGCGCTCTGTGTTCCCGATGTTTTGTACGCACACACTCACCGGTATTGCGGTAAATGAAAAATTCATATCATTAAAAAAAAAACACTGGTATTCGGTATGAATCGGTATACCGCCCAGCCCTACTTTTCACCTTTTTAGATCCAGGCAATGGATTGCAAGTACCGTATTTTCCGCACTATAAGGCGCACCTAAAAGTCTTCAATTTTCTCAAAAGCCGACATTGCGCCTTATAATCCGATTCGCCTTATATATGGATCAATATTGGTTAATCATGGCTACCGTAGTCAATCACTACTGTAGCTTCTATTCTATGCACCTTATAATGCGGTGCACCCTATATATGGAAACAGTTTTAAAATAGGCCATTCATTGAAGGTGCGCCTTATAATCCAATGTGCCTTATAGTGCGGAAAATACGGTATATTCTTTCCATTATTATTATAATTAAAACCCAAAAAATGTAAAATTGGCATTATTATCTCTTTACCCATCTTTTTGCCTGGATACAGCATTCTAGTTTTGCCACAGTTTACTGTCCAAATTCAAACCCTTTTCTACACAAACCTGCAGCTGAATACATTTTTGCACAACTTTTGTGAATATTGCATTATCACTTTGCTTTGTCTGCTACACATTTTTTCTTCAATGCAATTTCAGAGCAGAATGTCTCACAGAGAACGCTCTTGTAAACAGCAGCTCATTTTCTTGTCACTTTCCCTCTCACACAGACCTCTTTCATCAACACTCTGCTGACGGAGGGAGGAGAGGCAGAACTTAAGTGCATAGGGTGCAGTTCTAAAGGTGACATTAGAGGGGGCTGTGCCTATAAGCATAGATTATAATACTATTTTCTTTGCCATTGAGTGCTTGCCTGCTCAGCCAAGATTACAGGCTTTTCCTCTATATTATTCAATCTTATCTCTCAGAGTTCAAATGGACGTGATTTACAGGTGAAGTCGTCAGTTGGAGAAATGCGTAGATAACTGTCTGGTAGAACATCAGCAGGCGCTTCTGGGAGATGTTAAAGGACTTCAGCCTTCTGAAAGAAAGTAGAGTCTGCTTTGTCCCTTTCTGTAGAGCAGGTCTGTATTCTCGGACCAGTCCAGTTTGTGGTTGAGATGTAGGCCCAAATACTTATAACTCTCTACAACCTCCACAGTGTCCCTGTCAATGGCCAGCTCCTCCTAAAGTCCATCACCATCTCTTTTTTCTTTGCAGTGTTCAGTTGAAGGTGGTTAGCCCTGCACCAAACCACAAAGATCTCAGCAAGCTGCATGTATTTTCCTTCATCACCGTTCCTGATACACCCCACAATGGCTGCATAATCAGAGTACTTCTGCATGTGACACAGCTCTGAGTTGTATCTAAAGTTGGACATGTAGGGTAAACAGACTGATAACAGTACAGTCCCCTGTGGAGAACAGTTTCAGAGGTGCTGTCCCCCAGTCACACATACTGAGGTCTCCAAATGAGGTCATTTGTAATCCAAAAAATCCTATATATAGCCTAGTACTTATTTGAAATGTAAGCAATAATAGAAATGGAATGTTAGTCTTAAATCTTAGCTTTGCTTCCATTTTTAAAGTAACTTTTGTATCATGTGATGTGTCTGGAATAGAATGTGTATAATGTGTCTTGCAGGGACACAGTTTGGGAGATGTGAACTCAATTGGTGCTCCTATAATAATAACAACTGTAATAACATGCATGTAGCTATAGTTACCACAGCTTACTTATAATACTTTGCAATCACTGCAGCCTCAATGTGATAATTTTGTGTATTCTCTTATCCATGGGTTTTAGAATGATAAAATATATCCGGCTATACACTACAGGATAATTTGTCCACTTTAAGATGTGATTCCTTTTCCCCCAACTTTGGATCTTCATTTGAGGTTTTTAAAAGAGTTGTGTTTTGTTTCATTCACGCATGTTTACCACACAACTCTTACGAATTTAGACTGTGTTCCTCTTTCACTCCATTGTGTTTTTAAACTCCATAAACTTTCACTACAATCATTTGGATGATTTCAGTCCTAGAATTGCCTGTCTTTACTGAATTAATTGTAAAAAGTAGCTGATTACTCAAACGTGTGAATGAAGGTATGTTTCTGATGAGGTAACAATATTATAACATGGCTTAAAGCTTATAAGAATCCCTTTTATGTAATATAGGATCTTTAAAAAGTAAAAAGGCTGTAGTTCCTTGCTCAGATTAGTGACCGTGAACATGATTCTTCTTCCTGTGTAGTTTATGGCCAGCCTCTGTGCATTAAAAGAATTAATCTCCACTAGTGCACCACATTTCACAAATAATAATAGCACAGTTTTGACTTGCATCTAAAGTAGAAGTACAATGCTCTGATATTTTGAGCATTTTGGGGGCTCAAGGTGAGTTACTGTAGTGTAGACAGGAAACAGCTGGTGAGAGAACTCACTTTTAGCTTGTAGTGCTGCTCTGTCTGCTGCAGTCTTTCCACTAGGGGAATCATGAGCTTTTTAAATCTCATATAATTCTACTCATGTCTATGGTGTGTGCTATTGTTTAAGAATAAAAAATCCTGTATGTGGTGTCCTGTATGGGTTATCCTATTATTTTATCCTGTATGTGGTAAAGGTGCTGCGACATATGTTAACCGTGAGCGGGTTGGGGTTCAGTGAGAGAGGTTAAAAACACAGACAAAGGCAAGATGTGGTCCACAGTTTTACTTTTTTTTCAATAGACTACAAAAAAGTGTGGGTGCAAAAAGTGCAAGGTGCAATATGGAGGCAGGCAGCAGAACACAGAATGATGTGTGGAGGCGTCTTTTATCTGGTCTGTCTGATTGCGTTAAACTACAATAGCTAATATGGGGATGGTAAAAAATGAACGCTAGCTTAAAATATTGCCCTAACACTTCATAAAACAAACCCAAATCCAACTAACTAAAATCTCAACTACAGTATATACTTAAAAACCCTAAAATCATCCACCACGTAAACTTTAAAACCATAAACCAATAAACACCTATCCCACTACCCCCTGTACAACATATTACACTTGGTCCAGCCTGGAACCTCAAAAGGGGGAGCTCGTTTCCAGGGGACTCTTTTAGGACCTGGACAGAAGAAAAAGGAGGTACAGTGGTACCTCACCTTACGAAATTAATTCGTTCCAGAAGTGGTTTCGTAACGTGAATTTTTCGTAAGTTGAGTAGCTATTTCAATGGAAAAGGCCTGATTCGTTCCAAGGTTGTTGTTGTTTTTTTTTTTTTTATAGTGTAACTTTGGGTTCTGCGTCCTGATTGGCTAAGAGACTGTAGAGCCAGGACTAAACGTGGAATAAACCAGGTCTAGACCAGAACTAAACCAGGTCTAGACCATTTCTAAACCAGGTTTAAACCTGGACTGGACCTGGACTAAACCAGGATTAAACCACCACATGCCGCTCTTTGCTGGTTTCGTGTGGCTGGTTTGTGGTTCGGGCTCCAGAGGACGCGGTCCGGGGGCTGCGGTTCTATCTCGTGCTCGCAGACCCGGTGCCGGTCATGCAGACCAGGACTAGCGGTGCTCCTCGCGCTGCGCGGTGAAGTGAGGTGCTCCTCGCGCTGAAGTGAGGTGCTCCTCGTGTGGCGCGGTGAGGTGCTCCTCGTGCAGCGCGGTGAGATGAGGTGAGGTGCTCCTCGCGCGGCGCGGTGAGGTGAGGTGCTCCTCGCGCGGCGCGTGGCTTCCGGAGCCGTGTCTCCCCCCACGCTTCACAATTTAATACATTTTGTTGAAAATCTATGAAAGTTTGAGTGTTTAAACGAGAGAGAAATGTAAGAAAAGTTTAATTCCAGTCTGAGAAAAGCGTATAATAGATCTTAGACTTTAGTTCAACCTTAGATCTCTGTCTTAGATAGTTTACGTTGTGTTTTGTCTTTATATTGTATTTTGTGCCCAGAAAATCGGTCTGTGTGGCTCAGTTTATGCAGGCTCCGCGCGTTTTCAGCGAAAAACCTCCCCCTGCTCTGGGCGCACGGTCCTGAGCCTCAGTCCCGGTGCCACGTCTCCTCTGAGATGCACCGACTCCGGTCCCGGTGTCTCCGTCTGTGCGTAACGTGTCCTCCCCGACGGCTTACGCGCGGAATACGCGCGGCGCGGTGCAGAGCCGAACTGCCGGTGCATTAACCAGACTCTTACATGAATCCGTTAAAAATGTTCCGCTCCCCCCCGCCCCTCTCAGCGCGCACTGAAAGTGCGGTGATGATAAAACAAACTGAGAACCATCAGGTAATAACTTCATTTATATAACTCTCATTAGTTGCTTTGTAGTTTAAGTTTGCTCTTTAGACAAACAGGGCTCTCAACACGCAATTCAACACGCAATCCCCCCCGCTCCTCGGAAATTACAGTCTCACGCACGACCCCGCTCAAAACTTGAGAGCCCTGGTTTAAACGAGAGAGAAATGTAAGAAAAGTTTAATTCCAGTCTGAGAAAAGCGTATAATGTGTGTGGTGAGGCATTTAGAGCCTTAAAACATGTAGAATAATTGTAAAATATAAAGTTGTCCTACTTCGGGGATTTCTCTTGTTGCGGGTTATTTCTGGAACCTAACCCCGTGTGTGTTGATAAAGTGTATTTACGTTTCGGGGCATGCATCTGAGCGCGCATTATTTGAATTTTTGAGATTTCACGTTTCGTAACTTGAATTTTCTTTCATATCTAGAGACCAAAATTTAACGTGAAGGCGTTTCGTAACTTGGAATTTTCATTTGTTGGGTCTTTCGTAAGGTGAGGTACCACTGTACTAAACAAAACGCCACACCGTTCATTAAAATACAATACTAGTGATGCTGAGATGAAGCCTCATGAGGCACTGAATCACTTGAGTCAACTGGTTCGAGAAAGGGTTCATTTCTCGAAGATTCATGTGCGCACGAAACCACCTACTGGCCAAGTGTGTAGCTGTATCTGAACCACAGAATGTGTGATGATTTTTGTGTCTGTTGGGAATGACTATGAATTACAAAACATGTATGACCAAATAATTTATGTACATATATTATCACATATGTATATAATACATTTTGTATGTATTCTGTGTGTGTACATTTTCCCAAAATGGTAATATCATAATATGGCAGGTTAAGTTGTTTTTTCTGAAAATGGCAAGGGTTTAATCAGGCAGAGGACAGTGAAAGTGCTTGTGGAACTAGGAAAAGGGCACAGATTATGCTTGTGTAACTTGGACAATAATATACAGGATAGGGGAAATTTTTATTCAGAAACAAGAGTTTCTCAACAGTTTTTGGTTTTCAGATCAAAGTGTTCCCACACAGGGGAAAAGCTCCTCTTCCTCGCTGGCTCCATCCTATCACCTATCCTACTCTCCTCACTCTCCTAAATCTCTCTGCCTAAACTCTCCAAACTCTCTCCAAACTATATACAGTAAACGCTATGCAAACTCTAGTATCCAAACTCTTCAAACTCTATCCAAACTCTCAATTGACCGCAACTCTCCTTCAAATCCCCACATTTTGAACGGAGCCTGAGGGTCTATACAGCTGGAATAGCCTGCGGCAAAAACTGAACCACTTCCCGAAGCAATCACGTGGTACAGCTGGGCAGCGAGGCTTCAGACGTCATCATTTTTGACTCCTCCCCCAAATGAAGCAATATGTGCTTCGCGAAAACATCCCCTTCATTACTCGACACACGCTTCGAAGCCTCGGCACATCTCGTAACATCATTAGAATTTTTGTGTTTGTTATGGCTGTTGGGAATGACTATGAATTACAAAACATGTATGACCAAATAATAAAACAATTCTGTACATATATTATCACATATGTGTATAATACATTTTGTATGTATTCTGTGTGTGTAAATTTTCCCAAAATGGTAATTTCATAATATGGTAGGTTAATCTGTTTTTCTGAAAATGGCAAATGCATAATCAGGCAGAGGACAGTGAAAGTGCTTGTGGAACTAGGAAAAGGGCACACATTTTGCTTGTGTAACTTGAACAATGACGTACAGCAGTGGTCCCCAACCTTTTTTGCGCCACGGACCGGTTAATTTCACCCAAAATTTTCACTGACCGGTGGGGGGGGGCGGGGCGCGTGGATATCAGTGGATAAATACCACAAAATAAAATTATACAAACAACACAAGAACTGTGGTATGTTATAAATATAATAAACATGAATCCACTGTGTACTTGTATGTAACTTTAATAACAGCGTCCTCATGACATGCGCCAACAACATAACAAGAGTCACAACTTAAACATGCCTTCAAAATAATATAGACCACAAAACAAATATAAAGTACATGAAAAATACAACTCACCATAACGCTGAATCAATGAGAACCCTGAGCTTGTTTCTCTGCTACGAGATGGTGGCATCTCGGCGTAATGGGAGTGTGTTGCTTATGTCCAGTCTACTCCATAACTTTTATCCAGAATACCAGCAGAGTTGATGTCTCGAACATACTTTTAAGGCCGCCCCATTGGAGAGCTAGTCGCCGCATGTTATGCAGAGCGGGCTTGATGCGTGGGAATCACCTTTTAAGCAGGTCTCCTGGTATTGTCAGTAAATAATTGTGTCTAGATGAAAACGGAGCGCTGAGTGAAAACGATGTAATACATATGCCACACCGATATGTAAAAACAGCCAGAGCCACTGGAAATGCAAAGAGCGCATGCGCATAAAGTCCTTTCTCTTCCGCAAACAAACACAAGAAGATAATAATGATGGCGAACTCACATACAAAAGCCGACTCTCTCGTTTGGACCGACGACGAAGTGGAGTTAATTCTACGAGTTACGTTGGATTTCAAAACACGTCAGTATCAGCAGAACGGCAGCTGGGAGTCCTGCCAAAGCACATGATGATGTCATCGCGACGCCATCGCTTTCCAAAAGCTGCGTAGGCTCTTCTTCTGTCTCCTCACTGGGCCTTTTCCCCTTTGCAAAGAAACTTTCCAAAGATGTCTGTTTCTTACTCATTTTGCTACTTGTGGGTTTAATATTGGCGTTAATGTATCAGGTGCCTAAGACAAACCTTGTGCACACATGGAAGTCGACGTGCTCTTTTTGGAACACGGACGGGCCAATTAAAATGAAGGGGTAGGGGAATGAGCCGCCGTGGCCTGGTACCAAAGGGCTCATGGCCCAGTACCGGTCCATGGCCCGGTGGTTGGGGACCACTGATGTACAGGACAGGGGGAATTTTATTCATTTTTATTCAGAAACAAGAGTTTCTCAACAGTTTTTGGTTTTCAGATGTGTTCCCACCAGTGACGGCTGGTCCATAGGGGGCGCTTGGGCGCCGCCCTTCCCAAAGAGGAGAGGAAAAATATAAAATGTATAATACTAAAAATGTGTTTGTTTGTTCTTTTTAATCGATGTTAGTTTTAATTATTTGTGTGTCTCTACATGTAATCTGAATTATTCAAACAAATAAGAGTCATTGAGTGGAAATGTTAACAGTGAATTTCCACCGACATAGTCGTATGGGGCTCGTGTCCAAAGCGCCCTCGAAGTGTAGCGAAATAGCCAATCGTGTGTGGTTGCTAGGAGAAAATTTAAAAAATATGTTTTCTATCAGCCTATCAGCATTGCCGAATAAAATGTTTTTTGGGCGCCCGTGTGCGTCGCACCTGCTACAGAAAGTTTGGATCGCTATTCGCCCTGTCCCAGACTGATTAGTCACGTGATAGGCGTATCCACGTATTATCCGCAGGGAATACGCGGATGAATTATTGTGAAAGGACGTCTGAAATATTGTTTTTAATTATTTATTTTCTGTGCCATCTGTGATAAGATAATCACGAGCAAGTTGAAAGGTCAGTCAGGAAGTAATGCAGGGGATGAGCGCGGGTTTTATTCGGGAGATGCATTTTGGAAGAAGTCACGTTTTCTGCTTGTCCCAAGTCTTAGTAATTAAACGGATTCACGGAAGGTGAATTTGATGCTTTATTGCCAGATAAGTTAAGTTTTCGGTCTGAAGTGGCTTGTTAATGGACTTTGCGAGTAAGCTAGCGACCTGCCAGCTACACCGGAGAGGACCGTTTGAGAGACCGCGATGAGTAACGTTGCCCGAGGGAGAGCGGAACGACGGATGAATTTCACTGCCGCTGCCTATGATTTCTCAACTCGTGAGTGGCGGAGGAGCCAGGGGGTACAGTACATTTTTCCTGTTTGTTTGCCATTGCGGTGAAGGAGCCAGTTCCGTACCCAAGCTACGAACCAGACCTGCAACAGTAGAACTTGGGGTTGGAGAATTGACTATATTTGAGTGTTTTGCCGGCTATAGGATAAATTGTTTATTTGGGCCCATTAGAATATTGTGACTGTTAAACATTTTGTGTGTTGAGGTTTACCCTTGAGATGTTCATCTAAATGCTTGAAAGCACTTTTTTCATTAGATGTAGTATAGTTCATATTTACTTATAACTTTGTTGTGGTCATTGACTGTCATGTTTGTTTGAGGTTAACCCTTTAAACACAAGACATATAGTACAAAAGTAGTTCATTTAAGAGTTTACTCACATTATACTAATAAGAATAATTTCATGTGTACTGTGCATTTTAATAGCCATAATACTGTACTAAAAGGTGTAACCACACTAGTATAAATGTGTAATAAGAACTCAGGTTAGTCTCTCTCACATAACAAACACAATAATAGGCAGGGAAATCTATTGGCACATCAGCCCCACCAAGATTTTTTTTCACCAGCCGCCACTGGTTCCCACACAACGGGAAACCTCCTCTTCCTCACTGGCTCCATCTTGTTACCTATCCTACTCTCCTCACTCTCCTAAATCTCTCTCCCTAAACTCCCCAAACTCTCTCCAAACTATATAAATGCTATGCAAACTGTAGTATCTAAACTCTCCAAACTCTCTCCAAAATATCTCCAAACTCTCTCGAAACTATCTCCAAATTATATAAACGCTATGCAAACTCTAGTATCCAAACTCTCCAAACTCTATCCAAACTCTCCACTGACCGCAGCGCTCCTTCAAATCCCCACATTTTGAAAGGAGCCTGAGGGTCTATACAGCTGGAATAGCTTGCGGCAAAATCTGAACCACTTCCTGAAGCAATCACGTGGTACAGCCGGGCAGCGAGGCTTCAGACGTCATCATTTTGAAGCAAGCCTCGATTCACGCTTCATGGAAACACTCCCATCATTACTCGACACACGCTTCGAAGCCTCGGCACATCTCGTAACATCACTACTTAAAACATTCCAAAACCGATATATTGCACCCTATATATTGTACTACTCAGTTTAAAAAGTAATTGGTTATTTAATAATGTCTCATTTTCCTCCAGGGCCCAGCAGCTGTCAATTAAAGTGCTACTGTGCCTCAGGATTAAAAGCGGTATATACACAGAAACAAGCAGCCAACCAAAAAGTTACATAGTGAACCTTTAAGTCTTATATCTTTCGAAAGGAAAAATAAGTCATGTTATATAAATTAGAGACTACTATTAGATACTTCTCTCAAAGCATATTGCGACTTGCTATATTTTTGTGAATTCAGCTAGGATTTTCTTTCCTCATGAATGCCACTCTGTTCAAGATGCTGTCTGCACACATCAAGCAGAAAATACATAGGCATATAGCAGCCACAGTAGCGTGAAATGTTGAGCCCAATTGCCCATGCCTTATAGTACTGATGAATGTTTATAGCCTGCCAATGAGAAAGCAGCAGACTGGGAAACATATGGAGAGACAATGGAGACAGTGAATAGGGGGGTGGGGCGTGGTACAGTCCGTAGCTTAATCAGGAGAAAGAGGTGAGCCAGCGGAGGTACATGGATCCATCGCTGTCGCCATTTACTGTCTCATTTGAGTGTACATTTTATACCTTGTCATAAAGCCGCACCATGGTTTTATTAGACCAAAAATAATGGGGTTCGATGGGCTGGCAGACGGGCTGGTTGAATGGCTCAATGTGCAATATGGAAGGGTGTGTTACAGAATATATTCAAAAGTTGGAATAAGTTGTTACTAAAACTGCATAATAAGCATTTTTGTTTTATTTTTTACATTGTCCCTTTTTACCAGCAGATGGTGCATATACTGTACTAATCCAACTCATTTTAAAGTACAACATATTCTGTAAAAATAAGTTGTAAAACTGCAGTAAATGTGAACAGTTTGAGTATTAAAGCTATCTACATTTATTCTTATATTCATTCATAATTTTTTTTTTACTCTGTAATATCTTCCAAAACCTGCATTCTCACTGTGAGCAGGCTCAGCTCTTCACAGATCCTGCCTGTAACTTGGCCTCATGGTGTCACTTCTTGTCTCCATGCAGACAGAAACGTTTATTTACCATCTGCACATGACCCAGGACCTGGAGACATGAATCTTCTTGACACTGTAATAGTATTGTCCATTCCAGTCTTGTTCAGTCTGGCTAGAGTATTATACCTCTTATGATGTAGGCCAAGATAATAAGGACTAAGCTGGCAGAGTGGGTCTGGCACAGCACAGAAATGTAACTTCTCCATCACCTTTAACAAGATACCTTACAAAACACTGACTTTCTTATTGTTTCACTTTCTCAATCTGCAATCCAAATCACGTTTTGTGTAGATGCGACAGAACTCCGGGAGCACTCACTCTCTTCAACCAGTTGTGATCTCTTCACACTTGGGTTATAAATAAACTATTAGCAAGTCTCTATGTTCTGTTAAATACCATACGTAACATGCTCCAACCAAGTGCAATGTGATGATTTTAAATTCTTTTTCTACTCAGCATGCAGCCTAGGTACTGTTGTGCCTCTGCATTCTAACACCTGGGACACATCGAGTCTTTGCATCTGTGAAGTGAGAAAGCTCATGACGCCAATAACAACTGTGGGAGGATGAGTTAAATATTATAAAGGATGCTTCGTTATGTAAAACAGAAGTAAGGTCATAGTGTACTATATATGTGAATGACCTCCATGTAATGTTATTGAGCTCTGGAAACTCAAGACAAATGAACACATACAGTACTTTGAATAAACGAAAACAAAGGAGTAGAACGCAAGAGTGAATGTTTATGGCCATGATATCCTTTGAAACGGGGTGCTTTTGGCATATTTAATAGTGTCGTATGAAGCAAAAATGGTGCAGGATGTTCAGCTTATTGCCCAATAACTTGGTTGGTTGTTTCATTCCTGTTTGACACACAGTACAGTTGTTGTGTCTTTGAGCAACACACCTTATCTCCACTATAGCCATTTCAGCCATTGTTTTATGTTAAAAGTGCACTCTGCAACTCTTCTGGTGGAGGGTCATCTGCCTGCTTGTCTTCATGGAGATGACTGCCTGAAATGTTCCACAGTATCCACACATTAAACTTATCTTGTGACCTCTCTTACAATAATCATGCATGTTTTTCAAGGCAATAAAAACATCTGCCAATGAGTAAATACAAGATATGTTTAGTGCCATTTTGTGGAAGATCCCTGGAAAAGAAACACTATTTCCATGGAGACAGGAAAGTGGCCATAAATCAGGGGTGTCCAAACTTTTTTCATCAAGGGCCACATATTTAAAAACAGACGAAGCAGAGGGCCGATCGACTGGTGCTCAGTGCAGTGAAATATATGCACATTAGAATGTGCTATCAGTCCTTTATTCATGCTAAGATCCTCAAAACCACACAATAAATATTAAATGTTGTCTTATCAAGGTAGCTTTTAAAAAAACTTGCAGTCAAAAGTTCTGCTCAAGGTAATTTGGGCCAATTCACCTGGAAGCCTGAGGACCAAGAAAAATTTGTCTCAGGGCCACGGGCCATAGTTTGGACATGCCTGCCATAAATGAAAGCATGACGGAAAACTTTTTTCTTCTGACTGAATAAATAAATAAATACGTTTTGGAAATAACTGCACTAATATAATGCAAATTGCAGTAATTACACTTTTTCTCTACTACTTTGCATCTCTTCCATCTCCTCAGGCTCGACCTGTCATCACTGAAAATAACAAAACTGAACAGAGACTGCAATAGGCTGCAGGCAGTTCAATGACTGTTCAATCACTGTTTACCACTAGAAGAATTGCCTTAGAGCTTATGCAACCCAACCAGTCAATGTGATCAGAGATTTTAAAGATTTGGGTTACACTAAGCCTAATCCTCCACAAGAGAAAGCTTCAGGCATTTTAATCCTTCCAATCAATAAACCGTCTGGGGCACTACTTTGGCTTAAGAAGCTACTTGGACTCATTAAATAACTTTATCATCCACTGAAAGAGATTTTTGAATGCTAAAGTTAATCATGGGACCTGCTCAGAAGGGACTTGTCTTCTGTCCTTGAGCAGCTGAACAAGGACCCAGCAGGGATCAATAAGTCAATGTTGATCAATGGGCATTTCCCTTTGTAGCCCTTCGCTTGAATATACAGCAGTCAATGGGCTGTTTTTTCACACTATGGATTTTGAGTAAACCAAAAGTTGATTGCTAGGCCTACTTCTAATAAGAATTTGGAAGTAGGACATATCATTTATAGTACGTATAATTCATAGTACATATAATTTGCAATTTTAAAAAATGGCTGAAGGTTAAAGGTGTGATATGTAATGTTTCTAGTGGAGGGTCTGGGGTTTGTCTCCATAGAGATGATATTGCTTTGCCTAGAATGTTCCACAGTTTGGCATTATCTACACTTTCTCTCTTTTTAATGGAGTTACAAGAAAACCTGTGAATGCTTTTTATTTAAGCTGCGTCCCATTACTCTGTCCTACCCCTTCCCGTACCCCTTTATCTATGTCTTTGTCTTGCCCCTCGATACCGAGCTGAGAGGGCTCGGGGTAGGAATGTTCCCCTAAGAAATGGGACGCGGCTCGTTTACCGTTTGCCTCATCATCCCTTGCCTCTACCTGAGCTGCTACGTCTACAGAGGCGACAACAAGTGACGCAAACAGACGTAAACAAATGTCAAGGATTATCGGGTACCTCGACAAAAAAATTAGCTTGTTTATGCATGAAAGTTCGATGAAAACGATTGTCGGCTAAACAGACATCACTACAATTAAAACCGCAACAACAGTTCACTAAAAGTAACGTAGAACATAAGCGTCATAATTGTAAACCTGCTAAACTGTTAATCGATAATTACAACTGCTGAAAATACATTTATGAGACTCCTTGGCTGGTCGATGTGACGCTGCCATCCTGATCCCAAAACCTGCCTGAGCTTGTAGGCGTACCCCTTCGTTCCAAGTCTGGTTGGGAGCTTACTTCGTTTCAAGGGGTATGTAGCCCTCGGTTGTGGCCCTAGCCCTCACATGAATGCGCAAAACCAAGGGGTAGGGGTAAGACGAAGGGGTAAGACAGAGAAATGGGACGCAGCCTTAGTCTATTTTTTTTGTGTTAGTTTAAATCTATACATCCAAAAAATCACCAGACGATCACCACAATTTTTCTGTAATCAATGATATAGTGCATTCTGTTAGTGAGGTCCAATGCGCTTTTCTGTCCAAGATAAATGAATCACTAATTAGTTTTGTGTGCATCATTAGCACTCGTTAGAGGATGGAGCCTGTGTGTTACGGGAACCAGTAATTATGTGTGTACAAGATTAACATAAGCAACAACAGGGAGCTATCCAGTGTCTTCAGGATCACGAGCAGAGCGACCTCATTAAAATATTTAGCAACTTAAATGAATGCACCTAACAACCTCATTACCACGGCGACGACCTCATCGGAAGAGTGACACTGGGAACAGCATGGGACAACACACAGACTCCATCGGAATGCTCTTTCTGTTGGCATTGGAGTTTTTGGTGAAAATTTGTCCTTCAGAGCGAGGGGTCCTATCTTCAGAAGTACTTCAAGAGTACTTACCTGGAAGATTAGCTTATTTTTCATGCTAACCACTTTGCCATTGGGCCACTTATGCTTTTTTATCTGGTCAGGCTCAGCCACACACTTTGACAAAACTTTACTAAAACGAGTGGACGAGTTGGACCGTCTGAAGTTTGGATGAAGTTTGGATGACACTCTATAGTCCAATTCCAGACCCTTCTATATTCGAACATAATGTAAACATAATTTTTTTTTTAAATATTTTATATTTGTACGTTCTATTGTCTCGTTTGGGAAATTTTACCTTTGCATTTGTTCCATCCTTTAAGGTAACTTGTCAGGAGCAGTAAGTGCATAGGGACCCATTCAGTAAATAGTGACCTCCAGATCTTGAGCCTGGATCTAATAGTGACCCATCTCCAGATCTTGAGTCTGGAGCTAAGTAATAGTGACCCATCTCCAGATCTTGAGTCTGGAGCTAAGTAATAGTGACCCATCTCCAGATCTTGAGTCTGGAGCTAAGTAATAGTGACCCATCTCCAGATCTTGAGCCTGCATCTAAATAATAGTGACCCATCTCTAGATCTTGAGCCTGGAGCTAAATAATAGTGACCCATCTCCAGATCTTGAGCCTGGATCTAAATAATAGTGACCCATCTCCAGATCTTGAGCCTGGATCTAAATAATAGTGACCCATCTCCAGATCTTGAGTCTGGAGCTAAATAATAGTGACCCATCTCCAGATCTTGAGCCTGGATCTAAATAATAGTGACCCATCTCCAGATCTTGAGCCTGGATCTAAATAATAGTGACCCATCTCCAGATCTTGAGCCTGGATCTAATAGTGACCCATCTCCAGATCTTGAGCCTGGATCTAAATAATAGTGACCCATCTCCAGATCTTGAGCCTGGATCTAAATAATAGTGACCCATCTCCAGATCTTGAGCCTGGATCTAAATAATAGTGACCCATCTCTAGATCTTGAGCCTGGATCTAAATAATAGTGACCCACCTCCAGATCTTGAGCCTGGATCTAAATAATAGTGACCCACCTCCAGATCTTGAGCCTGGATCTAAATAATAGTGACCCATCTCTAGATCTTGAGCCTGGATCTAATAGTGACCCATCTCCAGATCTTGAGCCTGGATCTAAATAATAGTGACCCATCTCTAGATCTTGAGCCTGGATCTAATAGTGACCCATCTCCAGATCTTGAGTCTGGAGCTAAGTAATAGTGACCCATCTCCATCTTGTTCACTTTTACCTACAGTAGCTGTTTAACCTGCACGATGATTGACTGCACATTAGGTTGATGAGATAAACCAGACCCTCCAGGAATTCGCGATGTTGCGATTTGCAACTTCAACGCAACTTCAGCCAATCTCCGCGAATTCAGGGCGGTGTTGCAATTTTGACCAATCACCGCAACTTTTCCGCAATTTTTTACTAATTTTGACCAATCATCGGCGACGTATTGAACGCCGACCAACTTCCTTCTGTGTAGGAGACATAACTGAGATGAGGTGCACGGTGCGTTTGTGTGTGTGTGTGCGGCAGAGGCGGTGGTTCACGTGAGTGTGGGTGTGTGCGTGTAAAAGCGTGCGCTCACCTGTCTCACAGAGGAGAGAGTCAGGGTTGGGTTGTAGCCGTATTTTTTGTTGACCAAAAACCTTTCATTCATCTTTCACGTTAATCTGTTCATCCTGCTGGTTTTCATGAGTTCCATTTCATCCTGCTGCGCTGTCATAACTGTGCGCGCTCTTTTTGTAATAAATGCACAAAACATATCTGGATCGCAGCGTATCTGTCACCATAGCCTCCTCTTTGCGCGTCACAAATCTGCAAGCCATAGGACCCAACCTCATATTCTCGGCGGCTAAAAGGTTTGAGTTGAGTTTTCTGCTTTACTTCCGTGTGACGAAACAAAACTGCGGCCGTGTCCCAGTTCCCAGAGCGCACAGCTCGGAGCGCGGCCCGAAGGGGGCTCAGACTGCAGTCAAGGAGGTGCACACTTGCTCAGCCCCGACTGCAGTCCGCGGACCGCTTAACGACTGCGGTCTTCGGACCGCGTGTTAACTGCACATGGGACAAAAAAAGAAGTGGGACAGCAGTCGTCGCGCCGGTGTACAGTCGAAATGTGTGACGCACATGCCCTTCGGGCCACGCTCCGAGCCGCTCTGGGAATTGGGACACGGCTTCTAATGGCAAAGAAACATGCCTGCGGCGCCATTTGCCCACAAAAATAACAGCAAAAGACCGCGTGAAACAGTTCCCCTCCTAGTAGTAATTTATTTTTGATGTTGGTAAGGTTGTTTTAGGACCATATCTGTGATCTCTGTGTCTTTGTATTATTCTTTGTCAGTAATAACTCAGTATTCAAAATATTATTCAATTTTAATTACAAAAAGCGAAAATCGCAACTATTTATCGCAACTTTCACTTCCTCCCGCAACAAAATCGCAACAAATCCTTAAAAGCACCGCAACTTTCATCGCAACTTTTTGGAAAAGCTCCCGCAAATTCAGGCATTTTAGCCCGCAACAATCACAAAAAATGCCTGCGAAATCCTGGGGGGTCTGATAAACTAGTGCCCAGATAAAACCCTTGGAGCACTTAGTTACTTACTGACTTGCTTAGGTCACACTATTAGTTAACATTATACTAGTCATTTCTAAAGTTGTTGTAGATTTAGAATGTATCACCCACGGACACATGGAGTAAGTAAGTAAAATGTTATCATGCCTTTCTATTGTATTGTGCGATGTTGCGTTCAGAGTGATATACCCATATGCCTCAAAACTTTAAAAACTCTAGCAAAGAATAAAGTAAAAGCATGTTTTTGTGACAAATTAGACTGCTGCATGCTGTATAATTTTATAGGTTTCAAATCCGGAAGAAAGAGTCAGAAAGACATTAGGACTGATAGAGCTTTGGTGGTCCACCTCTACTTCACTTCACCATCTGAAAAAAAATAAAATAAAACCTGCTAAACTACATCTGTGCACTTGCTTGACTTGTGTCAAATGTGTCAAAAGTTTGCAAGACTGCAATACCATGTACAATCTAGCTAAGTTAATATTGCTTGAATGAAGAGTAAAATGATCTACCAATGGAACAAGATTTGTTGTACGTAAAATAAGAAAATACATTTTGTTACTTTGATGATAATAAAGACGACTCTTGTGTTGCTTGATTTAAGAATGTACACACTTTGTCAGAGATAATTTTAAGTTGAATCAACTCAAAGGTAAAAGTTCTTAATTTAGGTATTTTTAACTTGCTTAGTTTTCACTTTTTACAATGTAGTCAGACATATTTAAAAACTCTTACTCACCTTTTAATTTACTATGGTGTATCCTTCATTATCTAGTATAATTCATGTGCCTCTTATTTGGTGTGATTTTATTATCTAAACTGAAGATACTATTAAATTCTCCATATGAAATAATACTGACATATGAATACTAATCAGGATTATGATAGCCTGATCCTCTCTGAAATAAATAATAAATCAGGAAATCCACTTTGCCCGTGTTTAGACATTTGTGCACTGTGCAATAAGGGGTGCATATTTTGTCCGTACACCTCTTTGGTATAAACTGGATTAAATGGGGCGTTATATATATATATTTGTGCTCAGTGTGGGGTGTGGACAAACTGCTGTGCCATAAATTGCTATACATCTCCAGTTGTCTCCATTAAACATCTGGTGTGGTACACGGAGGAGACGCGGTGGTCCATAACTGAAAAACCCATCTGCTGCTTTTTATGGACCCCATTAAAATGCTGTTTCTTTGTGTGCGTTTCAGATAAAGTGAAGACAGAGGTGGACCCGGATTACCACGATGGCTTCACTTTTGGACCTGATGCGGGACTTCACTGAAATGTAAGATATCTTGTTAAAGGTCCCATGGCATGAAATTTTCACTTTCTGAGGTTTTTGAACGTTAATGTGGGCTCCCCTACCCTGTTTAGGCCTCCCCCCATGGTTAAAAGTTGCGAAATGTCTAAACTGAGCATTTGCGATCCTTTTCTGCGTTACAAAAAATCGGAGCTCAAACGGGCGATTTTGAACAAGGCACCTTATTGACGTCAGATCGAAAAAAGAAATGCAAATGCAGTTCCACCCCCGTCTGTCTGTCTGTACTCAGCGTCTCTGTAAATCACGCCCAGAGAGTTTGGACTGCGAATGCGCTAGGCAATGCAAAATGCGTTTTTTTATTTGCCTGGAGGCACGTCCAAGTGTTTCTAGGCTCAGAAGTCCTTTATCTGAGCCTCTGGACCTTTCAACAGCAGTGGTTTAATTTTATTTTCTGTGGAAATGTGTTTATTTTTCAATGGAACCCTTCAAATCTCTCCCCCCGTGCAAAAACAAGGAAATGGATCAGCTGAGAGCTGACAGCGGAGAGCGGAGAGTTTGGCCACGCCCCCACCCTATAGGCCAGCTCTTTTCTCCTCATTTGCATTCAAGCAACAACGCCCAGAATAAAGTGTTTGAGAGAGATATTTATGACTCTTTCTCATCTTATCTCTGTTTCTCATGCACTGAGTGTTGATTTTGAAGAAGGATTCATTTACAGTATTAGGGAACCATTAAGGAGCCATATAAAAGCATCAAGAAGTACCATGTCATGGGATCTTTAACAAGCTAAAATGCAGTTGTCGTCTACATTTACTGAGTTATACTGACTTGAGTCCCTTCTGAAAGAACATTATTGGGGCCAAGCACCGAAGGTGCTAGGCACCATAGTGTTTCTACTGATTCTTATTATTATTATACATTATTCCTCTGACCATGGGAGTCTATGGCAGCCCCTAGAACTGTCTAGTAAAAAGTTGTGAAATTTTGCATACACATTCCAGCCAGTCTCCTCATTACCCACAGCGATTTATAGGTCCCCACCCCCAACTGTCTAGTGCCACCAGCAGGTCAAAGTTGCAGGAATTTTCAGGAATTTTCTGCGTTGCTAGGCAACACAGAAATGTACCTTTGATCTGTCTTTGATGTGTCTTTGATCTGTTAAACCTTGTTAGACCCTGTTAGACCCTGTTAGACCCTGTTAAACCCTGTTAGACCCTGTCAGACTCTGTTAGACCCCTGTACCTGTCAGACTCTGTTAGACCCTGTCAGACCCTGTTAGGGTCTCTAGCTCCACCAACAGGACAAAATTTGAAGGACATTTCTGCTTATAACGTAGCGCTTGATTGGCTGTCATGACAAAACGATAATACATGCTGAGGCCTACATGCACTTTCGGTGCTTGGCCCCACATTGCTGCTTGCAGCTATATTTTTTTAGTATTTTTACTCCATACTTTGTACTTTAACTTGAGTTTGAATTTGCATGACTGCTTTTTGCTTCTATTTGAGTAACATTTTAAGGCGAAACAGTGCAGCTGAATACGAAAAAATCTATCAATTTAAAATGTGTAATGTACAAGTTTTTAATTTCAAAACCAGAGACGAACCAGGTTTAAATTTCTGCCTTCTTTTTGTTGACATATTAGATACTAAAAATTTAGATTTACATTTGTTATTTAGTATTGAAAATTTGCCTAAAAATTCAAATTTTACCTCATTTTTTAGAGTTAAAACTTGAATAAATCAAATTAAATATTAAAACATCTTTGGTGCAGAGTGGAACATTTCATTGTTTCCACATAAAAGCTTATTATGCCAAGAGACTAAACTGACCAGAAAAAAAAAAAAAAAAGTTTTGCCTGTAATGTCTCTCTTTAAAGTAACTACATTAATACAATAATTGGGTACTCTACCTATCTCTGTTGGATGTATACTAGCTTGTAGTTTTTGAATCATGCATGGCTTCAAATACGCAGTAAATGTGGGGTGTTACATCGTGGTACTTACAACGACCTCATTTTTTACACTTTACTGACAACTGCAGACAAACATAAGAGCTGCAATTTTGGACAACTGCTTTGACATGTGAGTTCAGTCTGTGTTTTCTGCTTTTAACGCATCAACTCTGAGGACATAACTGTTCTCTTACCCAACTGAAATGTGCTGTGAAGAGATCATCTGTGATCACTGTACTTTTTAACTTATTACTGACTAGAGATTCGGTGGTAGTTGATACTGAGTGAAGACACAAGCTCATAACGTTTTATTTAAATTGGCGGTGACTGAGCTTTGTCTGCTGTTTAGATGAATCGATTGAGACTTGCAAGGAACAATTGTCAGAACTACACTGGTGCATCCTCTCCAGCTTGTTGTCTGACTGACTTGTGTTTTCATTTGTTAAACAAATTGGGGGCAAAGTTAACAGTTAAAAGGCCCAACTCAACTGCCCTCATCTGCATGGAGTGGAAGGACACATACGGATATGGAGCTTGAGGTATAGGCCAGTTGATCCATTGCTCAGTTGTTGTGCCACAGTGATAGTCATGATGGGAGAGGGCTTAGCTTAATGTAATGCAAATTAGGCAAGGATTAGAGATAACTTTTTAAAATATGGTCAGATTTTCACATGTAAGACATCATTGGAAAGCTTAGAACCTGTACTTTCAGAATCTGTGAATAACTCAAAAGGCCTCCGGGACGACTTGGTATTGGTTTTCACAAATGGATTACACTAGTAAACTGCTTGTTTACTTTAAAAAAAAAAATGGTGTGGTGTGAAAGAAACCTCAGTGAACAAACACAATTCCCTTGCTCAGACACTGGTGACCATTCTATCCTAACAGTCACTGTAAGACTGAACTAGATTTAAAGGAAAAGTAACGTTTTTTACAATCTGAGCCTTATTTCGGTAATAAAACAAGTTGTTTTACTCACCCATAGCACTTTGGTGTCATATGGAGCACTTCCGGAGATGTTTTAGATTTGCGATCTCCATAATGTGAGTTCTCGGGGCACTTGTTTGCGGTCTCCAAATAACACAAACTTTAGCACTTTTCAAATCATATTAGCTCGATGTCTTAGCCTACGATTTCGTGTGGTCAAAAGTGGCCTGTAATCCGAGATTTAGCCATAGTTTCGAGAAGATGAGGACGCCAGTGCGCATATGCAGACTGTGCTCTCAGCTCCCGGGACGCAAACATGAAACGCAAAGCTGTAAACTATGGATAAATCTCAGATTACAGGCCACTTTTGATTCAAACGAAATCGTAGACTAAGACATCGAGCTTCTATGATTTGAAAAGTGCTAAAGGTTGTGTTATTTGGAGCCCGCACGGGGCATATTACATGCTCGGGGAATATATTATATGCCCCGAGCTATGGCTAGAAGTCGCGCTAGGCTAACCGCAAATCTAAAACATCTCTGGAAGTGCTCCATATGACACCAAAGTGCAATGGGTGAGTAAAACAACTTGTTTATTACCGAAATAAGGCTCAAATTGTAAAAAAAAAAAAAAAAGTTTAACTAATATAACTCCATCCAAGCCCCTCTGTATTTGGGTCACAGTCTCGTAGCACTCAGGTCTTCTCAACTGAGTGAATGAGCGTAAGGTTGACAGGTGGATCCCTGCAGCGTCCGCAGTGATGTGTTTGCTCTATCGGACTGTTGTGGTGAAGGAGTCAAAAGGCAAAGCTCTCCATTTACTGGTCAATCTACACTCCTCCTCTCACCTCTGGTCATGAGCCAAGAGGACAAGATTACAAGCTGTAGAAATTAGTTTTCTCCACAGGCTGAGCGCTCCTTGCTTGGAGAAGACCTGCTGCTGCTCTGCATCAAGAGGAGTCAGCTGAGGTTCTGAATGCCTCGTGCCTACTGGGCATATCCGACTGGACGCAGACCCAGGGAAAGACCTCGGACACACTGGAGGACCTCTCCCCAGACCCAAATTATGTCTGAATGTCTGAGCTCCACCGGACTAAGGCCTGAGTTTTGTTTGTAGCTTTCGTTATTACATTCTGTGCAGAGCAGAAAAAGAGTGCAGCTCCACACTCTGGGTTTGGGCCAAGAATCAAAATTCTACTCAAGTCTGAGCATCCCTGCTGGGATTACTGAGGAAATGGATGGGCAGATGTTCATAGCAATGTTTTCTGACACTATCCTTGTTCTGAATCTGGTTGTATACTATGTTATTCCACCATATTACCATAACTAAACTGTCCTGGGATTATTAAAACACTTGTGTGCCTATCAATCAACAGAATGCATGGATGTGACTGTCTCTGCGGAAGTTAGGCTAGGCTTCAGGGAGACTGGTAAATTAAAATCTTCAGCTTTACTGTGGTTATGCATGAGGGGACATGGGGCAGGGCTCTGGTCATAAAGCACTAATGGATGCCAAGCTGGAGACATCCCATCATGAGCAACAAAAGCATCATCGAGGCAACAGGGTTCTCTCTAACACGTGCCACAACCCTACAGCGAGCCACATATATGCCCGGGACAGATGGAGGGGGAAGTGGGTGCACGGCACATTTTTGTAATATTAGGTCGTGTGGGAGGAAGAGCTGCATATGTTTGGGCAAAGGTATGTTCACACTGTCAGCAGGGGGAAATGGGAGCTGATGGAATTGTTAAAGGTAAAGAGAGACAGATCTAGAAGTAAAGATGAATGGTCCTGGAATGGTGTGCCCCAGGAATGAACAT